>JARHVA010006757.1:650000-836921 GCA_037957365.1 Torreya grandis | reverse complement strand
ATGTGAGGAGGTATTCCCCCTCAAAATGGGAGTCAAAATAGGATGAGGAGTG
Organism: Torreya grandis; assembly: GCA_037957365.1. Lineage (NCBI taxonomy): Eukaryota > Viridiplantae > Streptophyta > Pinopsida > Cupressales > Taxaceae > Torreya > Torreya grandis. The sequence continues at coordinate 836,869 of JARHVA010006757.1, read as the reverse complement.
GGTGATGGGCTTAAAAAATGGATTAATAGATGGGATGGATAGATAAAAAATGAGATCTAAGAGTGTGAATGCATAACATGAAGTATATGTTTTACACTGATAAGATGTAAGGTAATACAGACAAATATGCTCCAAGGCAAATCCTATACTAAAATTCCACAACTATGATTAGGTGGGCTTAACTGAAAGTGAAAAAAGATAAAAAGTTATAGGGTTTATCTAACCAAAGAATATAGTGTGCTATATGATGTTCACCCAACCTATAGACAACTATTCTTAAGAGAAAATGCACTATCAAGAACCATAGAGGCGAGATGACTAAAGAGTGAATTCTTTACATAGGATGTGGGACCAATAGGGGGTCTATACCACAAACATGAAATGTAATAAGATAAAAATTAGGGTAGGTATGGAAAGGTACCAGAGAGAAACTATAGATCAGGATTGGATGTATGAAAAATATTGTAAGTAGTGAAAAATAAACAAATCGATACCGATTTAGAATAAATTAACATTGATTTACCAAATCGATGTCAATTTAAAACAAATTAGCACTAATCTAAAGTTGGGTATATAAGTAAATCCAATATGGAAATATCTCATTTACTATCAACATGAAATGAATGATGAGTGAAAATTAGATGATGATTGTGATGTGAGGTTTAATAGAGGTGGGTGACATTGGTCTAAATTGATGATAATGGTCCCAAGATGAGGCAAGCCTTATTTTTATTTTTCCTTGAATTCTTTTTTTTTGCATTATCGGATTAATGTAATGGGTTACGACTATGGTGGTATGGCATTGTATAATTAACATCAATTCTCATGAATTAATTACAATTCAGGGGGAATCAACATCAATTCAGAAGAAATGTCACCAATCAATAAGGGATCAACATAGATTCAAAAGAAACATAGTTGATTGATAAGGGATTGGTGTTAATTCACTAAAGAAGGTGAAATACTTAAGTAGAGTGTCTAGGGTTAGACTAATTAAATGTTTTATGAAATTTAAAGCTTATAGAGGATTAGGTAATAGGCATGAATAATATTGTAGATGAAGGATTGAGTACCACCTCTATTGGAGTAGCTATGAGACTAGTTGAGTAATGATGATTAGGTGCACGTAGAAGATATAGGCTTATGAGGAATGTGATTTCATCATTACATTCATTGAGATATGAGATTATTAGATGCATTGATAGAGAGATGGGATGCAACTAATGGGATATTTTGGTTTCCCATAAGGGAGATGAAGATTAGTGAGGAGGATATCTATAGGATATTATGACTTCCAATATAGGGGGATGAAATAGTACTTAGAGACAAGTAGAGTAACATAACAACATTGACATGGCTATACGATGGAGATGTTGTAGACATTACCTTTATATCAAGTGGTTTTGTGTTTAAGGCTTTATATGAGTTAGATATATAGGGGAGGGGGTTTGTATGATGATGATGTTTGCCATCTCATGCTACACTCTCTTAGACTCAAGAAGAGACAAGTTCCTATGGAGCCCTTATATTTTTTGTTATAGATATGCTAGAGCATCAAACAATTATTGCCTAGTTTTTGACATTATTGTCACAAGTATATAAGGAGATGTGGGTGTAGAGGACCTCACAGAGATATGGGTTATATGTGATCATTATTTTTTAGTTTTGGGAGTATGAACACATCAAGGTGGTATGTCTTATTGGAACCCCATTGATATATTGGTAAGAAACTAACTATATTATTACCTTCCTTTGATGGAAGGCATATTTAGTACAAGATTATATAGATGTTGTGACCCAAGACTTGGAGTACTATTGAGGAGTCCTTGAGGGGCTATGGGATGGAGATATCATCTTGAGGCCTTACAGCAAATTGCCTACATGGCCTAGACTAGAGGCCAAGTTGGCATAAATCTAGAGGGAGAGGTGGGTTACGAGTAGGAGGATAGAGTATGTGGATTACATCCATTTTGGATGGGTGAGGAGATTTTTTTTTGATACAAGATATACCATGGGCCCCATATTTATATAGATAGGATCAGATAAATATTAGACTCCTAGATCTAGATATGACATATATTATATCAGGAGTCAAAGAAGAGGAGGCAATAGGTTTAGATGTAGATGATACAAGATGTAGTCTAACATTTTTAGTGTGGTGGTTGAGGCAGCTGAATGCCAGGTAGGAAAAGGTGGTGCACCTTCAATAAGAGGGACTAGATGAGGAGATGCAATATGTTGAGGAGGAAGAGGAGGAGAGGATATGGAAGAGGAGTGAGAGAAGGGAGATGATGTAGGAGAAGAGGATGAGGGAGGAGAGGAGGATGAGATAGAAACTATAGGGATTATTATTATGAGAGATACAATGAGATCCTAGTGTATTTATTTATAGTAACAAGTGGCCACAACACATGGGGCTCTCACCATTATATAGATAGAGTGAGATGGTCTATAGACTAGATGAGATGTGTTACATGTGGAGTATAACACCCTATAATTGAGCCATGATCTAGTAGTTGAGGCCGTGTATTGATACCATGTAGAGAGGGATAGTTTGTACTGGGGGGATGGAAGATTCTCTAGGTAGATGGTTTTAGGGATGGTTGGGTCGAGCATAGGTAAGGTAGGTATTATGAGCATAGAGAGGTACTAGGAGATAACAAATGAGATGTATTATTATGAGTATATTGTATTAGATATGCATTTGGAGATTCCATGATATGCCACCCATTTGGCCACATAAGGGAAATCCTCTAGGATTAACATAGGTTTACCTAACATAGGGAGCATATCCTCTATGAAGGGTTAGAGGAGAGATATAGATAGAGGAATATATGGGGGAGGGGATGGGAGTGGAGACAGTGGTAGGGGTCTAGAGAGCATCCATCTGAGTCAGATCTAATTTATTGACTAGATTATTTTTGTATATATTATACTGGTTAGAGAGCCACACACTTTGTATATGGATATTTAATATGTACATCTTGATTATATATATATATATATATATATATATATATATATATATATATATATATGTATGTATATATATATATATATATATATATATATATATATATATATATATTCATGATTTTGATTGAGTTACGATGTTTATATTTAACATTTTATAGAGTTTATTAGATTATGCATTTTGAAATGTTATGGATTATGGATGCTTGGATTTAGATTATATGATTATGGATTTTAGCTAATTAGATGATATGATAGATTTAATGTGGTTTTTAAATGTTATGGGTTTACATTAAAATGTTTATGGATCATGATTATTATGGATGTAGATTATATTATAGATTATGGGTTTCAAACTATATGCTATGTGATTATGGGGTTGGATTATGGATTTGATAGATTTATATTTTATGGAACATTAAAATGTTTATGTATAATGGTTCTATTAGTATGGATATTAATTAGATTATTGTATCTATGGATTTATGTATTTATGTGATGTTATTATATTAAAATGTTTATGGATCATGATTACGTTACTATGGATGTAAATTACATTATTTGATTTATGGATTTATGTGATGTGATTATGTATTTTGGATTAATAGATTAAGATGTTCTTATGCTTTGATTAGGATATATGTGGTAATTCTATTTACAAATAATTACTCAACACAAATTTTGATTTACATAGAGTTTTATTGATTTTTACTGGCTCATAACATAATCCAAAAACCTCTTGAAATATATATATGTGCATCCCTAACTAATTGTTAATAAAGTATGCAAACAACCTTAGGTCGACTATGTTTGGGATATATTGGTTGGAGATTGAATTTACTATGGATTTGCTTTAGGATGTGATAAAAAGTGAATTATTTTAAGAAAAATATGCTTTCACCTTAAATACCTAAAATTAAGGTTGACCCTAGGATCCTATTTTTCCAATCCATGTAGACTGATCAATGTGGTAAGTCTACTAATTTAAATAAAGATGATCAATGTGGAAAGATTTCCTAAGATATTTCATGCATGATATCCATCCTTCGAGGGAGTGGTCTATATTTTGAGAGGTAATTTTTGAATCAGCTATCTTTTAAGGGATTAATATACACTTTTTGATGTGTGTGTGTGTGTGTGTGTGTGTGTGTGTGTGTGTGTGTGTGTGTGTGTGTGTGTGTGTGTGTGTGTGTTTGTTTGTAGATTCATATATGTCCTTTGAGGGATCAGTCTATTATTTTGCCTATTTTATAAATGCTTTTATTTTAATCCCAGTGTTATTATTTATTTATGGATTGGATTAAGGCATCCTAGGATAGTTTCCCAAAGCTTTATTTCATAAGATGATTCTCTTACTACTGAGATGGTAGGGAGGAATTTTAGGAAATAATGATTTGGATCTCCTTCCCATTATAGGAGGAACTAATCCAATTAGAGCATGCTATGAATAGAGTTAGGGTATCCATATTCAAGGATAAAATAGACCATGTTTATGGCTAGCCACATGACCTTATATATCATTATTTGGCATAAGAATGAAAGGGATATGGTTTTATTGAATCAAACCAAAAGAAAAGAAACTAGGTGGACCAAAGTGATTAAGATTTATTGATAGTGGAAAGAATGTAAATGCAATGCATTAAGAGACTCACACTCTAATTTTCCATCAAGGGTGGCTAAACGACATGCCCTAGATCCATATTTATGGGTGATAATATATGGTCTAAGCCAATTTGGAGAAAATTTTCCTCATTTGGTTTTTTCTATATTAGTGACATGTTGATTTTGTTTTAAGACAAGGCCATCAATATTAAATTTGCATCCCTTTATATGTTTATTATAGGCATGTTTTATTCATTCCTGATATACATGGATATGGTCAAGGGAAAATGATCGATGATCATCTAAGTGTTTGAGTTAGGTTAATCTTTCCTGATGGAAGTCATCCTCATAAATCGAATATTTAAGAGAGATGTGAAGGGAATGAATTTTAACCTCAAGAGGAAGTAAAAATTTAGTAATATAGACTAGGGAGAAAGGAGTAGTACCCATAGAGGTTTGAAAACTAGTTCAATAAGCCCATAAGGTAAAGGGAACATGAAGATGCATATTATTTACTACTTCATTAATGACTTTAGTTAGGATTTTGACAAGAGTTTTATTAGATGTCTGAGCATGTCCATTGGATTAAGGGTAATAAGGCAAGGATAAGCTTAACTTAATGTTAAAATAATCATAGAGCTCTTGAACCTTTTTGTTTTTAAAATATTTTCCATTACCTATGATAATGTTATGAGGAACACCAAAGGGATAACTAATATGTTGAATAATGAAATCCATAATTTTATCTATTTTGGTTGAGATAAGAGGAAAATGCTCCACCCACTTATTGAAATACTTAGTGGTAGTAATGATAAATCTATGACACTGGGAAGATTTAGGATTAATTTGACCTATAAGATTGAGCCCTCACTAGGAAAATGGCCAAAAGTCTTATGCTACCTATAATACCTAACTAGGGACATGTGAGAGGTTGGCATGCTACTGACATTTTACACATGTCTGAATATACTCTTAAAAATCCTTATTTAAAGTGGTCCAATAATATCCTAATCATATGTTTCTCTTAGAGATGGTGTGACCACTAGAATATCCACCACATGACCCATCATGAGATTCTTTTATAGTGAGGGAAGCTTCATGATTTTGGAGATAATGAATAAGGATACCATCAAAACCCTAATTATAGAGGACACCCCCTAGTATGAAAAAATGAATTATGTAATGCTATAAATCTCACTTGACATTTATATATACATCTAAAGTAATAATCCCTCTTGATAAGTACTCAAATATCTATGCATATAAAAGATCCAATGGATTTTAATCTACACTATGGATAGAAGGAAGATCAATTTTAGTAAAATAAGGTTGATTAACCTTGTGGATGAGGGAAAATAGCTTATAAACCTGAGATGAACATAGGATAAATGAGGCTAAATAACCCATGGTATCAAAAAACTTATTAGTTGACTAAGGATGGATAACATAATGTTCAAAAGTATCTAGTAGTTGATCAACCAAGGTCTTATAGTTCTAAAGGGTATAATTTTTACATTGATATATTCCCTTTATATAATTGACCACAAGCTAGGAATCACCATAGATATTATGTTTTTTAATACCTAAATCTAAATTAGTTTAGAGACCTATGATTAAAGCCTCATATTTTTCCATTTTATTAGTGCAATCAAAATCAAGATTAAATATAAAGGTATAGGTGTCCCCCTAAGAGGGATTACGATAATTATAGTTCCCCCACATTCCTTGGATTGGATCCATCAAAGAATATAGTCATTTTATATTATGTATCTACTTGAGATGTGGAGGCTATGGATTCATCTAGGAATTCATAATTAATTGGTTGATTATTAGCAAGAGGTGCCTCAACAAGATGGTGATAAATTATTTAACCTTTAACCAATTTTTGATGGATAAACTCAAGATCAAGCTCTACTAAAATAATCATCTATTAGGCCATTTATTGACTTTGATAAGGCTTTAAATGCATAAAATTTATGGGATCACTGTTCATGATCACATAATTTTTGTTATTGAGTTAATAATGTCATAGATTAGAAGCTACAAATATTAGATCTAGGCATAACTTTTATGTATGTGAATAACATGTCTTGTATTCAAAAAGTGTGTAACTAATTTAATAAACTACCTACTCTTTATTTTTCTCATCATGATGGGCAAGCAAGGATCTTAGGGTATGGTCCATGCTTGAAATATATAAGAAGAAAGGTTACCCTTCCTTCAGAGGAATGAGAAATGGTGGTGAAAGAAGGTAGCTCTTAAAATCATAAAAATCCTCTTAAATGTGTATCCTTCCTTAAGAGGTGATGGAATGGTTGACATCGATCAGATAGCTGGGAGATAAAATGATGAATGGACTACAATTTTCCTTCCAAACTATGGATTTGATTAAGATTATATGGGGGTGGAATTTATAAAATGGATTTGATCTTAGTAGGATCAAATTTTATCCCTTGAATAAAGATGATAAATCTTAAAATCTTACCCATTTAAACTCCAAAAATGCATTTCTTAGTATTAATACAAACATGATACTAGATTAAGCAAGTGAATATTACTTTCAGGACTAAAAGATGGTCTTTTCATAGTTTTAACTTACTGAGGAGATCACCCACATAATCCTAAATAATTCTATGTTTTATATCATGGAAGGTATAAGTCATCGGTATTTGATAGGTATCCCCAACATTATTTAAGCCAAAAGGCATAACTTGATAGTAGAAGGTCCCCTATGGAGTAATAAATAAAGTCTTATGTTTATCTTTTAGTGCAATAAAGATCTAATTATATCTATAAAAACCATCTATAAGTGAACATTTTGTGACTGATTATTAAATCTATTAATTTTTAAATATTAAGGGGAGGGAAATCATCTTTAGGACAATCAAGATTAAGGTTATAAAAGTTAGTACAAAGGCATAGTCCCCTTGTAGCCTTTGTGACAGGGATGATATTAGATACCCATTGAGGGTAATCAATAGGCTAGATAAAGTTAATGAATAATATATATTGAAACTCTTACTTAACTAAGAGTGAAACACTAAGATGCATATTTTGAATTTTTTTCTTTCCAGGTTTGGTGTCAAGGAATGTGACAATGTTATGGATGACAATAAAAGGGTCAGTACCAAACATGTCACTATAATACTAGGTGGAAGATTCACTATGATATGTCAAAAACATAGTTAAATCCTAGTGATCTTGAGGATATAAGGATTTGTTGACCTTAATTAACAATTCATGGAGTCTTATGAAATCCTATGTTAATGTCAATGGTAGCCTCATTTAATAGAATATAGGTTTTAGATAGAAAATATTTATGTAAATTAGAGTTATCTATGCCTAATTGAGTTAAGATCGACTCATCATCTTAGCACTAAAGAACATGGATGGTAGAAAAATCCTACCCTATCATTTTTGGGTAGGATAGAGGAATGGTTTTGACTTCCCCATCATGGTGATAGATGAGAGGTTATATGGTGATGCAATTGACTAATTTTTTTTATGGGAATGGATAAGATGTCATCTATTATACAAGGGGTGTTGGATGGTGAGGATGGCATGTCCTCTTTAAGAATATTTAGAAGAGTAACTTCTAGGGTGGTTTTGGGATTTTTGTTAAAAACAAAGCTATGATTTTTGTGGGGTTTCCAAAAATATCCTAACATGACCTCATGCAGGCCTTGTTCATAGAGTCCTATGTCAAAACCCTTCCAAGCACACCATTGTATGTATGTTTTTACAAAGTGGGGTTTATCTAGGAATGAAAAGTTTGAGATGAATGGTTTAACATGGGGCTAGTTAGCAAGACTTGAATAAGGCTAATCGATCCCCCCATAGATCAAATGAGTGTAAAGGAAAGGTGTACTAAAGGGAATAATATCTTATATATTAGGATAATATACATGTTTTTTGTTTTGGCACCCATATTCCTAGGGAGTGGGGAGAGTTCAGAGCATTAGTAACTGATACTCTCCAATTGATAGCTATTGAAACATGTAATCAATGGAATGCTTACCAGTAATATTGATACAAGGATTATCATACTAGATGATAATTTATTATATAATGATTGGGTTGCACTTTTAAATGGAATTAAAACATTATTTGGTTTAAAGGTAAGGTTGTAAGTTTTAAATAGATGGGGATTGACTGGGACATTATGGATTTTACCCTCATGTTTTAATTTAATACATTGATACAAGGTAGAGGGGATGAAATGAATGACATGCATCTAAGGATATCCTAATATAATGTTGTATTGAAACTCTCCTTCTATTACATTAAATAATTTAGGTAGAGTACATATGCCTACTTGGATGGGAATGATGATCGTTCCTAACATAAGGGCCATAATATCATTGAATTCTCATAAAATGGTTAGGGATTGGGATACAATAGTTTTAGGTAATTATAGTTTTTTAAATGCATGAGAGGAGATGATATTTAAACTTTCTCAATTATTAATCATTTCTCATTTTATTTGAGTCTGATTAATCTAGGTAGTGATAGATAATTGGGGATCCTGGTCATTAGGCTACAATGGTGATATTTATGAATTATGGAATGCTATGGATAATAGTTTTTGAAGTGAAGTGATAAAATATAATAGAGATTGGGGTTCATCTCCTTTTATCTCAACTGCCTAAAAGGCTTCTTTTTTGGATAAGTTCATATAAAGACATCTTGATTGAGAGTTGATGGAGCTACTTTAGAATGGATATCTATATTAATTTTGAAGCATTATTATTTTTATCTTTTCGTAAAATGTAAATTTTAGGTTTTTTTGTGGGAATTATAAGACTATTTGTGGTAGGAGCTTTTTCAATAGTCACTTTAGATTTATCATTATTATGGGTCTTATGACCCTAAGTTTGGGATCATATAGCTATGTGATTCACATATATCTAAAACAAAGGTGAATTTGTCATGTTTTAAGACTCATCCACATCTAGAGGGTTCAAGAGGGGTTGATATTAATCTCTATCAGAGATTTTATCTTATTTTAAATCCTATTCTAATATTATTGGTAATATTCTAGTTTTTTAGGTGGATGTGATCTTACTAGTCTAATTATGGGGATAGTTATGATCCAATTGTCCCATTAAAATATCATCTTATTCTAATAAGTTTCAAACCATAACTTTCAACATGTTACAAATTTTAGTATCATGTCCTACTATTCGATGATACTCACATTTCTTCTTTTATCAATACCACATTGGTCTCTGAGCATGAGGGTTAATAGGTTTTATGGGTGGTAGAGTGGTAAGAGAGGTTTGAAGAAGTTGATCAAGGATCTTGTAATAAGATGCATTCAATGGATCTTGACTAGGTTTTTCAATTTTTTGTGGCACTGGTAGGGAAGTGTCATTATTTCAAAATTTGATCTTTCAAATTGGTTGTTTGAATATTCCCTACAATAGGTACTTTGTGCTTATGATAGGAACTTACACATAAGCCTTATGGATAGTAGGGGTTTAAAGGGTTATATATTGGATTTATCATAGTGGAAATATCCCTTTGTGATGGTATAATCTCTTTATAAGATGATTTTATGATGGTGGCCTTGAATCTTACTGATGGATGGGGTCCCAATATAGATACTTTTGTTTGAATAGGTGGTAGAAGCACCTTCCCTTTTAGATATATGAGTAGGGCTAGCAGTGATATCCTCTTTAGGGAGTTCAATCCTAATGGGAATATTTTTTAAGTACTTTCCTCATGATGCCCCAAGTTTTTTATTTTTGATACCTATAGCCTTCCCCTTAACTTATCAAAGATTCAACTCTTCTCGACTTATGAGGGGAACGGGTTTTGGGTTTATTTAAAGCAACATAATAGTCTCCTCAAGGGGATTAAACTAGAGGGGATGAGTATGATACATTTAGGTATTAAGGTGACATGATGAATGGTATAAATTTACTCATTAATATCAATTAAGCCTTCTCCTTGATAGTCATTGAATCCTTTATTTCTAATTGATCATCTTGAATGTTTTCAGATAATGTTTCCTCAAGTGGATCCAAAATAATGAGATCTAGAAATCTTGATTGAGTTTTTAGGATAACTTTACTTAATTTATATGGTTCAAAAGCATATCCTATAAGGATATTAGGGACAAAATAACTACAAACCTCTTTAGTCAAAAGTTGATCATGGATTGTATTGATCACATGGGTCTTGTGGTCTGAGGTGGATCTTGAATGAACCTATACAAAATTAGATGTGGAAGTATGGTTAGGGAATGACTACCTAGATATGTCAATATAATGATTAGGGGGAGAATTAAAGTTATCTAAATGTAATTCCCCTTGATCAATAAGGTTTTGTATTAGACCTTTGAAATATAAGCACATATTGATGTAATGACCTATTACATAATGGTAGTTTCAAAATTAATTTTCCTTGAACTAGCTAGGCTTAGGGTGAGAATCATCAAGGGGTCTCACCATAGATTAATGTAAGATCTTGTCTAATATAGATTCATAATATTCTTCTAAGGGTGTGTACTATTATAGAGTAAAATGTGTAAATGGTTTTTGGTATTTTACCTAAGAGGTATATGGCTTAGATTAGATTTTTATTTGTGTGGGTTTTGATTTTAATAATAGGGCATTAGTAGTGCCTTTGGTTTTTTTATTGTTAGTCCCTTTAGAGGGACTAGGTTTGAAATTTATACTACGTAATTTTACTTTCCCTTCTTCTAAAGCTCTAATTTCTAGTTTACGAGCCATTCAAAAGGCCTTGTTAAAACTTTTGAAGGATTGCATCCATAATGTTGACAAGATATGTTTAGCACATGATATCATAAATAATTTAATTATTTCAAGTTGAGAGATGGAAAAGGTGAGTTGATTTATAAGACTCCTCCATCTAGCCACAAAATTTATGACATATTCATCTTCAAATTATTTGATGGCATAGAGGTTAATGATAGTAACTTTTCTTACAATGTTGATAGAGAAGTGCTCTAAAAATATTTGGGATAGCTACCCAAAAGAGAATAGGGAATGTTGAGGTATCAAATTGTACAAATCTAAGGCTGGTTCATCTAGTGACATGGGAAAGGTTCTAAGGAGAAGATCATCATCATGAGCTATAAAATAAAAAGCATGCCTAAAGACTCAAATATGCTATTGTGGATCCTTCTTATTTTAAAACTTCATAAATTTTAGAATCTTCCACTATGAAGGGTATGGTCTAATGGGGATAGTTGGGTTAATAGGTTCATTACAGATTTGATCATAAGTGAGCATATTTTTTTCCCAAAGGTAAAGGCTTCAAAATTGGCCATCTTATTCATAAGGATACTAATAAGGTCTGGTTGCTTATTATATGAGTAATACCCTGAAGATATTCTATTATGTATGTTGATATGTAGGAAACAAAGTGGAAAAGGGATGTCATAAAGGGTAACCAACTAAAGTGGTCATAATCAATTAGGATGTTGACACATATTGTGGGGATTTCAAGGGTATATATGTGGACCTAATAGATTTTGAAATAGATATGTATTGGGTAGTTAGTGGGATATATTTTTGAGCAAGTTGACTTATGGTGGCTTGTTTTAAAGGATAGGTTTGTGGATTTAATGGTATGCTAGTTTGAGTAGGTGGAATATTTATAGGGATTGAGATAACTATGTTCTAAGGTGCCATGGTAAGGATTGGAGTAGATGTAGGTTGAGGTGTAATGATATTTTGAGCTTGGGTACTAGTTGGGGATGGAACACTAGATGTTAATTGAGGCATAGTGCTTAAAGGCTACATAGTGTTAGTATCAAAACTTGTCAGGGGAAGATTGTTATGGGAGGCAACCATAGTTATATTAAACCCTTAATTTTAATCTAGAAGCATGCCAAAATCATTCCCAAAAAATTATGTATGGGGGGAAAGCAGAATATGAATATTTTGGGTGCTAAGGTAATGGTTAAGTATGATTGGGTTACTATCTAATATGATGACAAATTTATGATCTCCCTAAGTATAATACTAATGAATATCCTCCCCATAGAATCAGGGGAGGTATGAGGACTCAAGGAGTTCTCCATGTATGAGGATGAAGCTAGGGGTTTGGTTTTCTTTAGCAATTGCTATCACATCAAAACTATGTAGTGATGAATGAAAATCAAGAAATGAAAACAAAAAGGACATATTAGTAAATGTATACACATTAGTAAATGTATCGATTTTTTCTTCTTATGAACTTACAAAATTTTACAATGGGTGATCTAATTTTATTAACATTCACCTAATCAATCATTAAATATCATTGCATACTTAGATAAATGTACTATCATTTTATTTATTTCTCCTCATATTCTTAATATGTAAATATATAAACTACAATAGACTTATAATTTAAAGAGAAAATAAAATAAATTAAAATTATATAATTTTAGGACTTCCCTATGTAATGATGTTTTAGACTGGAAATGACTGAATATTAAATTATAAGTGACATGTGAACCAAAAACCAAGAGTAAAAAATCCAATTCACTAACCTTACATCATGTTTGATGTAATAATAAATTACACATCATGAAACATTCAAAATATAACATCACACATCAGAAGTGAAATGTAGAAGGTACACTTTACACAAGATTAGTACACTCAACTAAGGTATCCTTACATCCAGAATATATTCAATATTAACTACAACAACATTATTTTATTTTATTTTATTATATCAACCCTTTAAGTAAGACATCTTGCTCCTTTATCATTTTAAAAATGGAAAACTAGTGTCCTATTTACAAGGAAGAGGTGTCATTTTTATAAATTAGGACTTCAACTCTAATCATAAATTTAGTTTTGTAGATAATATTTTTAATTATGATTAAAAATGTGTGATAATTTAGCATTTATGGTTGAGGTCAATAACTTTTTAATAGAGTTAAATTAGTTCCCTAACTCCTTTATCATCTATGAGACATAGACCCAAGCATTAAACCAAATTTTCATCTAAACACAATTAATTCTTGACCAATTTTTTTGTTTCAATTAATCCCATGCTACACAACCCATGTGTAATAAAAAAACCAATTAAACCACTATATTAAAATTATGACAAAACCTTTTATCATCTAATATCCTAAAATTAGAATTTTTTTTTTAATAACACCCCTAATTATCTTGATTTCTAACCTCTTATGTAGTTTAAGACTCCTAGTGTGAAGGCATTACTCAAATGTTAAAGACATTATTTATACATATATAAAGCATACTTATATTTAAACTATATAAGATATAATATATATAATTCAAATAACAATAACTTCATAGATTACACATATATAACCTACTCATTTATGCTTATAAAACTTTGTTTCTTTGTTTGTTCTATTGTATTTTACATCTATATAATATTAACATTTATTTATAAAAATACATGCTCTAATATTAATTATGGATAAATAGTATGTTAATAATTAGTTATCAAAAATATAATACTAACACATGTTCACAAATAGGTTTTATCTCTTGACATGCATAAGAGTTTACACCTTAAACCCCTAATGATGCATATTTCAAGGTACATATATTTATTTTTTTAAATTTCAAATCAAAAGATAATATTTTCACTACTTTAAGTCATGAAAATAAAAAATAATTGTGCTAATGTGCACACACACGTGCATAAGGAAGTTGAGCATGTATCCACCATAAGAATAACTATACAATCAATTATAAGACTATAATTCCTAGGGAGGGTGGTACATTCTTCCCCTCTTAAATAAGAATCATACTTGATGCAATAATTATAATTAATAATAATAAGGAGAACATCTGATTTCAAACCTTATTGAAATCTCATAAGAAATAATTGATACCTAAGGTTTCATGAAAGCACAACTGAAACCTATATAACCATTAAAATGAGAATGCAAGTTTAAGTTCCAACCGGAAGTATATCATACTGAGAATAAGGACAAGTGATAATTCATGGTGAAAGTAAAATATGCTAAGACAATTTCCATTCGATGGAAAAATTATACTGAACTAGTTGAATGACATCCCATAGTGAGAGTGCACTAGGTAAAAATCAAGTGTTATCTAAATAGAGAAATATCAATGATAAAATAAAAGGGCAATCATTATGCTTTGAAATTAATCTCCTTATACCTACCAATAAATTTGGAATCAAGTGATTTATCTAAATATTGTATAAAACTACCATGTCTATTGGGAAAGAGGATGGCTCAAGAGTTAACCTCACAAGTTTAACCATCATGCTCTCTAGATATATTCCAAGCTACTTTTTCTTCCCCATACATGCAACAAGTATATAATGTTCATGTTACAACATATTAAAAAAAAAAATTATAATCAATAAAATACCTCAAAATCAATTAATCAAAATGAATAACTGATCTAAAAATAATGTTAAAACTAAAAATTACTTTATAATTCAATAAAAATAAAGTAAAATAATGGTTAAACTTTTAATTTTATAGATTAAAAAAAAGTTTGATTTTAAAATAACTTAATTTGTTAGTGAAGTTAAAATAATTTCCAACATAACAATATTGGAAATATCTCACAACATGTGGACTAAGTGTCCTTAGGAAGCCACCCTAGGGGAAAAAGACACAAGTAACCATCAAATAAGTCTCAATTACCTCCATGAGGTAAGAGAAATAAAATATAACTATCAACTAATCCACATGAATCAACATAGAGTAGTACACATAAAGGTTGTTTTTCAACTAGTAGTAAGGGTGAGTGGAGGGATAATATGTTCGTAAGGTGATCATTATGTGTAGAACCTATGGGGATTGATCAAAATAATCAAGGCACACTTCATACAAAATATTAAAAGTGGGTTTTAATCCTACGAGAAGCTCAAATTAAAATCTTGTAACCTAGTATGATTATACAAAATGGGGTTCTAAAACCCCATACTTGGGTCATGCTCAAACATAGAGAAATGACAAAGGGTAACACTTCACGACATATAACTAAAAAAAAAAAATCACAACTCAAAAACTAAAAAATATGGTATATGCACAAAACATAACCTCAATTCATTCACATTAACTTTTGTATAAATAGGTAAACATAGCATTATATGTTTCACACATCATGTTTACACACCATACTGTGATAAAGAGAAGATGGGTTTGTTTCAGAGGTTTTTACTATTATACTACCATGTAGGGATTACAATGATAAATATCACATTTATACAACATATATCTACATGTAGGTTGAAATGAATTACATGAACAAATTGAGAATATCAAACCATAGGGCTTCACAATAGTGAGCGGGGAGAACACAAGTTCATAAAAAACATAATAAACTTGGATAAAAAACATAACAAGATGCGAATATTTAGCCTTCTAGTCCATAATTTTATAAATCATGTCACCACTACAATCATAAGTCACTAAAATTCCCATTGTATCTTAATAAAGATTTCAAATAACTATGTTGATAAAACATTATTGTGTCTCAAAAAAATGTCTTATAGAAAATATGTACATGTCTTTCCCATGATTTTGATTATCTAACCAACATAATGTTTATCTATTGTGGAATATAACTAAACAAACATACCAATTTATCCATAGTTCCTAATTTTAAAGCTAGGTTATGATACTAAAATTTCATGCCCAAAAATTTGAATGGCTGAAATACACACAAACACACCATAATTTTTTTTAAATAGAACAAATAATGGACAAACATTGTAAAAACAACATCACTATCTATCCATCTTCATGGCATGATACACACAATGCATCAACACAATTCACAAGACAAAGATAATAATACATGAAAATGGTTGTAAAGTTGTTATGCAAACATGCCAAACCTAAACTAGACTAAGACCTAGACCTAATGCCCCACCCCAACATGACACCCTACATATTTTCTCCTCAAAATTAGGGTTACATTTGGATCTTCATAAGAAATTTTTAAAGAGTCTCTCCTAAGAGATGTTTATCATGTTAATATTTAACAATCTAAACCAATAAAAAATAAAATTAGTGCACTTAATGAGATTATATAAGCCCTAAAATATAAAAAACAAGATTAAACAACATATTCTAGTAAACCCTTATCACCTTGGCTTCTTAAGGTGTGAATTCTTTAATAAAAGTACTAACGATCTAGTGGAAAAATGAGAAAGATGAGAATAACCATGTTATCTAAACTATATAAGTTTAGACAATCCTCACAATAAAATAAATCAACTCTAAATGTATATTTTTGATCCAAGTGGATCCATCTATTATTCCATTTTGAAAGTCTTTAATTTTTGGTCAAACCATTTTCACATCAAAGAATTCATTGAGAGCTTTCTAGTGCTTCTTCTGGAATGTAAAATAGAGTCCATATGCTCGAGATATATCTCACTAAAGTATTCTTATGATAGGCAAATAACAGGTGTCAACAAGTGACATGTCATTGTTCTAATACACTAAATGGTCCAATAACCATTTGACACGTGGCAATATGAATTTGTAAAAAAAATTGATTTGGTGTTTTTTTTTTAGCCTCTAGTCTTTGATAGGCAGTCATATGAGGATCTGTGGGCCCCGCTATTTGCTCGCTAGGGGCCCTCACCAAGGGTCAGCACACTCTTGTGGAGGGGTGCCTTGGCCTCCTATTCTTCATATGTTATGGTATGTGAAATTATATTTAACTCATAAAGTCTACTAAAACCCCACCAATGTGGGATAATGGTTTTACACTTTATAATAAGAATTCTCAATCCAACATGTGGCAGAGCCACAAACCACCAAGCTAATATGCCATGTCATCCACCTTCACCACAAATAAACTATGCAAAGACCACATGCTAACCCACTATTCTCCATGGTTGGCCTAAGTATAGGCTTAGCCAAGCTTAGCACCTAAATTTGAAATCATGATAAGCCTTGCACCTAAGTCTCCCCCAAAAGGGACATCGACACTCATAAAGGAGGATACCAACCCTTAAAAAACATGCAAACCATTCCCAAAAAATAAATGTGGGATAAAGATAAGACAAAAGTGCTAAAGGGAAGGCTGACACCTTGAACCCTACACCCACCAAGAAAAAAGGATAAGCTTTAACCACTTGAGCCATGGGCTTGGAATTAGTATAAAGGGAGTGAACTTCCATTTGAAGGGTATTATTCAGTCAACTGTGTAAGAGAATTAAGAAAGTTAGAAAATAAATTATGCCTTGTACGGCCTTGGGCCATTAATGACAGGTCTGAGAGATATTTTTAAAGGCAAGCAGAGAGTAGAGAAGGTGAATTGAAGACTTGGATTGATTTTTTAAGCCATTTGTTACACAAAATTAATGGAAAAGGTCCTCACTTTGAATGGACCTGAAGACATAGGCTATTGAAGCAAAACTCCATTATCAATTTACTGGTAAATTATTCTAATTTTCTTTGTTGTTTATTTTAATTATGATCTTCATTTTAATTTTGGATTTAATTTCTTTATGGAAAATTAAAGGGAAAAGTCGATAAATTAGTATATCTTTTAAATGTGACAGTGTGCTATTCGATTTTGTGACACTTGCATTTTCAATTTTCAGATCAGATTTTTGGTATCAGAGTAGTTGTTGTTTAATAGTGGTTGCTAGTGTATGTTGACAAGGTCTAAATCCCAAAAGGGTGAAGGAAAAATCATTGAGTATAATCCAGATATTAGCTCAAGGCATGCTTTAGAGATGGCCGAAGAAGAGATGGAATCCAAACAAAATTTTTGTCGAGCCTTTATGGAGATGAGAAGCATGGTTGAGGAACTATACCATGATAAACAAAGTAAATTTGAGAATGAGAAAGGTGATTCACAAGAATTGAAAGGTAAAGAAACTGAAAAACCTTCTTCATTAGATGATGGTAAAAAAATTGTGGAATCTCTCCCTTCACTCAAATTGGATATTAATTTTGAATTACCAATGTTTAATGGTGAATTTAATGCCAAAAATTTGGATAATTGGGTCAAGCAGATAGAAGTTTATTAGAGGGTACAAAATATTATAGGGGATGAATCAAAAATTCATTTTTCTACTCTTCGTATGGGCGGCACAACTCTCATTTGGTGGGAGAGTAAGTTAAAGGAAGCCAAGCTTCAAAAATGTAACTTGATTTCTACTTGGAATGAATTTTTTGAAGAACTCAGAAAGCAATTTTATCCTTTAGGCTATATGCAACAAGCCATGATGGATTGACAATGTTTCAGACAAGGAAAAGGCAAAAATGTTCTAGATTATACACAAGAATTTAGGAAAAAATCTTTACTTTTGAATGTTCCTCTTCACACACAAGAAACACTGCTAAAATATATAAGTGGAATACATAGTTACTTAAGACATATGATTCTTATGTTCAATCCCATTAATTTAGATGCAATATGTGTACAAGCCTTTCATTTAGAGGCTAGAGGAAAACAATCAAAAGAATCTCTTCCTAAAGTTAAAAGTAAGTAATCTAATGTTAAGCAATCCAAAGGGGAAAGTTCATCAAGAAAGGGTAAATAGAAATCCACTTTTACTGTTAAAAAAGAAGAAGGAAAACCATTTTGTAATCATTGAAAGAAAAACCATGATGAGTCTAAGTGTTGGAAACTACACCCTGAGTTAAGGCCTATGAGGTTTCAAAGGAAGGAAAAGAAGACTAATGCTATGGTTCAGGACTTAGGTTCAAATTCAGGTGATGAAACCAAGATCACAGCTATGGGATTACATAATGATTCTTCTCTTTCAATTTCTAGAACTAAGTCATGAAATAATAAATCTTCTAAGCATAATTTTGTGCATGTTGATAAGAAAAGAAATGAATTGTTCCACATTAGAGTTGTTTCAAAACATACTAAGATTGATACTCTATTTGATAGTGGTTCACACGCAAATTTAATTTTTGAAGAGGTTGTTAATATGTTAGGCTTACAAACCAATCCCCATCCAAAGCCTTATCCACTAGGGTGGGTGTGTGACAATGCAAAGCTACAAGTCTCACAAACTTGTAGACTAAGGTTTGCCATCACATCCAAGTTCGTAGATGAGGTTGAGTTGGATGTTGTCCCATTAGACATATGTGGGATTGTTTTGGGAAGCCCATATCTTTATGATAGAAAATCAATATTTTATATAGTGGATAATAAGTACTTGCTTGTTAAGGATGGCATTGAATATATAGTCAGAGCACATCACATTAAAACAAGTCTTTCTTTGGTTACAGTAGGGCAAATGAAAAGACTAGTTAATTCAAGCAAGACTTTTTATCTCATGTTGATTAAGTCTAAGGAAAAAGAATATTATCAAGCTTTGGAAAATTGTGATCCTAAACACAAGAATGAATTGGTTGAAATAATTTCTATTTATGATGATATATTTTAGGATCCTAAGGGTTTTCCCCTTAAAAGTGGAGTTCAACATGAAACTCAGCTATTGCAAGATTCTCCTGTCAATAACATTGGCATGTATAGGTTATCAGTGGTGGAAAATGAGGAAATCAAAAAATAGGTAATGAATCTATTGGATAAATGTATTATTCATCCAAGTTCATCTCTTGTTTGTTTGCTATTTATTTTGGTGCCAAAGAAAGATGGCACTTGGTGAATGTGTGTTGATTTTCATGCTTTAAACAAAATTACTATTAAGAATCATTACCCTCTTCTTTGCATTGATGATTTTTTGGATCAATTAAAACATGCTATTTATTTCACTAAGCTAGATTTGAGAAGTGGATATCATCAAGTAAGAATTAATGAAGGTGATGTGTGGAAAATTGCCTTAAAAAAAATAGGGATTGTTTGAATGGCTTGTTATGCCTTTCAGGTTGTGCAATGCCCTAGCTACATTCATGAGATTGATGAATGATGTTTTTAGATAGTTCCTCAATGATTTTGTTATATTTTACTTAGATAATATCTTGATTTTCATCAAGTCTTGGGAAGAGCATGTGATCCAAATTAATAAAGTCATAGATGCATTAAGAAGGGAAAAATTTTATTTAAAAAGCCAAAATGTGAATTTGGCAAGACCTCTTTGATATACTTGGGTTACATTGTAGGACATGGTAAATTAAAAATTAATCCTAAAAAAGTGGCAGTCATTGTTAACTAGGCTACACCCACTAATACAACTAAGGTTAGAAGTTTTCTTAGTGTAGTACAGTTTTGGAGAAAGTTTATTGCTCAATTTTCATATATTGCATCACCTTTGCATTCTTTGACAAGTGTGAAACCGGTCTTTTAGTGGGGAGGCAAACATCAAAAAGCCTTTGACACTTTGAAAGAAAAGATAAGCACTACTCCAGTCTTGGCACTTCCTGATATACAACAACCATTTGAGATCGAGATGGATGCAAGTGAGTATGCTATGGGAGCTATTTTAATGCAAGGTAAGAAATTAGTTTGTTATCATTTTGAAACCTTCACAAGTGCAATAAGAAAATATCCAACTTATGATAAGGAATTATATGCATTAGTCCAAAGTGTTAAAAAATGGAAACATTACTTAATGGGTAAAGAAACAATAATACATATAGATCATCAACCCTTATAGTATCTCCAATCACAAACCAAACTACAACAGTCTAGACAATTTCATTAGATGGGTTTCTTACAACAATTTCATCTTGTGATTAAGTATAAAAAAGGTATTCAGAATAAGGTTGCAGATATGCTATCCAGGCCTCCTATGGTTGTTGCATCTATTTTTTTACAACATGGTTCGTTGTCTCATGAAAGTTATAAGGAATAGTATGTTAATGATCTTGATTTTCAAGATGTCTATAAAGACTTGATGAGTAGTAGACAAGTAGAAGAATTAGAATATGATTTACATAATGATATTTTGTATCATTTGGGTAAAATTTATATTCCTCAAAATGAGAGGGTGTACATGATTAGAGAAGCACATACTTCTCTTATTTTTGGTCATTTTGGAGTTGCTAAAATGGTTGTAGATTTTAAAATGTATTATTACTAGCCCCATATACAAGAACATGTTACCAAATACATTAAGGGATGTAATCTTTATGCCAAAAACAAACCCTGTAATAGGAAACTAGGACTTTACACTCCCCTACCTATTCCTACTCACCCCTAGGAAAGTATCTCCATGGATTTTGTGGGGGGTTTACCTATGACACAAAGAAAACATGACTATTTATATGTGGTTGTGGATAGATTTAACAAGATGTGTGTTTTGATTCCTTTCACTAAGAAAATTACTAGGGAAGGCACTACACACTTGTTCTTTAAACATGTATGGGTTCATTTTGGTTTGCCTACTTTAATTATTTCTGATCAGGATTCTTGATTTATTGGGGAGTTTTGGTCAACTTTGTGGGGACTAATGGACAATGAATTAAAAATAGCACTACATTTCATCTTGGGTAACAGAGGTTGTGAACCACACTGTGGTACATTTGTTTAGGGCTTATAGCAATAAAAATCGAAAGTTATGGGAAAAAACAATTGTGTTACATACAAAATGCATATAACCAAGCACTTAATTTTTCTACTATGAAATCTCCATTTGAAGTTTGTTATGGATACTTTCCTAAATCTCCTCTAGATGTTTGATATGGATAGGATACAACTATTGGTGAACCAAAAGAAGCCATTCAAGCTAAAAATTTCATTGAACAAATACAACTCATACATTAGATTATCCATACTCAATTGGAGAAAAGTCAAGCCAAGTATAAAGTCAGGCATGACAAACATCATATTGATCACCAATTTATTGTAGGTGATATGGTATGGCTTCACATCAGTAAGGAAAGAATGACAGGTGAAGGTAAAAATTTGAAACCAATTTGGTATGGTCCTTTATAGATTATGGAAAAAATTGGCACAAATGCTTTTCGGTTAGATTTACCATCTTACATGCAGATTTATTCAGTTGTAAATGTGGAAAATCTGAAATTATATGAGCCTCTAATGATTATTGATTTGATGAAAGTGTATCCATTCCTTCTATTGATAAATTTGCTCATGAATATCTAAAAAAATTGTAGGAAGATACTATTCTTGATAGGAATGTGCAGATGCCATGAAGAGACGATGTTGAATATCTTCATGTTGGTCTAAAAGGGATGCACCCAAACAAATCCAAATGGATGGAAGCTAGAAGGGTGAGGCAGAAATACCATCACCTCATTACTAATTAATTTCAACTTTTGGAGGTCCAAAAGTTTCTAGTGGGGAGGAATGATCCAGGTGGATCCATGTACCATTCCATTTTGAAAGTCTTCAATTTCTGGTTAAACCATTTGCACATCAAAGAATTTATTGAGAGCTTTTTGGTGCTTCTTCCAAAACACAAAATGGAGTCTGAATGCTCGAGATATAGCTTGCTAAATTATTTTTGTGATAGGCAAATAATGGGTGTCGAAAAGTGATGTGGATTTGTTCTAATAGACTAAGTGGTGCAATAACCATTTGACATGTGGCAATATAAATTTGTAGAAAAAATTGGTTTGGTGTTTATTTTTAGCCTTTAACCTTTGATAGGAAGTCATATAAGGATCCATGGGCCCCACTATTTACTCACTGGAGGCCCTCAGTGAGGGTCGACACACTCTTGTGGAGGGTTGCCTTGGCCTCCTATTCTTCATATGTTATGGTATATGAAATTATATTTAACTCACAAAGTCTGCTCAAACCCCACCAATGTGGGATAATGGTTTTACACTTTGCAATAAGAATTCTCAAACCAACATGTGGTAGAGCCAAAAACCACCAATATGATCTACCATGTCATCCACCTTCACCACACACAAACCATGCAAAGACCACATGCTAACCCACTATTCTCCATGATCAGCCTAAGTATAGGCTTAGCTAAGCTTAGCATGTAAATTTGAAATCATGCCAAGCCTTACACCTAAGTCTCCCCCAAAAGGGATGTCAACACTCATAAAGGAGGATGCCAACCCTTTAAAAGAATGAAAACCATTCCCAAACAACAAATGTGGGATAAATATAAGATAAAAGTGTTAAAGGGAAGGTCGATGCCTTAAACCTTGCACCCACCAAGAAAAAAGGATAAGCTTTGACCACTTGAGCCATGGGATTGGAAGTAGTATAAAGGGAGTGAACTTCCATTTGAAGGGTATTATTCAGTTGACTATGTAAGAGAATTAAGAAGGTTAGAAAATTATTTATGCCTTGTATAACCTTGGGCCATTAATGATAGGTCTGAGAGATATTTTTACAAATAGTTTTATTGATTTTGTAAGCCATTTGTTGCACAAAATTAATGGAAATGGTCCTCACTTTAAACATACCCGAAGATGTAGGCTATTGAAGCCAAACTCCATTATAAATTTGATGGTGAATTCTTCTAATTTTCTCTACTATTTATTTTAATTTTGATCTTCATTTTAATTCTAGATTTAATTTCTTTATACAAAATTAAAGGGAAAATTTTGAAAATTAGTAGATCTTTTAAATGTGACAGTGTGCTATTTGATTTTTTGACACTTGTATTTTTCAATTTTCTAAGGAATATCAAAACTATCATGATTCCTATTCAAGAGAAGGTCTCAAAACATTATATCACAAGGTAAAACCTCCAAGTAACCTATGCACCACTTTTATAATTTAACAAAAATTAACCACAATAAGGGTTATCAATAAATAAGAAATCAATAGGACCCATAAATGCATCTAGACTATAGTTCAATGGATAATTCTTATTCTAGTGTAAAATATACTAACATTAATAACATTGGAATTGTAAAAAATCTTTTAGTTACTTTAACATTTAAAATTCTCAACCTTGGTTACTTAAAGAATACAAGGTATATAAATAACTTACAAAAATGAAGGTTTGTATCATCATGAATAACTATGAATGGTCACCAAATATATCAAAGGAGTAGGGAACACAAAAAGGTCACCAAATATATCAAAGGAGTAGGGAACACAAAAATGAGAGATTATAGAAACATATATACTTTTCCTATATAATATTTATATAAAAAGAGAACCTATTAATTAAATTTTTTACCATTCCTAAACTAAACCATTCTCTAATGTATATGCATAATATATTGATCATCTTGAAAGTCACTCTAATGAAGAAAGAGAGTAGGAGGATGTTATGGAACTTTATTGGATGATGATGAAGAGTTGAGATCATGTGGGAAGTCTATTGACTATCCTATAAACTATTCTTTAGAGACTAATACTATCACTAAATATAAAATGATCATACTTCCTAGGTTGAGATGGGATATCTTGCCCCCCCCCAAATTTATTCAATAAATTTACCAAGTTCCATGGTTGATAATCAAATATTTATGTAAAGGTCTAATAATCACTCTTTGAATAGAAATATGTAACATTTTACTATAATCTAGGATTAATGTTATACCTATGTACTCATCGTATCTTCATTACCCTCTTAATAATAGTTTTGAATTTATTCATATTAAACCATATTATAAAATTGTATCTAAATGTAAAACTAATTAATTTTATTTACTCTTTCCATTTGTCTCATAATTCTATTGACTTGTTATCTCAAATATCACTAAGTTAAGAAACAAAAAAAAAATAAACACTAAAAAGTGTTTTATTAAGTAAATTTGGGAGAGTTTTCCAACTTACCTTACACATAAATCACCACATAAGTAACACAAACTACACATATTATCCACCCATCAAGCATACTAAAGGAAGGCATATATTCTTTTAATAACAATCTACTCATAATTTTAATATTAGGCTTCACGTTTCTTGCATCATATATAAAACTATACCAATATAATCTTATGAAGCACAATTTTATATTACTAGGTTGAAGTCATATTGAAATATTTATTTTGGCATATAATTCCACCTTTGATATTATTATCACCTTACTTTATAACATTACCATACCACTTTCCATTTCTTGTTAATTTCATTAATTGGCATAGTTATTTAAATAATATGGCTTCTTGACAAACATGGATGAGAGATCACAAGTAGAAAAACACCCAAAATAATTTGTAGATCTATTAAAAAAAACTCTTAATACCATAAAATTTTAGACTAATCACATTATAATTACACAAATAGGTACTTTTTTTGAGCTCACAAAGTTACAATTACAAAGAAGCCTTTGGTAATGGATTTCACAGTGATAAGATATAATAGGAAGATGATGGTTATATAAAGTGTAAGCTATAAATAGATAAAATAGAAAATGGAGAATGGAAATAAATTTATCCATAATGTCAATGCACTCTTACTTTCATATCCATAATATCAGTGAATTTCTAATAGTAATCCTAATTCAAACAATATTTCTTAGAGAACAAGTTTGATTACTTATATCTCTCTAGTTCCATTTGTCAATGAAGTAATCTTTTTTTTAATAACAAACACAGTATAAATTATTACCTTTTTATCCATAGAATAAGGGAAAGTGATGGTTAAAATTTCATGACAATATCATGAAAATATAATGGTTGTTGCCCATGTTTCCTTAAGTAAACTTTATTGAAAATTATATATACTCCATTGGACAAGCATTAGACCACAATTTACATATGAAATTAGAGATGAGATGTTGAGTAAAAATGTGTTCCTAGAATCACATACAATATAATGTTGAACACTCCTAAATAATTGAAGGCTACCAGGGGTATAAATGAAATAAAGTTTAAAATTTTATTCTTCTAAATAACTTATAAATATAGTTTTTTACTTATGCAACTTGAATGTCTAGGAGAAAGATTAAAAACATATAAAATAATATTATTTAACAATATATATTATATAATATAATAAATATAGTTTTTTATTGATTCAATAATATTAAAAAGACATATTTTGTATCTTGATCAGTTTGAATGAATGTTGTTGATTGAGTTTTTAGAATGGAAAATACTAATATAAGTGATATTTTATTTCCCTTTGTGAGATAACAGAATGTAAAAACCATAGGTTTTCAAATTTAACTCTAATTATATCTAGTCATATGATTCCTCTATATTTATACCATATTCAATAAAAAGAATTCCTAATGGCCTCACAAATACTTATGTTGAAGTTTGTCTCCAATATATAATATTTTATCGATTACACCATCATCAGTGGAATTATTCATAATTCTAAATCCATTTTCATTAAGAAATATATTTTGGTAATAATACAATAGGAATGATATAAATGTTTGATATCAAGTTCCTTAATGGTTGGAAGTGTAATTGTTGGATATTATTCTATGGATGAGGTAGATTATAGTTGTCAATTTGAATAATGACAAATTTGAGGGCTTTGTTATAATGCTAGAGCTCACTACTATAGATTAGAACTACAAAAGAGGTTAATCCAATCATTAGTGAATAAAATACAAACAATATTGTGAACACAAAATCCTAATCCTAATCCCTAAGATTTATAAAGACTAAGCAATATAAGAATAAAATAGAAAGCAAAAAAAACATTGTTCTACCTTCATTGAAAACTACTATACTTTTTAGTCCAAAGACGTATGTGCTTGGCTTGTAGAGTATTTATATTTAACAATGTTGAATTGACATGTGGGAAAAATTGCCACTTATATAAATTTTTTGTATAATTGTGAAAATTCATTTAGATTGTAGTTTAGACATAAAAGTGGTTAAAATGGAATGTCTACATTTAGCCCCTATTTGAGAAGGCATTGTGAGACACAAGGCATAATAACATCTTTTCAATAGAATGGTCTTGGGAAAAAGGGGGTAAAAATTTCAAATTTAAATCTTTAAATTCACCCTTATGGGGTAAAATATATTCATTATTAACCTCCCCTTTGGAATATCTGAGCTCTAGTTTTTGTGTGAGTGTTTATGGTTAAGAATATCTCCTTATGCCCAACAAATACACCTTATCAATCTAGTTCAAGAGTGTAGGTAGCCACCGTAGGATGGATAACCATTAAATAAGTTATTCATTTGTAAAATTTTACATTTAATAAAATTTATGGATAATTATAGGTTAAATACTAGTGATTATACTAAAAGTTTTAAAATAGTAAATCGATGGTTTCACCCATGAAAATAGTGAAAATGCCAATATATAGATGAAATCATTAAAAAATCAATGGTTTTGTTAGAAACAATGAAATCACCAAAAAGATTAAGAATTGATTAAATAGTGAAATTAATCAAAGTGAAACCATTAAATAAATAAGTAAAAACACTCAGAGGATACAACTATTGAAGAACATGAGAAAAATGATCAAAACTAAAACTACCAAAGGAAATGGAAAAATATCCAAGAAATTAGTGTTTTGGGAAGGAAATTGGTAGAGGAATAAAAAAAATTAGGTTTATTTAAAAGATAATTGGTCAATTGATATTGTCAAATTAATAATTAGGATGATGATGTTTTCAACATACTTATAAGTAGATTAGATTTTATTCCACAACTAGATAACTAGATTGGATTACTGATAGATTTATCCATTTGTGTTAAATTGGTTTTTCTTGTAGGATAAATGTGTGGTCTTGATTATGTGTGAGAAGCACTCACACTTTTTGTATATGAGGTAGATTTAGATTGAGGAGATGTGTACCTTTTTAAATAAATTGGGTTTACTATATATTACTTGCCTACCCATGATTAGAGTGGATAGGGCATACTTTAGTGCACTAGATGAGATATGACACTCAAATACTGACAAATTTCACTTACTAACTAGAGAGGCCACCATCACTCTAGAGTGCATGTGGTGGATTTTTTAATTACAAATTATAGGATGGCCACTTTACTAGACTAACCCCATAGAATGGTAGGCATTATTGGATGACTTGATCAATGGCTTTGCCATTCCATGGAGAGTGGGGTAATATACATTAACCTAACTAAGATGTATATATACATTCAGCTAGATGACTCACCAATAAAGGATCCCTCATCACTAAGATACATTGATCGAGAGGTAGTTGTACTTATGGACATTATCAGTGGCATATTACTACCCAAAAAGAGAAACCATTTCTTTCATATTGACCTAGGTGGAGTTAGTAGGGACATGTTAGATTAAATTACTATATTTTGTGGGGGTCAAATGTATTGGATCATATATATCAATACCTACACATAGTGTCTTATAGTGGTAATCAAATCATTGGTGTATCCAATTTTTTGTAGTTATGGTCTTGGGAGTACATTATGATAGAGTGGATACTAAGTGAGAGGATGGTATGAGGCCCAAAGGAGATGTTGGAATACAAATGAGTCTAGATAGGATTAAGTTGTAGAGAATATAGATGGGATATCTACCTATATTTTAGGGTGATAGATGACATAATAGATAGAGACTTCATTTAGCATCCCTATATAAATTTATAAATTCATTGGGTGATAGATGGTTGGTAAAAAATTTTTAAGACTACCAAATGTTTCCTTATTGTCAGGGCAAACTCATAATATTGAGGAGTATACACTACACCAAGTATAAGAGTATTTTGATATATGGTAGGTGTCAATATTATTTTCCCATGTTACCTAAGATATTAGTAGATGGATTCCATCACTATAAAAACATAAAACTATATTGAGATATAGATTAGTACCATAGATTATTTGGGAATACACAAGGGGCCTAAAAGATGTAGGTGTGACATCATATTATATGACATGGTGAGATTATTTTTGATAAGGGATATTAATAATACTCCAAGGTGTCATTATATTAATGATATCAATGCTAATATTTATATTATTAAGATATGGATAGGTCAGATCCAAGGTTAGGCATATGTATAAGTAGATTCAAGGGGTGAGGTTGAGGATAAAAATATTGAGGGTGGTGACACAAGAGATAGTGACCTCAACCTAAGATGATATGTGGATTTCAAGAGGAGGATGGGGGACCTAGATGAGGTAGGCCCTTTTGGTATAAATGGTAGAGAAACAAATATGTCATCGAAGGATTTTTTTTTACAAGTGGAAAATTAAAATGGGATACAAGCTAGGATAACATAGGTATAGTAACAAGTGAGCCATAAAGACACATGGATCACAACCTTCGATATATATATATATATATATATATATATATATATATATATATATATATATAACCTCATTAAAGGTGGATATGACCTAGATGACACATATTTAGGAATAGTTTTAGGCCCATAGATATATGTCTAGGATAGAGATACAAGGCCTAAAAAGACACACAAAGGATCCATAAGGAGAAATATATAGTGCACTAGGTGCTCATAAGTCTAATATTATCACATATTATCCTTGATAGCCTTTAGTCTAAGTACAAGCTAGATTATTATAGGATTTTGTATGATGGGGCCATACCACTAGTGAGTAGGGCACCTACCTTTGAGGTGCATGAGGTACAGAGGATAGATACTAGGTCTTCCAGATCTAGGACACCATATTTTAGGGTTAGGATAGTCAGTACATCAACCATCACCTCCTTCACCACTAGGTCTTAGTGGACCACCATAGTAGTCAAGGCACGAGAATATACAAAGCTAGATATTATTATGAGAGCTCTTTGTATTATGCATCATGGTATGATATTTATATATTCATGATGTATATTACCTTTTTTTTTGAGATATATAGCATTATTTTTATATATTTTAGACTATACTGATGTGCATAAACTTTTATATATATATATATATATATATATATGATGCTATATTTTTATTTAGTGCCTGGTTACTTACCTCATGATGATAAAATAAAAATGTGATTAGATGCTTATGGTTAGTCTTGTTATTTGTGCTATTATTTTTAGTGCATCATATTTTATTTTCCATGATTTTATTGTTGTAATAGCATATAGATGATCTAATATTATTATTTACTATAAATGTGATATGTTTTGATATGGATATATTACCATGTTTGAAAAAATTTTACAAATTTTTGTATATTCTCATTTGTTGATATGTATAATGATTAATATATATATATATTAGTCATGTGATTCAATGATCTTACTATAGGATAGTAGACAAGGAGTTTTATTGATGTAACATTTCTTGGGAGACCTCTAACACTTGATTTTTGATTTTGACATTACACACCATAATTATAAATTAATCATGATAACATTAGATGTCATAAGTTTAAGAACTTGATTTAAATGAAAGCGTAAACAACCTAGGGACAAAATATAAAATATCAATCGTGAAGTGTGAAACATAATGTATGAAACCAAAGGAAACTAATTAAAATCAAATAAAATAAACACACCAAAAATAAAAAATAAAAGTAAAAAACTTAAAAAACAAACAAACACAAAATCAAAAAGAAATAAATAAGTAATTAGTTCATCATTTGTGTCTATGTGAAAGTAAGGTGTTACTCTTTGAGATTTTGCCCCAATCTCTAGAGTACAATTTACATGATGAGATGAAAATTTAGATGGAAAGTGGGAATAAAAGAAAAAGTAAGGGTGGATAAGTTGTCTCCAAATGCCCCATGAAACTGGATGTTACCTGAATAGTCCAATGGACTTTAGGCCAAATGTAGTTCTCCCAGGGATTGAGAAAGAATAAAATTGAAGACATGTAAGATATTTGTCATATAATAAAAATAAGAAAGGAATAATCATAAAAAAACAAGATTTTTTAATGAACCATGAAAAATGGAATGGAGAAAAGAGTGGCCAAGCTGACCCAAGATGCCCCATGCATCCAAGCACTGCCTACATAGTTTGTGTGGACCTTAGGTTGATGTAGTTCTCTAAAAAATGGGAGTGTAATGAAAGAATGGTAATGGTGTTTGGAAATGAATGTGACTAGATAAGGGGGTACCACCTAGGATATGTTACAAACTATAACATCTAAAACATGACCAAAGGCCATTAGTGATTTTGATGACAAAGTATACAAAGATTTTTTGGTTTTATATCTCTCATATAAATTTTAATCCCTTTTTCTAAAAAAATTGATTTTATGTTTTTTTGGGATGTCTAAAATTTTAGGGTTTTTTCACATTTTTTGAAATAAGGTATTTATAGTAATGGCTATGGAAAATAGGAAGTACCAAAGGGACTCAAAAAATGGTGAGAGTGTTTCTTATGTTATTCACAAAATGTTGAGATTTTGGCTTAGGTTACTCATAAAATGGTGATAATGTGGTTTAGGTTGTTCAAAAAATGGCAATATCATGCCTTTATTTACTCATAAAATGATGAGATCATGGATTATGTTACTCAAAATATGGTGAGAGCATGGATTAATGAGTGACTATGTTGACCTCAAAAATTGAGTGTTACCTATATAGTCCAAATAGACCTTAGGTCAATGTAGTTCCACCTATAATGGAAAATATTACTAATCAATATTAGGGTGGAAAAAGAAATGGAATAGACTAGAAAAAATGATAAATGTCATGCCAAGTGGTTAGAAATATGAAATTTTAGGGTTCACTATGCAAATAAATCATGTGTAAGTCACTTTGAGATACTACCTATTTTGAATGTATTGATGATGACCAAATTTGCATTTAACTGATGAAACATTCTCTAAAATTTGTCATCTAAATCTATTTATTATACTTGTGAACCAAAATCAAGATCCTGATGTTAATAGGATAGGGGAATGAGATTATGAGGGACAAAAATAATTAAAAAGGCAATAAGAGGAATGGGAATAGGTCTTTCCCCAAGTAGTGGTCCTCTTAGACAATGTTCAAGTAAAGTCAAGCATAAAAATTCTTGAGATGCATAATACTCATAGGCTTGTCTATCTCTTTCCCATCTATTTTAGCCAATCTATATGATCTAGGTCCATAGTTAGTTGTGATGATAAATGGTCTTAGCCAATTAGGGTCAAAATTTCCCTTCTTTTCACATGTTACATTTTCATTTCTATAATTTTATTTTAACAAAAGATCACCAATCTTAAATTCTCTATGTTTGATGTGTTTGTTATATTTATGACATAACCTATTCTTATATGTCTGGAAATTGTCTAAATTCACTACTATTTTTCATTGATTAGGTCAAAAAAATTTATCCATACTACTCTATTCTCCTTATCATCTATGAGATCCTATAATGAAATGCACAAGGAAAGTAACTTGATCTTGATGGTTGAGTTTCATAAACTAGGGAATATGGTGTGGCTCATGTTGGGGTTTAGGTATTGGTATGGTAGGCCTATAGGGTGAAGAATAATAATAAATTATATTCATGTTCAATAAAATTAATAGCATTTTAAAGGATTTAAACAAGGGTTTTTATATGCTTTAGGTTGGCCATTATTTTGGGGAAAATAGTTAGTGGAAAACCATTATTTGATATGGTACTTGGCATAAAGGTATTTGATGTCTTAATTTTTTAGATGAGATATGATTTTCAAAAATGAGATCAAAAGGGATGTCAAAATGGAAAATAAGGTTGTTTAGAATGAATTTTGAAATCTGATTACCAGTTACATAAGTGAGGGGAATGGATTTAACCCACTTAGTGAAATAGTTAGTTATAGTGAGGATGTGTTTATGTTGATTTGAATAAGTAGGATTAATTGTCCCTATTATGTCGAGTCTCCATGTGGAAAAAAAACCATGGAATGGTGGTAATTAGCTGAAGTGCCTAGGCTTGAACATGAAATATATTGGCATGTTTCTAATAAGTTACACACTTCTTAACATAGGCATAGGCATTTATTTCCATAGTAGGCAAGTAATACCCTATATGCAAGAGTTTATTGGCAAGGACCATTATTATGGTGTGGGCCCCACAAATCCCTTCATATACTTATGTAAGATTTAAAATAGACTTTTTATAAATTTAAACAATGATGTAGAGTTCCATCATATCTTCTACGATAGAGTGCAATACCCATATGGTTATAATGAGAGGTATTTTGAATAAAGGATTTTTGTTTGTTACAATAAATATTGGTAGGGAAAATATGATCATGGAGGTAGTTGTATATATCAAAATAATATGGTGAGATGGGACCAAAAATGTTACATGTAGTTTTAGATGTTGAATGTTCATGAGCTAGTTTTAGAAGATGTTCAATAAGTAATTCTTACTCTAAAACATGATCAATTATTTCTATAAATGAGATAATTATTGCCATTACAATTGTAGTCTTATTATTGGACCTTGGGATCTATTCGAATTGGATTTGTTCCAAGAGATATTTGATAGTATCCACCATGATTTTATAATTAATTTTCTTGTCATCCTTGGTTTGGTATTGATTTATTGCCTAGTTAATGATCAATTAAGAATATCCATAATCAACTTGCTTAATATTCCACTATATTTCCTTGTGAAGTCTGCAAACAGTGCTTTGTATTATGCTATGTTTTTTTTACAATTGAAACTAATATGAAAGGATTTGGTAATAAGATCCCCCATGTGGTGTAGTAAATAGAATATAGACTCCATATCTATAGGATGTGTAGGAACCATTAAAGTAGGTAGTCTAGTGTTATGACTTAGAGGAGGTTTCATCCATAGTCATTATTGACTCATTAGGGAAATTAAAAGTGAATGGTTTATCATTTGATAAGGTTCATTTTGAAATTTTATCCACAAGTTCATGCCCCTTAACAACTTTTTGATGTACAAATTCAATTTCAAAATTACTCAAGAGCATGACCCATTTAGCCATACAACCTATCAAAACTACTTTGATAAGTAAATATTTGAGTGGGTCTAGTTTAGAAATAAAAATGGTATTGTTATTGAGTATATAATGTTTCAAATTCTAGTCTAAAAACACCATTGATAAGCATGTTTTTCAGCTTGTAATTATGTTCATAGGCAACCAATGTGTAGCTTAAATAGTATACAACTCTTTTTTTTCCTTGAGCATCATGTTGGGTTAGGAGTGCCCCCAAGGCATGATAGGTTTTTAAAATATAGATAAGTAATAGTTGTACAAGTGTAGGTTGAGATAATATGTGTAAATTTTCCAAATAATCTTTCAAGTGATCAAAGGCCTATTAACAATCAACATTCCATGAGAAAGTGGTGCCTTTATTTAATATATGAGTGAAGGGATTACACCTATTTACCAATTGGGAAATTAAGTGTCAAAAATATTGGATATTTCCCTATAAGCTATGTAGTTTATTCAAATTAGAAGGATGTGGAATTTATGCAATGGCATTAACCTTGGTTAGATTGATCTCAATAACCCTATGAGGGATAATGAACCTAGTAATTTACCAGAAGTGATACCAAATATGCACTTATTTGGACTAATAAGTACCTTGTATTCATTAAGCCTTTAAAATATTATTCATAATACTTCTAGATGGTCTTCTCTAGTCTTATAAATTCCCAAAATGTCATCCACTCAGTCTTCCATAATGTCATGCATCATGTAATGGAAGATAATGGTCATTACATATTGGTATGTATCACCAGCATTCTTGAGGCCAAATGGAATTACTTGATTAAAAAAGTCCCCCATGGAGTGGTGAACATTATTTTATGTTAGTCTCTAGATACTATTTTTATATTATTATACCTTGATAATCCATCTATAAGAGATACCATTTTGTACCCTACTATGAAATCTTTGATCATATCAATATTTGGTAAAGGATAATCATCCTTTAGACATGCTTTATTGATATCTCTAAAAGATATACATAATTAGATTCTTTGTGGATTATTTTTGGTTGGGATGATGTTTGATATCCAATTTGAGTAATATATAGGATGAATACATCTTGTCTCCAATAATTTCTCCAATTCTTTCTTAATAGGATGACAATATGAGGATGCATTTTTCTCAAATTATGCTTAATCAACTTTGCATTTAGGTGTAAAATAAGGTAATTTAAAAATAAATAAGGGTCTAATATTGGCATATTTGAATAATACTAGGAAAATATAGAAAAAGAAACTCCCAAAGGAGGGTATTAATAAGGTCACATTCCTCTTCAGTGAGGGATTATCCAAGTTTGACCCATTTATGATTGACTAGCATTCTAGTGTTGACTTTTATGGTATCTTATATAAGCAATGGGAAACCATATTCTAAAATAGTTGGTAATGTAGTAAATTTGTCTTATTATTCATCCTATTAATCAACTAATTGGTCAAGCTCACCCATGTATGAATAATCTAAATCACCAAAATATGGAAAAGGCCACCTCATAAAGGCATGCAAGAAATCCTAAACCAGTTAATGAAATAATTTTTTATCTTATAAACTCATTCTTGATTGTGATATGTTATGACTAGAGGTACCCTACATTTTATTTGAAAGAGGGTGAACTTCCTTGTCTAATGGCATCTAAAACAAATACTCATAATGGGAATCATATTTTTATTTACTTTTTCCCTATTATGTAAGTGCCTCAAGGATATTTTCACTTAAGGACCTCAATGTTTCACTTTATTTTTATCTTTGACTAGGTAGGTTCACCTACTCTCAAAAATAAGTGGTAGGAAAAAATGTAATAGTAAATATCTTATTATGATCACCAATCGGTAAATAGTCTTTGATGCCCAAGAATTCATAAATCACCTCTTCATTCTATAAATTATCTAATGGTATGTGTGAATATTGTTGGTCCTAGTCAATTAATCAGGGATGATGGATGAAAAGAGGGGAATAATATGGCATGTAAGTGATCTTAAAAATGGTATTAGGGTTAAATAATTTAGTTTTTATATAGTTCATTTTAGATTCTATAATATGACTTTATGTCACTACCAACATCATTGTCATTATATGGTAAATCAATATCACTCTTGATATCTAAAGGGCCACCTAAAGGAAGTTTGTATCTAATACCTTAAGTACCTTTGTCTTTAGAAATAGATACTAACTCAATAGGTACTTTTTATTTTACCACTAGGCCTTTAAATTGATAAGTTTGATTATCCATTATCTTGTTTGGGATAGGATACTTTCTCTTTGGTATCAAGTGGTGAATTCATTATTATAAAACCATAAGTTGTCATCACCTTGGATCTGATATTTATCTTGTAAATTTGTTTTTATGAATGTAATGGGTCCATTTTGGTGATAATAATCCTTATTGATCCATTCCATTTGAATAGACTTTAGTTTAGGTATACCATATGACTTGGGCATTTGTGTAAACTTGGCAATATGAAAAGAATCACCAATTTGATATTCACCAAGGCCTAGATATTAAATGGTAAAATGGTTATATATTTGAGGAGGAGGTGTATAAAAATTAGACATAAGAGTAATTGGCTCTACCTAATTGTGCTTACATGGTTGAAAAACTAATATTTATCTTTTTTGAGGGCATGCTCTAGACCAAGGTGATAGTTTTAGCTTTCATATTTTGCTTCTAAATGTTTACAATACTAGTATGTTTGCAATTATCTAAGAGAGGGAACATAATACACTAATAAAATGTATAAGGTAATGCTTGTACATCATGTATCCAAGATCATCCAAGGATTAAATTATATGATAGTTATAGATATAGGATATGGCACAAATTATCATGGGTTAAGGGATAAATGATAATAGGCAAGCAAATGGTGCCTTGTGATTATCATTCTTCATTATCATATGAATTAATTGTAATGGTATTCAATTGTAGATTTGATACTATGTATTAAAAATATTAGACCAACTTGAAATTTAAAATATTCAAACCTAACTCATTATCTATGAGGACACATTTAGATATATGCCAAGAAATGGTTGCCTCTATATGAATTGGGTTATTATGAATAAGACTAAGGGATGGAATATCACTTTGATCAAGTGTAATATATTGGACAAGTGCCAAATGACTGACAAATGTTTTTAATTTTTTAAGATAAATGTCACTTTATACTTTGTATTGACTTAATAATTCATTAAATATGTTTTTATAGACATTAGTCATACATAGAAGATCTAGGATATAAATTTGCACTAGTGTATTTTGTATTTATTCCATAATATCATATGGCTTATCATTATTTTAAGCTATTGACTTGGATTTTGAGATAGAGGGAATTAAACATGCTTACTAGATAAGAAGGTGTAGGACCTTGAAAGGAATTCTTGAAACATTAAGTGTTGATTTTCTAATCTTGAGTTGGTGAGGGGTTATTTAATTAGGAGGATATGGACCTAGAATGATAATATTTGGGTGTTGGCTTGAATGAATTCCAATGATTATTGGTATAGGATCTATGAGGTAATTAAATGGTTGGTGATGTATGTCGGTTATGATTTTCTATTATATTATAACTAATATTAATAGAGGTTATATGTCCATAGGTAATAAAACTAAGGATATTTCCATAGTCATAAGGGATAGTGTTATAACTAAATTAGTTGGACTAGGTGTCCTAACCTTGATTTAGGTTTTAATGTTATTATTTTTGATGATAGCCTCAATTTTGATTACTTAGAGGTATGTTCTAATTATTATTATTATTATTATTAATCTAATGTTAGTTCTAATTATTAGATTTATGTTGTGAAAATAGGTTTTGATAAATACCCAAATTTTGATTAGACATTGAAGAAACATTGTCTAACTCTAATTTACCATTCTATAAAAAATATCAAATGAAGTGGTGGATTTGTATGCATCTAGGAACTGAATGGTAGTCACAAAATTCACATTTCTTTGTACCAAGTGTTTATGCATCTATTGAACTTGTTGAGGTGGAGAATTGGTCACCACCTATTAAGGTGTAATATTGGTTGGAGTATATGCAACCATTTTTTGAGGATTAGGTATGTTAATAAGATTATTTTGAGACATGTTTTGTACATAAAAATAAAGGGTTTATTAAATATTTATAGAAATTTTATGTTATGTCACATATGGTACATAATGTGGGATGAAATGTGTTAGTTGAGAGCTGTCGACTGCATTTTTTGAAGAATTGACATGAGGATTTGGATTTGTATTAGTCATAAAATAACATTAAATTATAGGTGTGTTAAAAAAATATAGAAATAACATGGCAATACAAAATGTCCCATGTCTAGGTGTTGAATAGATTAGAAAGTTTTTTAGGTTTTTGGTTGGAGAATTGCACTCTATAAGTGTGGGTTGTTGAATATTAATAGTGAAAGAGTTGAATAAAGTATCCAAGACGTGATTAGCCTACTATATTTGAGAGTAAATGGACTAAATTTTTGTGGAAGGGCTAATGAGTTGACCTTTTCCTTTGATAGATACTAATATGTCTTGATTAGAAGCTTATAAAAAACCATGATCTTGGATAGAAGTAGCTTGATTATTTATTAATATAATGGGTGTCTATTTATGAGTCTTAAATAAATAGTGTAAATATTCCATAAGAAACCTAGTGGGAAATTTGTCACCCATTTATATAATTCTTATGAGGTGTTTTTTATTTTTTATTAAAGAGTTATCATGTAAATTGATATTGTTCATATTCTATAATAGGTGGTGCATTCATAAGGTATGTTTGATTGGGTCTATGATTCATATCGAATGGTATGTGTGTGAGGTATAGTTGATATTGTCCTTATTCAGTATTAGGTGGTATGGTTAGGAGGTATAATTCATGTTGATCACATTCAACATTAGATGGCATATCGATACAGTATTATTGGTCTACCTCATCCTATATATAGTGTTCATACCCATACAGTTTATAAAATACCTATTCATCAAATGAGGAGTTATAGATAGCCCCACTTCATATATACTTCAATATGTTTAGTTTTATGATCTTCATTTTTAAATAAGATTGGATACCTCAAACTCATCTTAATTTAGTGTGTGGTTTTAATTGAAAATGAACCTAAGAGAAGACATGTCAATGTGAAATTTTTGAATTAAAATGTCTTTCTCATGTTTAAGGTGAATTTCACAATAGAATATACCAATTAAAGGTGTGTCAATTGTAAATGTATCAATAAAAAAGGAGCACCTAAATAAAACATGTCTCCAAAAGTATACACAAGTATTAGTTATATCAAATTATTTTGAGCATAAGTGTTCAATGTTGAAATATTGAAAGCATTTGAACTTGGTATTGCATTAGAAGGGTCCACCTTTGAAACTTGATTCATGATTAAAGAAAATGAACTCGATAGGTTAGGAATATTTTAACTTGGAATGTGTGAATATTGGAATGAAGTTCATTTTCGATAATGTTAAATTAGGATTGAACTAGGCTTTGTCTTTTGAATTTAAAAACGGTTGACTTGACTTTAGAAGTTTTATTCAAAATAAATTTAGATTTGAACTTAGAACTTGGTTTGGAATAAAATGGACTACATAACAAAATAATTTGGACAAGAATTTGGATCTTTGGTATTGAATTGGTTTGAAGTTTTCATTTTTAATTTACTTTGGAACTTAAAACTTGGTTCAAATTTTATAGCCTAACGATGTGGTTTGAGAAAGAATGGTACATGTTTAAACAAGGTAAAATAAGACACATAGAAAGAGCAAATTTTTAATTGAAAAATGGATAGATTAACACCTCTTTATGTAAGTAGATATAAATTCATGTGTTTGAACTTGGTTTGACTCAATAAATTTGGTGTCTTGATTTTGAATGTATTTTTCAAATAAATAGGTTTGGAGACAACAATTATGAAATCAATCACAAGGCACTATTTTTAATAACTGACATAAGATTGTCATAATCACTTGATCCTTAAAAATATTTGCCTTTGAGAGGATAAATATTTCAAGAGTTCATTAAATAATTAAATACAATTGTTGGTGGTGTTTTTAACCCATAATTATCTCAAAGGTTCGTACATGTAAGGCAATCTTCAAGGGGTATTACTCTTACACCCTTGTATTAGCAACTGTTCCATGATAAATACACTTCTACTCTAGATTATTGTTGGATTTTTAGATGGTCCTAAAAGGGTATAAATTCATCAATTATATGTCGAGACTTAACATGGTATTTTTTTGAGGGTCTTTCACCTTCACAACCATTTCATTAGTAGGATTTTAGTGAAATTATAATATAAAATTAAAATCTAAGGGACACAGTCTAGCATATTTTTTGGAGCTTGAGATCCCATTAAATTCATGGTTGTGTGTAAACACACTCCCACTTAATCCATAATGACTAAATGTAACCTTATTTTGTATACCCTAGAAGATAAATGGGGTTGTTAGGAATGTTGGGAGATGAAATCCTAGTCACCACACCTTAAGGACTTGTGAGAAGGTGATGAGTTACACCTTACATAGTTAAAAAAAGGAAGATATTTCCATTTTCATTCATAAAAATCCCTCAAAATGGAAATTGAAGAGAATAATAAAAAAATATTTGATCTAACAAAAATTGGTACTTCACATTTTTGGGTCACCCGAAAGGGGAGAGAATATTGTTGTTGTAGGATATTTACTTTCTTACCATTTAACTTCCTTATTTGTGTTTATACATTTGGGATGTTTATCCCACATGTATTTATATGTTGGGTCTTTGCGTTTATTCTACATATTTAGGGTAAGTTAGTCCCAAATCCATGGTATGGATAGGATTATCCTAACTTCCACCTATATATACATCCCTTTATAATCTTTATTGATGAAATATTTGAAGTCTTATGGATTATGCTGAGATACTTATCTAGAAGATGTGTAAGTTATGATATGTGATAACATTAATAGTTGTGAGAGCTATGAGATTAGTGAGATGTCAGTTTTGATCCTTTGCTATGCAATCCATCTCCATTTCTAAATACATCTATTATATTTTTGACTCATTGATTCTAGCTTCAAAAAATTTATTTGTTTGAAATTCTTATCATTGATCTTAAATGTTCATTCTTGGTATAATATTACACTTACATGAAAAAGGACCACACAAGACATGCACAAAATTCAATAAGTAAAAGCTTAAAATTAATAAGGGAAATGAGTAAGTAATAAATTTTTAAAACCCAAAATGAAATGTGTGTTTGTTTTTAATCCCAAATTTGAAATGTTTGTTGAGTTTAAGCCAAAAAAAAGTGTTTTGAAGAGGAATAGTAATTTACTCTAGGTCTAAAATCCACTTTTTATTTACGTTACTACATTAAAATGGATTATAAGTTTCCAAAAGTAACTTGTGGATCAATCAAGAGACCAAAAATGACTTTTTTTTAGTTTTAGATTTTTTTCACATAGAACAAAACCACCATTTCTTAGGTAAAAGTCACTAACTTTTGTAAATATAACACATATATAAGCTTGGTAAAATGACATATTAGTGGGTAAAAATCATTGAATAAATCAAAAAAAATTATTCAAAGGAAAAGTCCTAGAAAACTAAGATGAAACCACTAAATAAATTGATGAAAACATTAAAAAGATGAAATTGTCAAAAATAAAAAACAAAGAATAATATTACCCAGATCAAAATCATTGAATCATAGAGTGAAAATACCAAATAAATTGGAAAAAAATATTGAGAAGGAAAAATCAATGATTACAATAGCCTGTAAAATGATAAAAATGTTAAGAAAAGAAAATGAAATTTCCAATTCTATAGTGAAACCACCAATTACAAGGTGATGAAACTACCAAGTAACATTGTGAAACTACCAATTTGACTTAGAACAAAATTAATAAATTTTATAAGAAAAAATATAAGAATTTATTCAATTTATATATGAATTATTTCACTTATAAGGACATATAAGGAATTAAATAGTTTGTGGGGTGTGTAGGGGTTCTATTCGGCATGCCATTATGTAGATCAAGAATCCAAAATAGGTTAGTCTAATCATTAGTGAATAAAATAAAAAAATATTGTGAGCATAAAATCTTAAGAATAACCCTTAATATTATCCAAGACTAAGAAATATAATAATGAAATAGACATAAAACAAACACCATTTTACCTTCTTTGAAAACTAATGTACTTGTTGGTCTGAAGAGGTATGTGCTTGGATTGTAGACTATCGATCTTTAACAATGTTGACTCCACTTGTGGGTAGGATTTCCCATTGTCTACACTTAGTTTTCCATGAGATTTAACATGAGAATGGTTGATAATGGTTGAATCTCCCTGTATAATTCAATAGAGTAAGTTTTTATGAAGAAGCTTGTCTAAAATGGTCAAAGGCCCTTGTATTTATACACTTTAAGGATGAAGGTGAGCCATTGATCTAAGATCAAGATAAATGGTGGATAAAGAGTCCTCAAATTCATTATTCCACACATAGGGTGTATAAGAAGCTCTATTAAGACATTTTTGGAGTGTGTCATAGAGGAGTGTGTAAGAGGTGTAAGAGAGTGTGTAAGTGGCCATGTCATATGCCACCTTTCTCACACTCAACTCGATTCCATTGAATTTTCCTTATGAAATCACCAAGCTAAGGCAATAATTTAATTTTACTGTTTAGTAAAATAGATAACTCAAAATTCATGGAATTTTCCATTAGAAAAATGATTAGGATAATTAATCAAAGTGATTAACTAGAAATTAGAAAAATAGTGCACTTGTAGTGTTAATTGTCAGCCAAATATTCATTTAATTACTTTGTAATAACACTTGTAGAAGTTTGATTTGATTCAGGATGCATTTGATGACATTAATTTTGTGATATGATCCATTTCCCTAATTAGGGATGTGTCACTATGATTTTAGATTAAAATGGTAGTTATGTAGGTACATTGGGTTAAATAGTTATTTATGACCAAATTTGCATGTAATTATGGAAATTCATTTTGATTGTAATTTAGAAATGAAAGTGGTTAAAATGGAGTGCCTACAACTACAAGATCTTAAGTTGAAACTGAAATATGTTGAGAGACATCAAAAGGCTCATGGTGCTAATTATGAATGAGAATGTTTCCCTCCATTGGTGGATGATGAGTGCATAATGGCTAAGACTTCATGTAAAAGGGGATTTAACTGATCTGAATGTGTATTGATTTTTTTTTAATTTAAAGGCAAAACTTAGTTAAATACGTAGCTTCCAAGAATGATTATTTTCAAATGATTAAAATTTTGAGAGATGAGAATTCATAAAATCATGATGAATAATATCATATTGAATTAGTAACACAATCCTTTAGATTTTATATTATTAATAGTTGTATTAATGTGTTTTAATATTAAAACACCCTATATAAGTAAAAGTCACACTACTCTTACTGTAATGACACAATATTGATATAATTAATTGATATAGCATAAATGTGGAACATATACATATATACATGTATCTATGAATTATTTACATGTACCCATGCGTGTGTGTGTGTGTGTGATATATATATATATATATATATATATATATATATATATATATATATATATATATATATATATATATATATATATATATATATAGAGAGAGAGAGAGAGAGAGAGAGAGGATAGAGAGAGAGAGAGAGAGAGAGAGAGAGAGAGAGAGAGAGAGAAGAGAGAGAGAGAGAGAGAGAGAGAGAGAGAGAGAGAGAGAGAGAGAGAGAGAGAGAGAGAGATCTACATGCCTTGTATAAGTACATGGATCCTTAAATTTTATTAGGAAACTATAACCAAGATTAGAATAAGGCAACTACATTTCATTTCATGTCCAATGAAAATAAATATAGTGCCAAGTTTTAATGACTTATTGAACATTTAAAATTAGGTTCAATTTTTTGGGATTCCAAAAAGAGATCTGATATGCCAACCATATATACACATTAGTAAATGTATTAGTTTTTTCCTAAATTTACAAAATTCTACAAGGGACACTCTAATTTTATTAATAGTCACCTAATTAATAATTAAATATCATTGTATACTTAGATCAATGT
The DNA here is from genome assembly GCA_037957365.1 of Torreya grandis. Classification (NCBI taxonomy): domain Eukaryota; kingdom Viridiplantae; phylum Streptophyta; class Pinopsida; order Cupressales; family Taxaceae; genus Torreya; species Torreya grandis. The sequence continues at coordinate 792,656 of JARHVA010006757.1, read as the reverse complement.
GTTATATTTTTATTTTTATTTATCCTCATATTATTAATATGTCAATATATAAGCTACAACATATTCATAATTTCAAGACAAAACCAAATCAATTAAAATTATATAATTTTATGACTTCTCTATGAAATGATTTGGATTTATACTTAAAAAGATCAATATTAGATTATAAAAGACATATAAAGCGCATGCCAAGGTAGTAAGTCACTAACCTTACATCATGTTTGATGCAGAAATAGATCACACATAATGAAGAAGATATAATACAACATCATTCATCCAAATTAAAATGTAACACTTATATTTTACACAACATTAGTACACTTAATCGAGGCCACCTTTCACCCAAAATAAATTTTACACTAAATAAAATAATATTATTTTAATTTTCTGGACCAAACCTTTAAGGAAGGTGCCCTCCTCCTTTCTTCCTCCTTTCAAAAATGGAAAAATAACATCCCCTTTACAAGGAACATGCATTCTTTTTTATAACTAGGACTTCAACTCCCATCATAAACAAAACATTATAGATAATAATTCTAATTAAGGTCATAAATGCGTGATAAGTCAGTGTTTATGGTTGAGGGAAATAGAATTTTAGTAGATTTAAATTAATTTCCTAACTCTTTTATCACTTATGAGGCACACACCCAAGAATTAAACCATGTTTGTAACCACACACAATTAATTCTTAACCACTTTTTATGATTCAATTACTCCCATGCTACACAATCCACATTTAGGAAAAAATATTAAAACACTATATAGAATTTTTGATAAAAAATTTTATGATCTGATATCCAAAAAATTTTAATAAGACTATTTTTAACAATGTTCCTAATTATCTTGTTTTCTAACCTCTTATGTAGTTTTAAATTCCCAATGTGAAGGCACTATGCCTAATGTTAAAGATGTTATTTAGACATATATCAAGCATAATTATATTTAAACTATATAATATAAAATACATAATTAAAATAAAAATAATTTCATATATTACACAAATATCACCTGCCCATATATATTTATAAAACTTTGTTTTTTTCTTACTCTAGCGTATTTTACATCTATAGAATATTTGCATTTATTTTTATATATACATGATATAATATAAATTATATATCAAGAGTATGTTAATAATAATCTAAAAAAACTATAATATTAACACATTTTCATGAGGTAATTAGAAAGAGGTTATATCTCTTGGCATGCCCAAGAGTTTAGACATTAAACCCCTAATGATGCATACTACAAAGTACATTTGAAGAGTTTTACAAATTCAAAGATAATAATAATAAAAAATAATAATAATAATAATAATAATAATAATAATAATAATAATAATAATAATTATTATTATTATTATTATTATTATTATTATTATTATTATTATTATTTAAGTTGTATAAATAAAATTAACTTAAATAATGTGCACACACATAAGTATAAGGTTACCATGTATCTATGGTAAATATAACTAGACAATTAATGAGAGGACTACATCACCAATGGAGGGGTGTTACAATTAGAGTCAGCTCAACCCATTACACTCTTCCAGTTTCTATTTGTAGGTTTTTATCCATTGAAATCCATATTAGGGTTTAAAATTTGAATTAGTAATTTTTAGTTATTTCATGTGCATCTAAAGTTAAAAAAATTATCACACATGATGTATGCTCTCACAAATGATTGTTCCCTAAATTCCCCATTTTTTTGTAGAAGACAAAATCAACCAAAATAAGACTATAGTGATAGTTGATCCTACACCAATTTCGATGACCAATATTTCAAAAAAATAGTCACAATTTATATGACACTTATAGAATCAATATTTATTGATCATTTTTATTCATTTTTTAGTTTGAAATATATCACTGATAGTTAATAGCTAAGTCTTTCATTTTTTTATAGTTAATCGTATTTCATTCAATCTTGATTTTTTGATTTTGGTACTTTACTTTCATTCTGATTGTCAAATTTTATTTTATAGATTTTGATTTATTTCAAATAATTTTATCTTAATTAGGATTTGTACACACTAATACCAAATTTTGATAAAATATATTGGTTAACCTATTTTTTTATTCAAACATTGATTCAAAAACATTGTCTAAGGGTTTAGATAAATTCCTAAGCATACGACACTAAAATAACTTTCATTCGACCTAGGATGTAATATTTAAAATATAAATAACTTGATTTCAACTTCATATATAATCACTAACACAAAAATAAATGTATTTCCATCTAGGATTTGATATCTACAATTGAAATCACTTTCTTTTGACCCTATATTTTAAGGTAATTTACTAATCTCCATAAAAAATTCCCTTTTTTAGATATAAATTGGATTTATTCATTTATTTCAATTTGAAAATAATTTATTGATATATTGTATGAGTTTTATTTTATTCAATTTTTTTTTTAAATTAATTAAATAACATGCTAAGATGCAAGTACCATTAATGATGTCTTTTTAAAGGCAAGTATGACATCGGAACATGAGAAATATTCTATTCAAGATGTTATGAGGCCTAATTTATAATATCAAGTCTTACATGTCCTTACCCATCCCAATTCACCTCCCACACATCCTATTTATAGTGGTTTTATGTATTTTTAATCAAAAATACCTAATTTTTATGCTTTTAAAGCCCTCTAAGATCAAATAGTCACTATGAGAGCATTCATAGAAGATTTACAATAGTAAAATCAATATTTCAATTTAAGGATCACATCATTGGAAAATAATATCACATACATAAATAATATATATCATGATGGTGTTAATCACATATATACATATCCATTTGATTATTTTGTGTATAAAAGGAGTTAAAATTAATATTGAAAGCCAAAATAACATACACATAAAACTAACGACTCTTAAAGTTTACAAAAGGTTAATAAAAGTTCAAGTTTGATTCTAAGAAAAAGTATTATAAACAAGGTGATCAAATTAAATTCTATGTATCATTTAATTATATCAAAATACTATTATACATGTCCTATAATGCATGGTCATCATATAGATAATTTTTAGGATTTGAATAACAAAATATAGAGTATCATTGATAGTGGTGATGCTCTAATAGAAAAATCAATCAAGAAACATAACCACACTATTATTTCATATCCTAAATAATAAGTGAAAATAAAATAAAAATTTATAATAATAAAATTTACACAAGTTACATCAAGAAAAGTTACTAAAAGGTAAATTATGATAAGAGAAATTTCAGGAGCACACTCAAAATAAGTAATAAATAACCTTTATGAAAAGGTATCTCATGAATTAATCTCCAAATAAAATTTTCCTATAAAGTATAATTGTATAAATATATTTTATAAGGATTCAAACATTATATATATGTTATGAAAAGATAAAAAAATAAGGCTAACACTAAAAAATCTATAGTTACATCTTCAAATTAAGAAGTTAAAATGGAAAAGACTTTCCTTGTTAATATTCAACTTTTGATACATTATTATTATTTAGTTAATAATGAGATGAAATATCTTAAAAATGATGAACATACACATATAAAAAAAAAAACCTCAAAAATATAAATCCAACATATGGTGTAGTTGGTTTTTGATATATAAATGTAAGATGAACATAGTGGCATATCAAAATTTGAAGAAAAACCTAAAAAATTAGTTATTTAAAATGATGATGAGTATATTGATGATTATGATTATGCATAATATTTTTACAATACTCCCAATGATACAAGACCTACACAAATCCATCCCCTTGTTTAGATATTTGGTTTGTTGCAACATCATTTACTATACATAGCTTCTTGTTTGTATCATCATGTTATTCTTCTACATTTTGCACATATGAATAATTTGATAATTCTTCTAATCTATTGGTTATTATTTAATTTTTGGATTCTTAGGTATTCTTTTTCACTTTTAAAATCTGAAAAATATGACACAATCACCTATATTTCCATTTTTTCCCATTTACCTCATTGATTTCACACTCTAAATTATGAAAATTACATTTTTTACAAGGATAATATTGACTAGTATGGGATATAAATGGTTTCAATTACTATGTTGATTTGGTCAATTATGTCTTCTACCCTTTTTTTTCATATTAAAATCATAAATTTATCACATGGATCCTTAATAGATCTAATTTCTCAATATTTCACTCAGTCCTAGTAAACATAACAATACTTATTCATGAAAGATTTCTATTTTCATATTATATATTACTCATACATACATGTTATATACATTAAAAAGTGCACATTTGGTGATATGAGGATGTAAAATATTTAATCTACATATTTATTATGTTCTCACATATATTTATAGTTACAAATCACATATATAAACGGGGAATCTTGCACATACATGGCCATGCCATCATTTTTAGTGCATACTTTACATTATCACATGTTACAGATATTCAAATCACTTTGCTTTATTTTAATTTCAAACCCATGGTTTATCACTAGTTTATTTAGTTCTAGTTTAAAAATTCAAAGATATAAAAAATCAAATATGTTAAAAAATACAATAAACTTTCAAAATATTATAGAAATTAAAAATCATGATGTACTCATGATTATATTTCTAGTTTACATAATTTAAATATGTTATTTACCTCTTTATTGGTAGATAACATACACTTTTTTGTATCAAATATTCATTTAATTGGTGTTCATAAATGTTACACAAGACATACAAATTATATAGGAACAAATATAATGGACTTACATCTACATAGTACCATTGTTAAACTATGGGTATATTATCCACATTTTATAATATTTATAGGTGTTACCATTATATTAATCTTACGTTGATGATATATACTTATTAAAAATGTCTTACTAACATTTATCTCTTACATTGTGTACATGGATATGTTATTTTATAATATATGATCACATTACATATACATAGTGTAGACTATTTCTAGATCTATACTTCATTGATGCTATTACTTGTACATAATATATTAAAATTTTGTTTTTCTATTGTGTATGGCCCATGAACCTTGTGTGAAATTTTATTTAACATCTTTATGAGATCATTGTTTGGTATGTGTGATGTTTGAACATGTCCATTGTTGGTGGACCTTGGTACTTTGTTTTGTGTGACATTTGAACATGTCCACTATTTGTGACATTATTTATGTCCTTTGCATGTGGCCCTTGGTCATTTATGTGAAAATATTTACTTATGAAATTTTTTAACATGTACCTTATATGCATCCCTTAGCCTTATTCTATGACATTGTATTTGTAATGTTTGTGTTCTTGTTGAACTTGTTAACTTTGATAAGTGTCATGATTACTATCATGTACTAAATAATGTATAAGATTTAAATTTCACAATCTAATACTATGAGAATAATTCAAACATTTATATAGGAATTACCTAATGTTGTACATATATAATTTAAATGGTACACATCTTATTATGTGGGCATTATTTTAGATATGATACATTATTAAATTATTACACATTGTTATGCATGATACAGTTAAATTTTATTTTGAGATGAGTTAATCTTAGGACACATTCCTTCACCTCAAAAGGGGAAATTTTCAGTGGAATTTTCATACATGATAAGCCTCTTCAAGAATAAATTAATTTTTTGGTACAAAATACAATTTCAAAGGTTTCATAATGGTTCAAAATTTAACCATTGGGTCAAATTATGGGGGCATATGCCATGCATATGAACTCACATTACATGAAAAAAATACAAATTCATACAATTTTGGGTGCATGATATACATTCATGCATAAGTTTAAAACATAATTTAAAATTTTTCATCTACATATAGTTACATATTCTACATTTATAAATGGGGACATGATACAGATTCATGCCATGCTTTTGATAATACTTTCTATCTATAAACATGGTAGGATAATATGTGTTCTCCATTCTATTTTGATCATGTATTTAAGAACTAAGGAACAAAGTGAGAATTGAATATACAAGAAATTTAAATTGGTTAATATTGTTAAAGTAAATGATGCATAACTTATAGTTTTAATGCCCTATAGAATTTTTTTCCTACATATCCATTGTGTATTTTAACCCATTTCACATCTTGGGTTTATAAATACCAACAATAAAAATTATTGATTTTGTGTCCCTCAATGTGATTTAATTTTTATACAGGTTAAATTCAACTTGGGGCTTAATCACTCTCAATTCACCATTGATTCAACTAAGGAACCATTTCTTATCTAATTGCTTCATTGGAAGCACCAATTCTCTAATTATTTAAGGAATTATCATCTCAAATAAAATTTACAAGAGAAACATTGGTTTCACATATGTTAGGAAAATTAGTGTTCACATGTTATTGGTGATTTATCAGATGGTAAATTAGTAATACAGTTATAATTTTATTTGGGTGGTTAGTTGAACATAAAAGTTTAGAGTTATATATTGTTTTAAGTAAAAATAATATATCATAAATAGCTTTAATATTATTAGGGATATTTGGCTGAGATATTGGGGGAGATATGATCTCCATAAATATAATAATGTCTTTCCTATATATTTTTAATATCCTAGATGATTTTATAATAGTGTGTAATAGATAATATAATATAATATACTAGGGGTTCAGATATTTCACCTATGTAATCTATGTTTAGATTCAATCATCTTTGCATGATTTGAAACAATACATATTCTCCTTAGATTATTAACAGTGGTATCAGAGTAGTTTAAAATCCTATGTTATGGAAGCACAATGGCTCTCTAAGGGGAAGGTGTACTACTTCTCTACCTATATGATTTATAAAAGAATATTTTTAAAAAGAGTTCTTATGGTATTTTTGTTTGTATTCATTAAACTCAATTAGTGTAGCATATAAAAAGTTCATGGTAGTCTGATTATTGGTAAGTTTGAATTTGGTGACTCAACATTCATTTTTATACACTCATAAGGTGATCATCAAAATCTCTGGGTAGATTAATAACTCATTTTCATCCATAGTTCAACTCCATTTGTATGTAAATTCTAAGATTATTTACATCTATTTGATATGTAGTTTCCACCATTAAATATTTCAATGCTTATACTACATTCAACATTTGAAATTGCCAACACTACATTATAGTGTTTGAGAGTGAGGTTGTATCTGATATATTTATCTTATTTAGAGAGCTTTGGTGTAAACTAGATCCTGCTTTCAAAGATGAAGTGCCTTTGGAGAATATTAAGTCAAGTAAATATGTTATATTCATATATGTTTAGGACATGAAGCTATAAATAGTGCGTAGTTAGGAATGTTCATATTTGTGAAGCTGTCGACAATGCAAATATATGTGCATAAATATGATTGTTATGGCTTAAGGAAAGAATCAAAATTATCTTTGATCACATATGTATTCTCTTGTTTATTTTGTGATTTATGGTTTCCAATATTATCATTGATATTTAAATTATAAAAAAGTTACAATCCCTTCTATAAATCACTATGCAAAGCTATTTTATTTCATAGGAGATCAATTAACATCAACCTACAACCAAATCTCAAATGTCATGTTCTTTTAGACTTGGTTAATTTATAGATGTTGACACATTTTTTTATATTATAATTTAAAAATATTTTTGATATTTAATAGTTTATTTTTGAATTCATTACCTACATACATAAATTATCATCATGTTGTTAAGATATAATTAATTTTTAATATTTATAGTCTCTTGGGTCACTAGTTAAAGTTTTTAATTCAATCTAGTTCATAGTGTGTCTTATGTCCAAGTATGGAATCTAAAAGTTTAGTCTTGTTAAAATATTTTTAAGTTATAGATTTATATAATTTATATAGAGTCAAGATTTTAGTCCTTAGTTTTTTTGTATTCCATCATTATCAAAATCAAAAGTAAAATCATCTTTTTGTAAAAAAAGGTGCATTTTCAGTTAAAATCGACATCTGGAGTTGTTCAAAATTGGGGGGGGGGTGTGGGGGGGTTATTATAGAAAATTACATGCAATTAGAACTTAAAATTGAGCCTCAAATACATATTTGATAAAGTATCAATTAGAAGGATTTCAAATTAAATGGAGGAAGGAGGCATTTCAGCAACCTCTCGTTAGTCATTAGCAATGGGGCAACACTTCTAATATGGTGACTTATTTTCTTAGTTATGTGGTGTGATGGATTTATTTCTAAGTGGTGCGTAACATAAGAACATATGTATTAAATTATTTTTCACTTGTAAATGTGAATATTCCTAATTTAGTCTTCTAATGTAAAAATATAGTGTAAAAATGAAAACATAAAATAAAAGAAGCATCGTGATACTTGTATAGGTTAAATAGTTATATGTGTTCCTATTCATACCTAGGTTAGTGGTTAACCTTTATAAAAACATTTTTAAGGGCTATTGGTGAATATAGAAAACCATTTGTGTAAGGTTATTGGTGAACTTCCAAAACCATTTGTAAGATTTATTGGTGATCTTGAAACACAATTTGTAAGGTTATTGGTCGAATCTAATTAAAACCATTAATATATAGGTGTGGAGGATGAATAGAAGCATTGGTGAATATTAATACCTATATGGTCACTATATCCATACACAAAATCTATCTGTGAAGATATAACATGTTTGATATTTTATATAAGCCTGATGTTTCATAGTTGTATGTGAAATCTCAATGTATTACATGTTTATGTCAAGATCATGAGTGAACAGAGGTGACCAAGTTGTAGAAGAAGTGTGATTTTTTTTATACCATGTAAACACTAAGGGGGTGGGGGAATGTTATTAAAATTAGTGTTCACATGTTATTGATGATTTACTATATGGTAAATTAGTATTATGGTTATATTATTATCTGGCTAGTTAGTATAATATAATTGTTTAGAGTTATATATTGTTGTAAGTAACAACAATATATCATATATAGATTTAGTATTGTTAGTGAATATTGTTAGGGATATTTAGTTGAGATTTAGGGGATATATGATATCCATAATTATAAAAATGCCTTTCATATATGTTAGTAATATCCTAGATGATTTTATAATAGTGTGTAATAGAGAATACAATATAATATATAGTGTGTTAAGATATTTCACCTATGTACTATCTATGTTTATCTCCAATTGTCATTTCATGAGTTGAAAAACTACATACTATCCTTAGATTATTAATAACATATATAAGTGTAGTCCTTCCTTTTTTATTTTTAATATTTTTAATTTCAAGTTAAATTTCAATTTTTAGTGTCATCTATGAGAATTAACTATTTTTACATCAATAATATTTTACATGGAACACCTTTCATGATTATAACTTTCTCCAAAAGTCAATGTCTATTGTACACATTGAGGTATATCTTTCCTTTTACTATATTAATTTCATTTATAGATTAGGGGGAATGTAGTCACTCCAATTTGATCATGAATATGGATATTTAGTTGAGATATTAGGGGATATATGATATCCATAATTATAAAAATTCCTTTCCTATATATTAGTAATATCCTAGATGATTTTTTAATAGTGTGTAATAGAGAATACAATATAATATATAGTGTGTTAAGATATTTCACATATGTACTCTCTATGTTTATCTCCAATAGTCATTACATGAGTTGAAACACTACATAATATCCTTAGATTATTAATAACATATATATGTGTATTCCTTCCTCTTTTATTTTTAATTTCAATTTACATTTCAATTTTTAGTGTCATCTATGAGAAATAAATTTTTTTACATCAGTAAGATTTTACATGGAATACCTTTCATGATTATAACTTTCTCCAAAAGTCAATGTCTATTGTACACATTGAGGTATATCTTTCCTTTTACTATAGTAATCTCATTTATATATTAAGGGGAATGTAGTCACTCCAATTTGATCATGAACACTTAATAATGTCATTTTTGGCCCATTTTCACTCTAATTGACCTGAGCACTAATCTAGACGTATTCCACCACTCACTCTATCCTAAACACCCTTATGGACTTATTTATTTCTAAATTTATATATTAAACCTAAATAAATGTTATATAATACTAAAAACCCTTCTAGGCATCTGTCTAAACATCTTAGATCACAAATTTTACATGTTTCCCTTCATTACAAGATTAAATAGTAAGGGACAATAGTGGAATTCATTCTTGTCCCCTATGGTTCAATCTTGTCCTTCACCATAGAAATGATTACTTTCCAAATTCCTCTCTTTTAGGTTATATTTTATTTAAGGATAGGTAGCATGAGGATTCCCACATTTGGATTTCTATAAATACACATCTAGTTTACCTATTCTTTCACTTGAAAATTTTAATACAAAGGTATATTTATATTATTTCAAAATCAATAAATATTTCCTATTATTCCTAATTATGAATATAATATTTTATCCAATCCTTAACAAGGTTAAGAGCCTATATTATACAAGAAATCAAATAATTATAAAGTATTATATCCATATCTATATTCATACATGTAATTAATATTTCAAAATTTCATAAAACACTCTAAGTGGGAAAACTACATAGGATTGGTTTCCCTCTTTAGAATATTAGATATGTAGGAAATGATAAACCATTATGGTGGTGAATGGGGTAAGCTCATACCATTACACTCCCCCCCCCCCCACCTTTTTTTAGGGTTTTACCCATTTAAATCCATATTAGGGTTTCAACTTTGAAGAAGTCATTTTTAGGTCTTTCATTCACATCTAAAGGTAAATAATCAACACACATGTGTGATTAAAGATGTCAAAAATGATCATTCCCTAAATTACCTAATTTATAGTAGAATAAATAATTAACCAAATTAGGACTATATTTTTGATTAATCCTATCCTAGTTTGTAATTACTATTCTTCACCAGTCTCAATCAAAGTTTTTGTGGCACTTGCAGAATCAATTCCTATTGATCATTTTCAATCATCTATCAATTTCACATAGTCTGATCACAAACATTAAATAGATAAGTCTTTCATTTTCATAGTTACTCTTATTTTATCCGATCATGATTTCTTTCTTTCATTCTACTTATCATAATTTATTTTACAACATTTACTATATTCTATTAAATTTATTTTAATTAATGTTAATCACCACATTAATTCCAAACATTGATAAAATATAAACACATGGAAATATTTTTAGGACATATTATATGTCATTCCTCACATGGGCATAGTAAAATAAGACAAGTTATGATGAAGGATTATTATTAAAAAATGACAATAAGATAATATATATATATATATATATATATATACATACATACATACATACATACATACATACATACATATATATATATATATATGTATATATATATATATATATGGTTGTAAGGATGAAGGCTAATTGGGTTGTATAATGTTTACAATGTAAAATGAACTCATGACTAAGATTACATCCACAATGGTAACAAGATAGTGAAACCAATTCTAGTGGATAGTGGGATTTAATAGTTAGGGAAGATCTAATTATTTTTAATAATGTTAGAATATTTATAACAAATTTAAAGTGTATGATCATATGCTAAAACATGAATATATAAAGAGGATATATTGATAGAGTTGGGTTTCAATAAAACACATTACTTCTAAGAATGTTTGAAAGGGTATGAAAGAGATGATCAGTACAAAAAATTATTGAAGTGAAAGAATATTAAGTACTAATATTTATTTATCATTTTTTTCTTATTACATTAAAATTTTATTGTAGCATAGTTTGACTGGATGGGAAATAGTGAAAAATGATTCAAGAGTTAATAATTTCTTCATGTTATGATTGTGTAGTTTATAAAACCAAAATCTTACTAATGTTAGCATAAATTTTAATATTTGGGAGGCATATCAATATGCGAAATTTTTTTTTCACTTTTTATTTTTATTGATGATATTTTTTATATACTAATACTCTCACTTGCCCTTTGTATTTAACTTAACTAGGTATTATGTATGTAATTTTTTTGTTAACATAGTAGGTAATATGGTAGTATTTGAATAATAAATATAGTTAATAAATAAGAATAAAATCCAAAATGTATTAATTTTAATAAATATCATAAAAAAACATCATGGCAGAGAGAAACAGATGCAATGGGAGAAGAAAATTGAATTTCTCAGGTGGTCAGGAGACTGCTAGTTTGAACTAGGCAGAGGGAGAGAAGGATGGCTCAGATATTGACAATGATGGGAAGAAAATTTATTTTAACCCATGCCTAGATGACTCTAGGGAGTTTTTTTTGGTACTCTATTTCATGGACCTATCTTTTGAAGACCCTATTTCCAATCACTTTTGGCTATGGGATAGTGTTCATGACCCATTTTTTTAGATTTATGTTGTTCACTCATTCACGGATTTTATTTCATGAAAGGTGGAGACACCCATTCCTATAAGGCTTTAGTATTGGTGTGGATTGGCTAGAAATTTTGGTTTAGGATTCTCTATTTATTACAATTTGAGTAGTTTGCTTAATAGTGCTATTTTTGGATCAATTGGCAGTGGTCTATTTAAAGACTTGAAACCCATAGAGAAGATGGACTTGAGGATGATGGACCTTCTTCAATTATACTATTTCTTGGGAAATAATTGATGCCTAGAAAAATATCTTAGGTTGTGGCTTCATGACATACTTGGGACAGTCTACGCCTCTCACACCATGCTCTATGCAAATTGGAGAATGGAAGGAGATCTGCATAGCCCTTAGTGTTTTAGTTCTGCTATGTTTCTATTAACTTTTGTTGCTCTAGCGGCCTTCTAGTGTTATAGTGTTGAGGCCATGCCTTGGAACTAGGTGTAGTTTGATTTATTTTTTGAGTATGAAAGCATTCTTTATGAGGAAAACTATAGGCCTTCCCCTGATACTTTGATCTTATTTGGCATGGTTACTTTCTTAAGGAATTCTTATGGGGTGGATGATGGAGGAACTCACCCCTGGATCCATTTTTAGGTTTGTTCTTGGGCATGTGTTATGATTCTAATATCTTTTGAAAGTCATGGAATTGAAGTGAAACTTAGAGGGAACAAAAATCCTCTTATTGTCTTTTGGTTGTGCAAAGATTAGGTACAAGACTCAGGTGATATAAGACAATATTTTTTGGAAGGTACTTTTCCTATAATAATACTTAGGAAAAACATGGAAAAGGGTACCTACCACTACAAATTTTATACTCTAAAATAACTTTATGCTCTCAAGGTTAAAGGATCCTCAAAACCCCTAGTTATGGGTTCCTCAAAAACCTCAAGTTTCATGTCTATGATTGTGTGGGACTCAAAACCCCCTTGTACTTTGTAAGGATTATGTATCTTAGTGGTAATACACTTTTTGGGATTAATACTTGTATAATATATGTAGATGGCCTAAGAGGTGGAAGACCCTTTTTTATAGTCAAACTTATGTTTTGTATTTTTCCCCTTATTTTGATTTACCATGTTGTGAATCTTAAAGGGAAGATAAACCCTTTCAATGTAACTTTGTTGAATGAAGGTTGTGTGGAAGACCCTGATAGTGAAATAACTCCCTCCTTGGGGGATCCTCTGGTGTGAAAAAAATTTAGGGAAGACAAGATGAATGGATACTACCCCTCAAACTCCACTTTTTTAGCAAGTTATTTATGCACATTTGGTTATGGGACCTTAAAACACTAGGTTATTTTTTTGTTTTGGTCTTTGGGAATTCTAATTCATTTATTCTCTAGTTTCTACTTAGTCATAAGACCTTCACTCCACTTGTTTAAGGTTGGGGTAACATTCAAACCCTCTTTTCTATACTTTTAGGTTATGAGATCCTTAGGTTGTGGGAATCCTTAAAAACCTCATGCTCTCTATTCTTGCCAAGGTCATGGGTACCTTTACTTATTTTTATTTCATCTCGATTTGGTCATGAGACTTCTACTATACTTGTTAAATGTTGAAAGAACCCTAAAAACCTTGTGTATTTCCTGGTCATGGGACCTTTAGTCCACTTGCTAAAGGTTGAGGGAGCCTTTAAACCCTCTTTATTGTACTAATAGGTTACAAGATCCTTAAAACCCTTGGTTATGGGAAATCCTTAAAACCCTCACATTCTCTAGTCCTACCAAGGTTGGGTACACCTCTAATTCTCTTGTTATTGGCTAGGGGAGTTAAACCCTTGATGTTACACTTGGTAGTTATGGGGATCCTTTACCCTCTTTGATGTATGTAGATGTGGATCTAGTTGTCAAAATGCTCACCATCTCGGTTCATAGCTCTGGTTTAAAAAGTGTTTACCTTATTAAATAAAAAAATAAATATCATAAAAAATAATAAATTAAATCAAAATATAATAGGAATTATAGATGTGTTATCTAAATACGAGTTAATGTATATATATGATAAAATTATAGAATAATTAAGAAAGGATTGGAAGATGCACAAGAAATTTTAACATGTTTTGACATACAACCAACAAAACAACTAGAGGAATATTGGTCAGTTAATCCATGGATATAATATTGAAACTATATAAAATTTCAAATTATGGATGAAGATGAAGATAAAGTAGTTATATCTTTTCCAAACAATTCTAGTTATATATTGTAATTTTCACCTACTAGGTTACTTGATGTTAATGACCTAAAAATAGTGGAGAGTGAGTGGAGGCATGAGTTATACTATATTCTAAATTCCTTTTATGGGAATGCCAATAAAATAATATACTAGTGGGATCTTGATAACGAATATATATACAAATATTATTTGGCTAGTTAGTTAAATGGTAATCCTAAAGAGATGTTTAAAAAGGGTTAGAAATGGAGTATATTTCTAATGAGACAATAGAATCTCTAGAAAAAATAATAGTTTATATATTGGATTAAATTGTGGTGTGTTTTTTGATAGGGAGTCTATATCTAGAATATAATATAATATATGAAATTGTGCTCCTATAAATTGAAATAATAAATGAAAATATATTTGAAGAAAATGTTTAAATCATAAGTTAAATATTGTACAAAATGTAAGATATTACCTCAAAATAAGCCAAACCATTAAATGTGAAACACAAAGTGATAAGTGGGGAAACTAAATCAATTGGAGAAAACCCCACATGAATTAATAAGGAATGATTATAAAAATATTCTTTAGGTTAAAATATTAATGAGGAGAATATAATAATCAAGAGAATATAGAATAAAAATGCACCTCAATTCCTATGAAAGTGAGTGATTAGAAAGGAAATGAGAGTCATATTTAAATAGAGAAAATAATCTAAAAGGAATTATAAATAAACTCCATCAAAACCTTGGCCAACCTTCATAGTGTGTGCCAAGTGTTACTAAGCCCCATGAGGTGAGGATGAAGTGTGTGAAAAGTGTTGAAGGAGTTATATGTGACATGAAACTTGAAGTTTCCCTTCAAAAGGGAAAAAGAGGTGTTACACCTCACATATTCCTTTAATGTATAAAATTAAAAAAATCATATGGGAATTTAAACTTACACATAACTAAATTAACCTAAGATAATAAAATGAACCCAAATAAAGAGAAATATCAAACATTCCCCCTTAAGATATAATTTTGGGTTAAAAAGGGGGGGGGGGGTAAAAAATTAAACAAAGAAGGGATGTGACATAGCATAATACTCCCCCTTGATGAAAAATTATTTTAGAGGAATCACATTATTACAATGATTTGAGAAAATAAACAATGGAATAAATGTTTCCTATAATATTTAAAAGTTTAACATGTGATTATAAAAAAATAACCCAATAATCCTCTTCAAACAAGAAGGTCAATCTGATTTGTCACAAAGACAAACAAAAATAGATGAGAAAAAAGATCCATTATACTTTAAAAACACAAAATATTAGACAAATCTTTGAGTTAAGAAATAAATATGTCATTAAAATATGATTTACACACATTTAATGTAATATAAGTAGATATAATAGATACATAATGTATAAGATACATATTCCATAATAAAATACATAAAGTATAAATTCCATTTTGGATAAAGCATGGTCAAAATAAGTTTGTCAAAAAATAATGATAAAATATTTAAAAATCATACATTTAAAATATTTATGAATCAAACCAATAAGGGTATAAGGTAATAAAATATTATTCTAAAAAGTATCCATTAATGAATTATATCTAAAAATGCATATTTATGTGACAAATTAAAATAAAAAATAATCACAAATATATGGAAAAGATACAAAACAAATTTTAAACTTATCAAAATTGAGATAAAAAATATGTTTGAACTTTCATAAAATATATCCTATGAGATTAAATTAAATAGTTATAAAAATACGGCACAACTTTGTCCATTTAATATACTAAAACTTTAGGGATTAATATTTGTTTAACCTTATGTTGAGTGGGTTTAGTTGTATTCGAAAAATGAGAGGAGTCATGATTTGTTTTGCAAAATTTTTAAAAGGATGTAATTTTCAAAATTTAGCAATATCATGCCAATCTCTACCATAATTATCATAATTCTTAATGTTTTTAGAAAAGGTATGAGCACAATAAGCCTTATAACCAAAAGAATTATGGTGTAATTTCCTTTAATGAGGAGGATAATATGACTTTGTATTAACATTAGAAGAATTAATATAAAATCCCTACAAAATTTTAATTAGTTTCTAATGAAATGGATTGATCAATTCCATTTTTACTTTAAACAAGCCTACCTCCATTATAACCCATAGATTTAATATTTTTAAACCAATATTATAAGAAATACTTTTCAAAGGAATACACATTAAAGGTACTAAAGGAGTAGTAATATTATGTCTTTTGGTCTTAAATGTTTTGAATAGTTGGGACAAAAACATTTAAGTGGAAATCCATGGGATATAAATGATCATAATATTGGTAAGATGAAATTATTCATAAATTATTGATTATATATGTTTTTTTACGAATGTTTGCTTTAGAGTAGATGTAAAATAATTTAGTAAAGGGCTTTTCTAGTTTATCAAGGGTTTTTTTTATAGTTGTAGTTTTAGTAGAATTAACCAAAATTTATACAAGTCACCTTTATGTTCCTAAATTTATTCCTTATCAAAAGTATTATGATCACCAAATTAATATTATTCAATTTAAACTAAAGTTAAGATTTTACTATTTTCACCATATTGTTTGAAGCTAGTTGATGGCGATTCTCAATCTAGATAAATTTTATATTTATAAGTAGTTCATAATTAAAATTTATTCTTTATAATTTTATTCTATATGATTTTAGTAGCTAAGGTATTTAGCTATTTTTAATTTGGATTAATTGATGGTAGTGTTAGCAAAAATGGATACCATAGGCCATTGTATTTCAAAACTTTGCTTCTAAGCCTTCTTTAACTTTTTTATAGCCTTTTGAGGGTTTTTTCATAGCCTGTAGGTCATGAATTGTCATAGGAAGGTGTCTTTTCAAGTTTTTTTGGTTATTTCATGGTCTCTTACAAGATCTAGATAAGGAGAGTGAGTCAAAACACCTAGTCTTGTCATCAATGACATTGATTAAAGTCTTATGGCATATATTTTTAGAGATTAAGGAAAATTTGGAAATGTTAAGGTAATTTTGAGATATTCAAGGTCTCATTTGTTTCAATGTTGAATTGAATTCATTAAAGAATTGTAATTATGAAGAGTTAAACCATGAAAAATAAGGAGACTTGAGGGCATGTAGCACTCATACAAGGTGATGTAATACCTCATGGGATATATAAAAGTTTTAAAATATTTCAAAAAAATCATTGCCGATATATATCAAGTTGTAATTCTCTTTTGTTCTTTGATTCAACTCCATTTATGGCTCAATGTGAAGCATTGGTGAGAAAAAGTAGGTTGAAGGAGTTTTTATGTTTCATTAGATCTATTAATGTTAGGAATAACTCCATGAATGTCTCAAACATGGATCCAATATGAAACTCCTTCAAATTATCAAAATATTTTCCATGAGTAAAGCATTTTTGGATTTTTTGTAGTTTTCTAAGCTAAAACAGATCTACTATAGCTAGGTTGATCAGGGTTCAAGGTGGTAAAGATTCTCCACAATATCATCTAGTCTCCCAAAGGACAAATCCATGATTATGAGGGTTTTTATAGGTCCAAAAAATTAGGAAACCTTCCCCACTTGTCCATTAGGTTCTTGGTAGCTTAGTAAGGCCAATTAGTTTGAGGATGATGCACATATGAGAGAGAGATAGATCTAAATATATTTGGGGTTGATAGAGGACATTATTCCATTTAATTTTAATGAATAATTTATGTTTTTGAATAACCATGATTAATTAACAATAACTAACAAAATAGGACACCTAAAACCTTTGTAAAACCTCATAAACTCAATTTTCTCATTGGGATTGTGTTTTAATGGTTGACAGAGACAAATTGATGATGGGAAAGTAATTTAAAGATTCCTAATGGTATCCATGACATTTTATACAATAAATAAAAATTTTCACATGCTAAATTTTTACAAAGGAAATGTATCTTTTACTATTTTAAGTGTGATAGTCCAGGTTTTGGAAAGAATTAGAGTAGTTATATTAATGAAGATGGTTGGTTTTAAACCCATGTAAGGTATAAATAATATACCAAACTCCACATACACATTAAAATATTTTACATGGTTAAAATTGGAGATAATAAGGTCTAAACATGCATGACAAGGTAGAGTGTACACCTATAGGCAAGATTGAGACTTGAGGAGTCAACATGAATATGGAAGTTTGAGCCTTGAGAAAAAATAATGAAATTAGTTTCCCATGACTTTGGATGATATAAAATACCTTAAAATATACTATAATTTATTATAAAACCAAAAACTAATCTCTTTCAAGATAGGTCTATAATAGTCTCAAATTTGAAACATGCATCTACAGGCTTGTATGCAAAATATGAAAAAAAGGTGCATTGTTTGGTTTGATAATTAGGTTTGAGGGTGATAAAATATATGATATATAATTTATAATATATATACACTTAATATGTTCATTTTTAATAACAAAATTAAAATATAAAAGTCATTCTCATGACTTGGTAAGGTAAATGGCCCAAAATAAGTCAAATTGTGCAAGCAAAACTAAGTGTTGGATAACATTTTAGATGTTTTAAGGAGAAATTTGACCTATTATGTAATAATTAAATTTTAATTATATGATTAAAATTCCTAAAATTCTAATAAACATGTCATCAATTATCTAAATTACAGCTAATGTAGACCTACAAGTTTGTAGGCATGTAGGTTCACATTCTTGATCAAGAAGATCAAAATCTTGTAAGAGAGGGAGTTTTTTGAGTTTATTAGGGTAGTTATTGTCCTATAAAAATGTGAAAAGTTTCATAAAATACTTTATTCACTCACTCAAATTGACATAGATCAAAAAAATTGCTTCTACAAGGGCAAGATATAATGGAAAATGTCAAGAAGCATAGACATGCCTAATAAAGAGCTACATGTATGCCTTTAGGAATATAAGGAGAATATATAATTTTGTGATTGATATTTTGTTTTAATAAATAATAATATATTTATGGGTATTTTAAAAAAAAAAATTAAAAATTGGAATCTTGAGTAAGTGGAGAAAACACTAAAACATGGTTATTAAGGTGAAAATGGAAAATCTGCCTACAAACCCTCATTATGGGTCAAAAACGTTTTAGGAAATTTTAATTTTTATATTTATTTTAAAATATTTTTTAGACATTATTAGATGGGTTTCATACCTCATAAAGTCATTTAAAATAGAAAAAACAAATATTATTATGCCCCCTTTTGTTCAAAACTTCACCTCAACCTTTTTAACAGGCTTACACAATGAAGAAAGTCAACTTTCATTATGTGAGAAGTATGGTGAGGAGATGAATAGGTTATAATGGTGTTTATGGATGTTTAATATCTTTTTCTACTCCAAATTTTTTCCATTTTTTCCATACTTAAGGCCCTTAACTTTATGAATCATAATTAAGAAGTAGAAGACCTAAAACTGCTTTGTAAAGCCTTCAAGAAGCTCAATGAGAGATAAAGTTGGTTTAAGAGACTCAAATACACAATATTGGTTTTGTAATAACTTTTATGATCTATTGTGAACGTTTTTCACCTAGTGGAGCCATATATTGGCACATGTGAAGAGCAAAAGGGTAGAAAAATAGCCCAAAGAGTTGGTTGCATGCCTATTTTATAGAGTTTTAGGTGTGTATGAGTATCTAAGTTAATTAATTATAATTTTTAATCAAAATAATAAGGCTAATGAATCTTCACAAGTCATTCAAATAGGAATTCATGATTATGTGATAAGTTTATATGCCCTATACTAGGCTAAAATAGTGATCATGACTTTGAAGATCTTAAGAGACATAGAAAACCTATATCACAACTCTTGAATATACAATAAAAAATAAACAAAGAGGGTATTTTTGATTATAAAAATTATTTCATCAAATAATCAACCCTTTTTCCTATCATGAATGCTAAGTTATAATCGTACCAGTCTAATAATAAGGTTCTAAAGGTTTAATTACGATCTTAAAGACGTGAGATTTTTTTTTAATTATTATGAGAAAAAATAAATAGGCTATTTAATATAACATATTGGATTATAATTTTAGAAATCCACTTATCAAATAATGAATCAATAAAGATATGAATGTGTAATCTATCTTATCTGACAGAGAAGGCCTATGAATAGGATAATCTCTTGAAGGAAAGAAATTTGATTCAATAATATAATACATTCTCAAAGTAGTATCTTACTTTGTTGTAATGACTTATGAGTAACACCAAGATAATAAATCAAAAAATACAAGTGTAAAATTAAAACAAGAAATTAAATAAATTTATAAAAATATCTTCATTAAATCAAGACGTAACTCAATAATCAAGATAAAGAAGAAAATAAAACATAAAATAACTAAGCAAAGGCAAAAAAATAATTAAGAAAAAGTATAAAACAATCTAATCTAAAAATTTAATTTAACTAATCTAAAAGCTAACTAAACTAATAAACTAGATTAACTACAAAAACTTAATAAAGAAAATCAAGAATAAACAAAAAATTAAATACAAACTATATTAAAACTAAATAAAATAGAAAAAAATTATATCAATTAGAGATTAAACTAAAATCAAATGAAAATAATTAAAATTCAAAATCAAAATAAAGTATAATATAGATAAAACGTGTGAGTCTCAATAGAGTCATCTTGGAAAAATAACTCATTTTTAATTTGAGAAACCAACATCTTCTTTACAAATATCTTAAAAGGACAACTCTTAAAATCAATTAGTTCAATGAAATGTTACAAACAATGATGTTCTCATCATTATTTAGGTTGAATACTTAGATTTTTCATATAAGATTGCATTAAGCAATCATCAAAATATGTTAAACTTGACAAACTTTAGATAATCTATTATAAATGATAATATAAACTAGATATACTTGTATTGCTTAAAAAATATACTCAACCATCAGATAAAGTATCATTTGTCTATCTTCAAAAGTCATGCTATCTCAAGGAAGTTGCATAAAAGAGAGAGATAAATGATTGACTATAAAATGTATAAGTCTTCAATTCTTGTGTTGTTCACTTCCCTTTAAATGAATCTTTGATCTCCTTTTATATTTAAAAATTGGTTGGAAAAAGAAGTTGTAACTAACCTTAGTTAGTTACTTGTTAACTTAAATAATTGTCTTTTACAATTCAATTAATATTAACAGTTATTAGTTAAGGTTTATTTAATACTTAAAAGTCTTAAGAGATCAATTATTTGAACATATACTAGGTATTTTGTAATGGGTGGGGACCCTTTAATCAATTAATAATAATAATAAATACATATTTCAATAAATAATATGATAACTCAAAGTTAAATGATATCTTTATCTATATTAATTCCATAATGCATATAATCAAAATTAATTAAGCATATTATATATATTGTAATTTAAAAATCTACTACAGTTCCAAAATATTATAACCCAAGTATCAAAATATGAAATGTACTTAAGTCTATCAACTTAAAAATTAATATTTATCTTTTTGATAACCAAAAGTCATCAAAATTAGATAAAAATTATATCAGTAGTTTACCCTATTCATTCAAAAATTCATTTTATTCCATTTCAATTGAAAGATACTAAACTAGCTTAGTTCTAGAATCACTTTATAAATCATCAACCTCCAACTTAGCCTGATTCATAATTTTGATTTATGTTAGAGTATCTAATTCATCCCAATTAATTGAATGCTTCTTTAAAGTAGTTAGATTTATGAAAAGTAATGGATTGTGTAGACTTAGCTTCATGCACCCTATAATAGGAATTTTATGAGGTGGTGTATGCTCACTAGAACAAGGCAAGATTTAAAAAATTATTTGCATGGGCTATCTCATTATCCAACTGTGTTGGTTTATTAACATCATGGGATCTTTCTTGGTTGGGTGATTGAATAGGAAGCTAATTTGGATTATTGTACAGTTGATGGGAAGAACTACTATTGGACTAAGATTTGGTTCAAAATATATAGACATGAAAACCTCTATTACCTCTATACTTTGCAAGATTAAAGGGTAGATTATTCAACACATTCCAAAATTTAAGGTCAGTGGCATCAAAATGGATAGACAATCTAGTTCCTATACTAAAATACTTATGTCTAAACTATTTATCCCTAAAACCCCCTCTATTAAATTGCCTATTTGTTTCCTCTTGATTTATATTGCTAGAATTTTGATCCCTTTTCCAACCTCTATTATCATTATCCCTACATGAGCCTAGTTGGTCCTAGCCTGACATTTTATTAATAGTTTAAAATATATATTCAAAATCTATTTATTATATGACTAAACTAAATAATGAATATATCATCTAAAATAACAACTGTATTTTAATATAGAAAACCACTAATCACCCATAAAATTTCCATCTATCAACCAAGTGATCATTCAACTGTCTACTACCTAAAAATGAATTATTCATATTGAAAACTTTTGACTATGATAAATATCATCATAATATTCCAACTTCAAATCATAAAAATAAAATTATATAATAATAATTTTATTTCCAAAATACTTTGTCATATTTTCTTGCACTTTGTTCTCACTAACAACTACATATTTTTATGACCAACACATATTTCTCAAACTAAACCAATAAATCCATAATATTAAAATAAAATTTCAATAGATGTTTCATCATATAAACTATCTGAATTTCTTATACTTGTATAGAGTCTAAAACCTCTAAAAATTCATATCATCAAAAACCATTCAATATTATAAATCTTTTATAGGGTTATTCATTTTTTTTAAACAATACTCCACAACATCATAAAATAACTTATCTGAGTTTTCCTTAATCCTTCAACCATTTCTTACTACTCTTAAATATTCATGACTTTGAAATAAAAAACATAAAATTAAATTAATACTTTTTAAAATAACCTTCTGAGTTTATAAAATAACATATGTTGAATGCAAATTAAATATATTTATTGAAGCCTTTCAACAAAGTTTCCTCACATTATACCCAGAAATATTTTCAAATCCATCAAATTTTCCATGAAGGTAAAAATGAAAAACTTATTCTTTATAAAAAAACCAAATATTAATGAAAATATATTTGAAATATAAATGATGTGTTCAAAACCATCACTATATTTCTAACAACCAATAGAAAACCAAAATTGAAAAAATTACAAGTTCACATTATATCTTCCAAATTATCTCAGACACAGTTTGAGAAGATTATATTTACATAAAAATGACTATGTAGATCTTGAACTTACTAAAATATCATTTATTTATAAAACTCCACTTAAGTGACCAAAATCTCCACTGTGTCGAATTGAATGATAAAACTAAAAACCCAAAACCGAAAATCACACTTTCACAAAAATCTCCACATTTGTTATCAGAATACCATGTTAAATTGACAATCATAGTATTTCCTTGTTTTAACCGTAAAAAAACCAAGATCAATATATTATATCAAAATTAAAGGCATTTTATCATCAATACTTCGTGTACAAAAATGAAATAATAAACAAAAAAATAATGTTTTTCAAGAAAACCAAAACTATATGACCTTTCAACTTTCCTTGTTCCAAAAACCGTGCATGAAGAGAGATTTAAGATAAAAAATTTATCTCCATGAAAATTTTATCAAAACCATATATATCCAAAAACTATTGTTTATCTCCATACAAACCAATCACAAAGAAATAACCATAACTATTTTCTCCATCTTTATTCATTTCATAAATGGCATACCTATATAAGCTTTCCTACAACTTCCTATCTACCATCTTCTATCTAAAACTATCCATGCTTATCTTGGTAGAGTGTCACTTCTGCATGCGAGCTTTGAAAAATGACAATCACAGAGATTTTTTTAATTTATACAAAAAGTCCCATGTATTAACTACTAGTGCCTATGTGCATGCACGTTATTAGATTATCAAATCAAGAAAAATAATTAACGGAGCGATAATTCATTAAGCAATGTTTTAAAATTTATTCATGACCATAATATTCATTAAACCCCATCTAACTCACATCATTCTAGGCATTTACATATCTCATTAATTTCATTTAAACCACTTATGATCTCATCGAGATCTAGAAGCCTCCACTATACCTTATGTCTATTTCTAATCCTTCATGGCTCAAACTTGAATGTGTAGGTTTAATTCAATTTATTCTTTTAAATTACCCATGACCACTTTAAATAATTTGATAAATCTAACATATCAAATTCAATACTTAATATAGATAATGTTTATAATTAAATCTTAGTGTAGACACCAAAAATCCATAGACAATGGTTCTAAATGTCATAGTTCCCCTAGACCACCTTAGGACCCCCTTAGGCTCCACCTTGACCTTCTTGGCCCCTAACTAAACCTAACTCACCTAACCTAAGTTAGTTTATGTACTAGCTAAAATCCACCTTTTAACCAACCCTGCCTTTGACCCTGACTATCGATGGTTAGGGTGACCATCGATGATCACCTTAGCCACTAATAGTCAGGTTCCACCATCCAAAGAAACTTAACTCACCTTTAACTCTACCTTGATTTTTTATAATTAGCTCATCTAATTCTACATACAAGAAATTAAATGTGTGATTTATAATTATAAATCCCAATTGAGAATTCACTCAGACCTTTTCCTTATGCCTATAAGAAGAGAGGAACATGAGGTGAAGATCCATCCACAACTATCAAGAACTTTTGTATCTAGATCTTCTTTTATAGGTTTTCTTCTAGCAATCCAACAATTCAACCATCATGTGAGAGAGCCAACTTGTCACTCCCTTTGATTTATAGCCAAGTACTATTACTCTACTAAAATCATGCCAAACTCCATCAATGAGCCAACCACCTCAACCATTTCTAAGTATTTATTTTTCATTACTCAATTACTTTGTATTTTTCAATTAGCCAAACATAAGCCAACCTCTTAGAATTTCCTTTTGTGATCCTATCAATCTAACTTTTATCAACCCAAACCCAACACACAATAATAATTGATGATTATCTTGATCATGGATGGTCTGTCCAACCACTGAAGGTTTCCCAACTACTGATGGTCACCTCAACCATAGATGGTCATTATGGTAGGAAATAACAAGATATTTTCACCCACTTTCCATCAACTAAAACCAATTTTTTTTTCTTCCTATTCATAGACTCCCAACCTATTTTATGGAGGTCGCTTGATCTATTTATCATTAGTATTGACTTGATTATTTCTATATTACTCATTTTTAACCTATTTATTTATCAATAATTTCTTGTATTCTATTTCAATAATTCTTTATTATTGATGCAAGTACCTTACATTTTTTTTTATAAACTTAATTGTTTAAAATGTGTAGATTGATATCCCCTAAAGAAACTCTTGCTTTCAAAATCTAGCTAGTGCTAGGTAATCCACTCAGTTATCTATCTAACCAAACATTTAATTTAGTGTTGTCTTATTTTCAAGTCATCCTTCCAAGCCAAGGAGGAGTTATTTACAATCATATGATTCGATGTACGCATAACCAAATAGGTTTTTCTACCATACCCATATCTAGATTCTTATTCTTCCTTTCTCAAAATATAAGTTGAAATTCATTAAAACATTTTGGCATGCTCGATGGGACCCTTGAGTCTCTAATTGGGTTTATTTTTTTGAATATATATATTCTTCTCTCTATTATGTGCTCATAAATGAAATAAAAGTTCTTTTTGGGTTTAAAATCAATTTCATTCATTGGTTGCTTATAAGTTTAGCTCAATTAGTTAAATTAAATCAAAATAATTCAATCATAGCATCACTCTTGTTGTACACACTAAATCAAACCAACTTCATCAATTAAACATAAAATAACTTGAGACAAGGCTCAAATAGGATTTCATCACCTAGTAGTCACTTTATCCTTTCCCACTAATCCTACTTGGAGGTCATTACCAAGGGGAGAACCAACTTAGCTCTCTGATTGAGCATAAAGTCTAGAAATTGGTATATATTGGCTAAGCACCTGAACAACCTAAAACTAACCATAGACTTCTTTTCTAGTACCCACTCTACAAACCAATTTTAGTCACAAAATTTCTTAAAATCGTAAAGGCATAAGAAAAAAGAGAGACTAAAAGGAACATTAGGACTTAACATAATTTTTAGTGTGTGTTTGATTTCTTTACTCTTTTCTTATCTTCTCTCTATTTGAGTGGTGAGATTGTTTATCTATTCCCTTTCCCTTATGTTACATGGTTCTACCTCACTAGCAGTGAAAGAGCCTAATAGGACAAAACCCATCACCAAATATATTAACCCCTTCTACCTCATAATCCATGGAGAATGTTTATAAATTAAAAAAATCTCTTAATCCTTTGAGAATTCATTCTTTACCATGGGATGTTTCCTAAGGAGATACTAACTTTGCCACCTTCTTAGATAACAACCCTGTGGCCCTTCAACATTATCTTAACACCATGCCTCACCATACCTCTAATTCAATTTTGCCTATAGAACAACCTTATGGAATTCCTTCCAACACTATGGGAAACACTTATATTTTCATAGTCACCACCCAACCATTAACTACCCAAGCTTCCTCATCCACCAATAATCCCTTTGATACTACTATGGAAAACCAACTTGCCCAACCTACAAACACCCTTATGCCTTTCACCCCCACCAAAAACTCCTCTAACTTAGGAGAAACCTAACCACTAGCTACACATTCTCCCCTCACCATGTGGGTACTTACCACTAGCATTTCCAACCTTCCTTTGGTTACCCCCAATTTGCTAACCACTAACCCAATTCAAAATCTTGTGGTGTCTATACCTTCTACCTTACCACCCATCAGTATAAAGGTTACTTCCCTTCCTTTTATTACCAAACTAACCAAAGATTCTACCCAATAGGTTCCCATTACACCAAGCCTAGGTTACATCCATAACCCACAAGAGCATGTACTTCTACCAACTACATGACCACCTACATCCACCAACCCCTACATAACTTCCACCCAACCACCTATGTCCACATATCAATATATGATAACTCCTAAACCTCTTATAAGTTACCAATATGTCACCCAACTACCATAATAATTTGCACCTTACAACCTTCTGGGTGCATAACCCAA
The DNA here is from genome assembly GCA_037957365.1 of Torreya grandis. NCBI lineage: Eukaryota > Viridiplantae > Streptophyta > Pinopsida > Cupressales > Taxaceae > Torreya > Torreya grandis. The sequence goes on along the minus strand of JARHVA010006757.1, from coordinate 765,054 downwards.
AATAGATCTAATGAAAATATTCTTGGATAAAATGGCCACCTTAGAGTCATCCATCTCTAGTGCTCACAGCATCTTATCATATGACCATATTTATAACAAGCCCATTCACCCATCTATCCCTATCATACCATATCCTCCTCAGTGGGAACTTCCCAAGTTCTTTAAGTTTTAGATTAAGGAGGATCCCTAGTAGCATCTTAGGGCATTTAAGCATGCATGTTATTTTATTGCCTATGATGATGTCCTTCTTCTTCATATCTTCCCTATGTACTTGTCTGGTATTAGAATTAGAATAGTATAGTGCCATAACCAAACACTCTTTATTATCCTTCACCCAACTAACCTAAAATTTATTGGATCTTTTTTTGATGAATATCTCCAAGAAGGTTTCCATTACTGACCTTTACTCTATCTAGGAATTTTATGATGAATCTATTGTTTATTTTGTAGCTCTTTGGAGAAGCCTAATCAGTCAACTATCCTTCTCATTACCCCAACCCAAAATAATAGAACTTTTCACTTGAGCATGTGTCAAGAAAATCTCTTCTATGTTGCATGTTCATAGTTTTAAAACCTTTGACAAATATTTTACCTTGGTGTGTAAGCTATAAAATATATCCCTTGATTAAGGAAAGCTAAAGTTGAAAAAAAAATACTCTACCTATAAAACCAATGAGGCCTCTCACTTTAAACCAAGCAACCAAACCAATACCAATGCTAAGAGTAATGGAATGGTAAACGTGGTTATCCTCAAACTACTCATCCACTATCTATCAATCAATCAAACTCCTCTAACTCCTAAAAACAAAACATGAGAAATTGAAACCAAAACAATCAGAAGTAATTTTCTCCACTTGGGGAGTCTTATGCATCAATCCTAGAGAAGTTTCTAATAGATAATAACATACAACTTCCTCCTATCAAACCCCCTCAGTAATTTAATTATTCTCATCCTAAACCTAGTTGGTATAATGAGAATGACTTATGTTCTTTCCGTTGAGTAGTCATTCATGACATTAGTAGGTGTAATACCTTCAAAAGCATTATATAATCCCTCATTGATGAGGGGGAACTTGTGTTGGATAACCCCAACACACCTTCAAACCAAGGACTTGACATTTTTAGACAAACTTTTCCCAATCATGCACCTAAAAAAATATTAACAATAAATCTAAGTGTTCTCATGATGGCCATACTATCAATATGGTTCTTGACACACTCATTGGTGAAGAACCTACCACCCAATCTACCTATTCTTTGCCCTTTCTACTTACTTAGGTAGTAAAATTACATTTTCTTCCTTTGGAGACCCAAATTGAGGAAGCACCCCTATCTCATCCTCCACTTATTGAAGTAGTGGAGTCATCAACCCCTCTTTCAATTGACATACGAGAGCAAGCAACCATCACCACATTCCCTTCTCCCTTAATTACTAAGAAATTCACTTCCCCTTTGGAGATTATTCCCAAAGAGGAAGCCACCATGTCTACATTTCCCAAAGAGGATTCATTATCCAAACATTACATCCTTTGATTAAGGAAAAGGACAAGGTCACCACTCCCATTTCTCAACTTATGGGTTTACCTTTCAAGTTTGCTATCCAAGGAATAGGACCAGTCTACAAGTCATTCTCTAGATTAGTTTAGAGATTGGAATTTGAATCCGACCTTGATGTGGATTAGGCCACATTTTGGTAGTAATTAGGGATCCCTTTTATCACCAAATAGGAACTTCCAACCCCCACTTTAATGGACCAACCCACTCCTTCCATTGTCTAACCCCTTATCTTATCAACCAAACTAATAAAAACCTATACCAATCTAACCATTTCCCAACCATCCAAATCAACTAAATCAAAAATTAAAAAATCATCCTCTCTAACCAAAATTACCAAGCTAACCAAAAACCTCACATCTTCCCTACATAAATCCCTAATTACCCCTCCTTGAAACTAGAGCTAACCTCACCAAACCTAACAACCAAACACCAAACCAAATTGACTAAGGAGGTAAAACTAGAAAAAGGCCAAAAGGCTAAAATTATGCCTCCCTAAACCTTTCCATCTATTTTGGGGCCTCATCCCTCTAATTTTATTAGGAAGCTAATTGTCTCAACCAAAACACAACCACTACTAATAGTTACACCAACACACTTTCTTTTTGACACACCTATCTTCACAAAACCATCAGTAACTAGACTACATACCCTAAAACCTCCTACCTCTAACTTACCAAATCCATTACCTAAGCTAAAAACATCAACTAAGAACACCACCTTACCCAAACCTTCTATCACCAAACCCATTTCCAAAAATACTTCCATCTCACTAACCAGGATCAAAACATTTAAACCCTCTCCACCTTTAACTAAGCCTTATTCAACCATTTTCCAAAGGTTACTACAAATTTCTTGTTTGACCTTACCCCTATTAGGCCATTTGACACTCTCATTTCAGAACTAGTCTGGTATAATGACTACCAAGTGTGGTCCTATCATAAGAAACTAGGGCATGACATGAAGAACTACAAAGCTCTCCAAACCATAATCCAACAGATCTATGATGAGGATGATCTATTGATAAATGAACCTCCTAAGAGCCTACTACTAATTCAATAAATAACAACCATTTCCCAACACCTACCTACTCTCCCACTCTCACCTAAGAGTGATGAGGAACCAAACTAATATCCTACCTCAACTCTTCCCTCTATCCATACTATCCATGTGGTCACATGATCACATGCTCAACAAAATAATAAAGGTAAGGCCAAAGTGTCCATCCCATAGACACACCCATATTCCACCTCCAAACCAAGTCAAAATCAAGCACCTTCACTTTCATCCAAACCCAAGGTATCTATCTTGGGTGCCTCTCAATCTAATCCCTCTAAATCAATCAAGAGAGTGGTGATGAAACAACGTCATCAGACACTGGAAAAGATGAGCTTATATGATCTAATTTTTACTTCACCTCATCATCACTAGGAAATGATAGAGGTATTGCAATTAGTAAAATTTCAACCTAAATATCCTCAACCTATGGCAACCTTTGCAAGAACTCTCCAAATTTACAACCTTGTCACCTTTAAATATTCAAAAATACCTTATATCCACCTTGATGACCTAGATCCCCCTCTATTTATTACTACCTATATCAACCAAACCCATATCAAATTCATCATGATTGATGGGGGAGTTATTATTAATATCATCTCCTCCTATGCCTATGAACAACTCAATCTACCTAACAATGTCATGTCTGAAACCTTGATCATCCTCCAATCCTTCAAAGACATCATGGCCACTATTTTGAGAACTATTGTCCTTCATATCTATTTAGGGCCTCACACACTCCCCTAACTCTTCTATCTAGTGGAAGGTGAATTCTAATACAATGTTTTTTTTGGATGACCTTAGATCCACTCCATGGGTTGTGTCCTCTCTACCCTTCATCATTACATTAAATTTTAGCACAAAGGTAAGCTTGTCACTATACAAACTGACCCAAGCCCCTTGTCATCATGCAACATGACTTACCACCTAATGATGTCCTCCTACCTTCATCTAGAGCACCCTCATCAGCCAATGACAAGCCCTCAGTGATGAAAGAGGAAGTCATACCTTCTACTAATGAAGCATCAACTACCTCATCCATCCCCTCCAATTACATTCCCACCTAGGACCACTTGAAATATACATTCTAACATATTTCACCAAGGGAATATTGCTTCCTTAGCCTTGATGCTTTCCCTACTCCCCAAGAGTATGGGAAAATTGACCACCAACCTAGGTATGAACCTAACATCAGAGTTATTATTCCCTTTGGACCTTCACACTACCAAACTATTTCATTTATGGGGGACTTGACCAACCACTTGATGCTTCTACCACCTCCTCATCACCTTGACCACTCACCTTTAGCTTCTCCTATCTAGATAAAATAAGTTTTACCAAGACATACCTCCATAGGTGTGCTTGAAAAGAATTTTGTCCTAGATGATATGAGTATGGCCCATATAAGTTGATTTCCATTGAAACCATAAAGCCTCATGAGAAACATGGACTTGATTTAATTATAGCCAACAAGTAGAGAACCAAAATACCTACCACCACCATTAACAAGGAAGACATCCCTTCTACACCTATCTCTTCTCCACTTGAGTGTGAGGATGATGACATCTTCCCACCCAACTTTTTTTTCATCAACATGATCAACCTCAAACCCTTGAATTATCAATTGAAGTGGAAAACAGAACCATCCCCTTGACCCATCCTAAGATGATAGGAGATGAATCTCCTACCATTAATGGTGTTTAATTTTAGGATGATGACTCCATTCTCACCTATCTTGGTACACTAGATTCTTCCATCCACAAATATCTCCCTCTTGATTCTTTAACCATGTTGAATGAATCCACCATTTATATCAACTTGGGTACCCTAAATATCCCCTACATTATCAAAATTAGCCAATCATTAAATTTTAAAGAACTTTGAGACTTCCCCTCTTTCCTCCAAGATTAAAGCATATCATCTGCTTGTTTTTATAGTGATATGCTAGGAATTAACCCTACCATTGACACCCATAACATAGTCACAAAATATGATTCCAAGCCCATTAAGTAAAAACTTTGATGAATGCACCCTTGCATAGACCTTCTCATCAAAGAAGAGTTCGAATTTCTCCTTTCTATCAATTTCATTCAGCCCATTGACTATCTCCAATGGGTCTCAAATTATGTGTCTATAACCAGAGCCATAGGGGGACTATACATTTGTGTGGAGTTTCATGACCTCAACCTTTCTTTCCCCAAAGATAAATTCCCTTTACGAATTAGCAACTAGTTAGTTGATCTTACAACTAACCATGAGATGTTATCTCTTATGGATGGATTCTTAGGTTACAATTAGATCCTAATTGCCCCTAAAGATTAGCACAAAACCACATTTATCACCATATGGGAAACCTTCTATTATGAGGTCATGCATTTTATACATAAGAACATTGGCGTAACCTACCAACATGTTGTGACCTTATCCATAAGATTATAGAAGACTATGTTGATGACCTCCTTAGGAAATACAAATATCAAGAGGATCACTTAGCCATTCTCAATATTATTTCTAAATGCATCATCCATTACCATATCTACCTTAACCACAAGAAGTGAATTTTTGGGGTCTTTTAAGGAAATATTATTGGATTTATCATTTCCCTTTGGGGAATTGAAGTCAATCATACCAAAATCAAATTGATCCCTAACATGATTCCTCTAATTAACCTCAAGCAACTTCATAGTTTGCAGGGGAAGCTCCAATCCATCCATCACTTTATATCTTAAATTTCAAACCAATGTCAACCCTTCAACCACCTTTTAAAGAAGGATGTATCTTTTAAGTGGAATAAAAACTATCAAAAAGAATTTTATTCACTCAAAAAGTAACTTTTGTCTCCACCTATCCTCATCCCTCCCAAAGATGATCAAACCCTTTTACCTTTATATCTCCACCAGTGACCACTCTCTTGGGGAAATGCTTACTCATTAGGATGAAAAACATAAAGAGTAAGCCATATATTATAGTAGCTACATGATTATATAATATGAGACTCGATACACCCATACTAAGAAGATTTACTTAGATTTAGTCTCTATGACCACCAAAACTTCACCATTACCTCCTTAACCAAAAAATAGGTGTCATCACCAATATCAACCCACTCAAGTATATGCACTCCAAGCCATACCAAAACCAATAAATGGATAAGTGGCTCATGCTTTTAGTAGAGTTTGACTTTTAGTTCCTTCAACAAAAGTCAATTAAAGGACAACTCATTGTTGACTAATTAGCTAAAGAACCAGTAATAGACAGCCAACCTCCCCTCTTGAGTTCCTTGATGAGTCCGTCATGACCCTCTCTTAGATGAACTTAACCTATCAAGTCACCATGTTCTTTGATGGATATAAGTGTCAACATTTTTGGGGAGCTATCATAATCCTTATTCTCTTTGATGGTGAACCTCTTCATTTGTATTTCAAACTAGACTTTGAATGTACTAATAACATGGCTAAGTACAAAGCCCTAGTGATAGGCCTTCATACCACTTTAGCCTTAGGAGTGAAAATAATAAACATCTTTGGTGACTCATAACTTGTGTTCAATCAAATAAATGAATCTTACTAGTGTAATAATGATGTTTTACAATAGAACAAACAACTAGTTGAGGAACTCTTAACATCATTTAAACACTACTAAATCCATTCAACCCCATGATCTACCAATAAGTTCACTGACATCATTACTTCCCTCACCTCTCAGATTCCTTGTACACCCTTTGACTCTAAGCTATCTATCATTATCCCTAGACTTACCCAAACTTCCTATATCAAACCAAATTCTCCCACCATTTTCAATTTGGAAGAGACCCAACCTAACCTTTGGTATTGGTAGATCTTTGACTAGTTCGACCTTACCATCATTCCTTTTAGTATTTTTAGGAATGCTCAAAGAGAATTTATTTAGATTACTTCACATTATACCATTATGGGGGAAATTATTTACAACCATGACTTTGATGGTCTCCTCTTTTGTTGCTTATGAATTCATGAAGCCTCTCATGATATCAGGGAAAGGCATGATGGGATCTATGTGGGATACTTCAGTAGCCTCACCATAGATAAACACATCCTTAAATTTGGCTATTAATGGCATACCCTTAACCTATACTATTTTTATTATGCAAATAAGTGTTTCAAATGTCAACAACATGCCAATATATATCATACACCTAGCCACAGTCTTCACATTTCTCCCAATTTTTAACCCTTCTCATACTGGGGTCTAGATCTTATTGGAAAAATTCACCCTCATTATTCATAGTGACACCATTATATCATCACTGTGACCAAGTATTTTACCAAATGGGTAGAGGCTATTCCTTTAGTCTTAACCAAAGAAAAAAATATTGTTGACTTTACCAACCATCACATCATCTTCTACTTCAGTGTTATTCACAAAATTATCATAAATAATGGTAAATATTTTTAAAATAATCAAGTCTATGGTATTTTTGATGCATTTAATATTAGGTTAAGTTTATCCTCACCCTATCATTCTCAAGTGAATGGATAGGATAAGTCCTTCAACAAAAATCTTAACAATATGCTCACTAAAATGGTCAGTGCATCTAGTCAATATTGACATTTTCACATCCCCTTCACCTTATGGGCATATCATACTAGCATTTGAACCCTTATGGGTGTTACCCCATTATATTTTTTTTTTGGAGTGGAGTTTGTATTACCTCTCAAGGCCAAATCCCAACTCTTTATATATATTTTCAAGATCTCATTTCTAAAGGCAATTATTATTAGCACCATTTAGCCTAGCTTAAGCTACTTGATGAGAGTCATTTAGTTTCCCTTACCCATATTCATGTCTATTAAAAGGGCATCAAATATTCCTATAAAAAATACCTTATATTATAATAATTCAACATCATATACCTTATCCTAAATGAAAATCAGCATGTCACTAATATGAATAAAAATAAGTGGGGCACATTTTATTTCAATTGGCTTGGACCTTATATCATAACCCACAAGTATGGACCAGGAGCTTATAGGTTATCCTCTCTTAAAGGCAACCCAAAAATTGAGCCCCTCAATGATTCATATTTGTATCTTTTATGCTCTTAAAAAGGATCAAACTCACCTTTTGTCTAACTTAAACTCATCCCTTGCTTTCAAAACCACATTTCATATCCCTATTTTATGAGAAACTGATTAAAATTAAATCATGTGATTATCGATCATAGTCATAGCCTAAAATTGAGTAATGGGTACCAAAAATCTACCCAGGGCATGATTTTAGTGGTACTTTTTTCCCCTTTTCACAAGGATGGATTCCCATGGTCATTGTCACCCAAGATTATTTACACCTAATCAACCTCCTTTTGTTTTTAGTCTTTCCTTCATAGTGGTTAACCTTTAAGCCTATATAATCAATTATATGGCATGAAAAATCAAATAATCAAAGTTAAAGTCATCACCATAAATAATCATGGGTCATTCCTAGCATTTACAAATTGGTCCCTTGAAGGATTGTTGCTAAAACATATTTGAAATTTCTCAAAGTAAGGTGGACTACTCCCCTAAAGGACAACTATCAAAAGAATTAAACAAACCATACAAACTTAGACCACTCCCTCAAATAATTGTTGAGTAAAGCATTTATCAAAACAAGAAATTTCTTGGAAGCTTCCCACATCGATCAGCTTCCCCAACCACCAAGAAAATACAAATAATCAAAAGACCCATTATCAACCAATGTCAAAAACTAAATAATCTTGAAAGCTGAAATCAGCTCTCATAAGAAAAATAATTTTGGTAGCCACAATTGGCTTTCATAGTTATACTTCCCACATCAATTAGCCTAAATTTTTTATGACATAGACTTTTTTATATTGACTCTGTGGTAACCTCCAGAAGAGGCATCATAGTATCACAAGAAGGTTCCATTTTCATCCATATCCCCTTTATTTAATATAAGCAAGGGATTTTGATCTTACTTGAAATTATGTGATCAAGACACCTCTTTAACCAACTAATAAATTCAAATGCAAATAATTAATAGGGATTATGATCCTTAAGCCAATCTAACTTTGGGTTTTTTAGTCCTTATCAAAAAATAAGTATCGTGGCCTCTTCTTCTCCTCTCATAACTAGTTAATATATTCACTATGAAATTTGTCTCTTGATTACTTTCTTTTTCCCAAATCTAGTATTGTTATTCAAACTCACTTTATATTTTTTACCTTAAGCAATAATAGACATAATCATAAACACATCACATCAACATAAATCATAAGTAAAAACATACATCATTAGCATATCCATCATCATGTCAACATCAAGCATCCATAAGCAATAAAGTAATAAACCATTTTCACCACATGTCTAAATCCAAAAAAGGAAGCATATATTTATTAAATTTTATCATAAACATTATCATCACCACCATACAAAACATAAGCATCATCATCAGCATAAATAAAAATCATCACATGCCTAGCTAGGTGAGTCTACATCAGTATCCAATATCCATAACATAAGCATAATCAATATTACATCATCAATGATCAATATAATCATCACAACATAAATTTTAACATCAAAGCAAGCCATAGACCATGATAAATAAGCAAGGTTCATACATACATACATACATACATACATATATATATATATATATATATATATATATATATATCATGATTCTAATATCTTAATGTATACACCAATATACATGTCTCTCTCTCTCTCTCTCTCAAAATGTATATCTCACCACATCTGCTTGTAGGCTAGTATCAAAATGATATACAACACAATATAATATATGTGAACTATATGATAGTTATGCCCCTAGGGTACCACTATCTCTTGGCATGCCACTGCCTCCTAGTGCCTATCCACCTACATTACTTGTCTATCCACCAAAAAAAGCAACCCAATGACCTAGTATCACCATGCTAGCACCACCTACAAAACTAGCTTTGTACTCACCCCATCAAGGTTCATTAGGACACCACTTTAGAACTATAGCCTAATAATAGCATAACTTCTCCATTATGGATAGGTATTATGACATCAGGATGGTGCTTAGTGGTCTTATAAATTATATAGATCCTCCTCTTCTTTGTCTCAAAGAGTCTCTCTCTTATGTATCAAAGGTTAGTTAAGCTCTAGCATGGTCCTTATCACCTATCAAACTTTCCACCTAACTCTATAAAGTTGTAACCTATGCCTATATAGCGGCTAACACCACTCTTACCTGTGTATCCAATGTATCCCATATACCTATGCCCTCTAGCCTCCTCTCCTAGATAGGTCAACATCCATCTACCTCTTACCACCTTGGTCTCCACTAAAATATATTGCCACATATATATCTTGGTACCATGAAGGGTAACCATATAAAAAACTTACATCATCAATCATTAGCCTCATGGGTAACTCCTCATAATCAAGTAAAGTTTGTAATAGATGTGGCTTTAGTAATAGGACTTTTGCATCCTCCCACATATACATGGTAAATGGGCTTGAGATACCCTATACTAAGCTAAACTATCTCCTCACCTTATCAAATAGGATGATTTATACTTCCCTATCCTACCTATCAAATATCCACATATAAATCTATAAGGATAAAGCCTACCTCTTATAGTCAGCCCATACTAAAAACTAAACATAATGGACTCTAGATAACATCATCAATGACAAAAGTAGCCAATTCACCTCTAAACTAATCTCCATCACAAGCTCCTCATCCTACACCTGATGCAACAAAGTCACATCTCCATTGCATGAAACCAAATGGAAAATATATTTGAGTATACCCAAACTATGGTATCCCCATCAGCCTTAGTGCTTGAATGTACTCATAGGCCCAATAATATAGGACAATCTTGATGTTAATGTCATACCTCTTAGAGATCTAAATCCCCATAACTCCCTATATATCTACACATGTAGCATAGGTACCCATCCAAACATTATGTGTCTTAATAGCATCTCAACTAACATCCCCAATATTAGATAGGGAAACTTCCCACTACTTGAGTCTAGAAGGGTAAAGCATGATATGACCATCATCATCATAGTCACCAATCTCCATTCATCCCTTTCCCATTGATAGAATGTAGACTAAGTTTATCCCCTAGTGTGTCACGTAACATAATCTTAGTCATCTCCATATATCAGCTCTAATAACTCATCTTGCTCCTCCCACTCAATATGGTAAATTAGATCACCCTATAGGTGTATTCAATTCATCCTATGGACATTCTCTAGTAGGAGCATAAACTTACTAGTTGACAGAAGGAAGGTGTTTGTAGTTGGATCCCATCTCTCAATGAGGGCCATGATCATTATCGCATCACATGTCACATGATGGAATTGTCACATCACTCCAAGCTTGACCTCCTCCATATGGGCCGAATCCACTAGGGTCATACCCTAGTTAATATTTTTAAAGATGTAGGGCACTTGATCCCACATTTGTATCTAATCTTGGGCTTACAATGTTTGATGGTAAAACATAACTTAGTTCCCTATACTATGATTAAATACAAACTTCACTCCTTCAACCTACCTAAATTTACCCATTTGATTATTTTTTCAACTCCTACCTATCGAACCTAACATTTAAACTCATCAAACTTGAAACCATTAATATTACCCATCAAACCCCTTACAACACTACTTGAAACTAAATCCAACCCATCAAACCTATCAAACATTTTAAGCTTAACCTTTTAAACATTATCTATTCCCCTTTTTTAACCTAAATTTTCTTACAACTAGCTTGACTTTCGATGGTCATGATGACCATCGATGATCAAATTTACATCTCCTTACATATTTTTATCATTGATGATTGATCTTGACCATTGGCAATCACTTTGGGTGTTCTTCAAGTAGAACACCCAAAACCTAATATACCCAAAATACACCAAAAACCCCCACAACCCAACACATTTACCTCAAATTTTACCAGTATCCAACCCCTACCTAAACTTACCCCTTTCTCCCAAATAAACAAAAAATTTACCCAATTAATAAATCCCTACACCTAGGGCACAACTTGGTCATAGCCCTTTGAAACCTGACCACCCAACATTCCATTTCCAAAAAAAATTAAAATGCACTTACAATAACAATCTACACTACTAATTCAATGCACCACCTACCTCATTCATTGATCATCATCAAGGAGGAATCAAAGGACCCACTTCCCATCCTCATCTATGTCCATGCACACCCTACATACTTATTGGTCCACTTGGCCCATTCATCCATCTCAATAATCAATCACCTCCTCCATACTCAACATCATCAATTCTAGTGCAAAACAACAAAAGGCTAGAGTTTCAATTCAAAATAGTTACAATGAGAAAAATGAATCAACTTTTACTTTTTGACCACTAAACATTTAAGTTTTACCCCTTCACCTTTGATATTCATGGTGACCACTAATAGTTGCCTTTAGACCCCCTGATCATTGACAGTTAGGTTGTTCTACTTTTTCCTTTTTGATTATTATAAGCAAACTTCTAACCAGAACCAAATCAATCACCCACAAATGGAGAGTACCTTCTCTACCCACCCCAACCACCTCATCACATTTCCATTGGTATATTTCATCCCAAATAAGATGCATTTTATGATGAATTTTGCATGGTCATTTTACTATAATGATAACATTTCCATGTCAACCATTTATTTTAACTTGTACCACCTCATGCATACCTAAATCACTTGTGTCTTCTTGAGAGAACTTCCTAATTTAGATACCTATGACTTCACCTGACTAGTTTATCTTTTCACTAAGAGCACTTCTTGCCTTGGATACAAATGAAAACATTGACATCACCTAAGAGACTTGTGTTTATGAGCATACCTAGCTGTTATGCCTAACTACAATCACATGGTCCACTTGTCACTTATTTTCCTGGCATTAACCTTTGTTTTTAAAAACTATGGAAAAATAATCTATGCATGATATTGGATATAGCACTTTTTGTCATACTTTTTGCAATTATTTGTGTTTTAGTGCCTAACCTATCATTAACCCATTTTACCATCAACTTATAAACTTATTAAAATCACACTTGATTTTGTTTTACCTCATCACTTCCTTATTTTAGGGGGAACACCTCCTCTCATACTTAGGGCAACTTGACCTTTGACCCACAATCCATTTTATTTATATCTTTTTGATTCAAGCTACATAATAAAAAGGGGCAAAAAGTAAACTCCAGAAATCTACATATGATGGTTTTGAATGTCACAATTACCCTGAACCATATTGGGAATCCCTTGGGCCCCACTTTTACCTTCTTGACTCCTAACTAAACCTAACCCACACAAACTAAGTTAGTTGACCTAATGACTAAAACCTACCTTTTAACCAACTCTGATTTTGACCCCTAATCATCGATGATTAGGGTGATCATTGATAGTCACCATAACCACCGATGGTCAGGTTTTACCATCCAAAACAACTTACCTCACCATTAACTCTACCTTGATTTTTTATAATTATCTCATCTAAATCCATGTGAAATCCATTAAATTCATGAGTTATAGTTTAAAAATCCAGTTGAACCTTCACTTGAACCTCTTCCTTATGCCTATAAGAAGAGAGAAACAAGAGGTGAAGATCCATCCATAACTATCAAGAAAATTTTCACCTAGAGCTTATTTTGTAGGTGTTCTTCCAATAATATAGTGATCTAGCCATCACATCATATAACCAACTTCCACCACCTTTCAATCAATAGCCAAGTATTGTTACTCTACTAGAATCATGTCAGACTCTGTTAATGAGCTAACCAACCCAACCATTCATCTGATCAACCTCCAATAAGCTAAGTATTTATTTTCCATTATTCAATTTCTTTATTTATATTTCATGATCATCCCAACAGAAACTAACCTATTGGAATTACATTTTGTTATCCCATCAATCTAAATTTTATCAACTTCAACCCAACACATAGTAACTATTGATGGTCAGCTTGACCACTGACAGTTTGTCCAACTACCAATGGTTGCCCCAACTACTGATGGTCACCTTAACCATTGATAGTCATCATGGAAAGAAACAATAGCACATTATTTTTACCAAATTTCCCTCAACCAAAATCAATTTTACTTTTGTATACCTATTCATAGGCCCCTTACCTATTTTTTGAAGCAAACTTGACCTGTTTAGCATTAGTATTGACTTGCATATTGCTATCTTAGTCATTTTAAACCTATTTATTTATCAATAATTTCTTGTATTTTATTTCAATAGATTTTGATTATTGATGCAAGTGATTTAAATTTTATTTTATAAACTGAATTTTTTTAAATATGTGGATTGATAGCCCTCAAGGAAGATCTTACTTTTAAGATCTAGCTAGCACTAGGTAATCCACTCAGTTATCTATCTAACCAACCATTTTATTTAAATACATCTTATTTTTAGGTCATCTTCCCAAGTCAAATAGGATTTATTCATAATCATCTGATTCAATGTGTACATAACCAAACAAGTTTTTCTACCATACCCGTATCTAGTTTTTTCTTGTTCCTTTCTCAAAATATAAGCTAAAATTCACTGAAACACTTAAAACCTCTTTATGGTTATCAAATAATTTTTTTAAATATTCAGCTAAATTTATTCATGTCACCATTTACATAATGTCAGCCCTCCATATTTGTGATGGATTTTGAATGTGAATGATCTGAGAATTATAATGGTAAATCCATATAAAGCTCACAATCAAATTTCAAATGAATATAACTAAAAACTAGAATGGAAAATCATATTGAAATATTATAGTAACCACTTTAAATGAAGACAACCTAATAAATTTTATCATTGAAATGTCATAACTAAAAATAAATATTCATAAATTATATATATATATATATATATATATGCGTGTGTGTGTGTGTGTGTGTGTGTGTGTGTGTGTGTATGTGTGTGTGTGTGTGTATATATATATATATATATGAAAATTTTATTCATTCATCCATAAATTCTTTTCAAAACCACTATAATGTAGATATGACTTCATGAAAAAATCATTACCAAGTCATTTCGTGTGTGTGTGTGTGTGTGTGTGTGTGTGTGTGTGTGTGTGCGTGTGTGTGTGTGCGCGCATATGTATGTATGTATGTATGTGTGTGTGTGTATATATATATATATATATATATATATATATATATATATATATATATATATATATATATATATATATATATATATATATATATATATATATACAACTTTTAATTGACTTAGGTCCCTGATTTTAGTTTTAGATTTTATGACTAGGTCATATCTATGGCAAATAGGATTATAGATTTTTTTTTAAATTGTAGGGATATGAAAAATAGGCATAATATGTATGATATTATATAAGGCACATATGAAGTGTATTATTGTTATGGATGTTTCCAAGGAATGCTAAGCCTTTTATGATAAATAGACCCTCCCTTATTAATTATTTATCATTGATTAAAATAGGCGTTAATTAAGAAATTATACATCTCCAATGAAAGTAATCAATGAGTAGTCTAAATTATGAGTTTAAATATTGATAAAATGAGAGAGGTATTTTATCAACTAATAATGGCATTGCAAGGTGTTAATTAATCTAAGTATGACAAGTCTCAAGCTAGTATCTTGTAACTCCTCTTAAGCCAAGAGATGATAATTTCAAGAAATGAAGATAAGGTGTCACTCCTACACCACCTTGTGAGGATCATCATCAAACTAATTGTACACATGTTGAGGAGAGATTTCAAGACTATTTTTTAGTAGGTTTTCTTGTTTGTAATTGGTTATATGAGTGCTTGATATTCATCATTGTTTCTTGATACTTCTCTACTCTCTCTCTTTTTCTTCTCCTACATGTACTACCTTGTTTCACATTGAATGGATCCTTAGCCTAAGTGTGGTGAATCCATGCTCAAATAACACTTGTTATTTACATATGAGATGAATATATGCTGATTTGTATCCTTTTCAATAATATAACTAGTATATTCTCATAGTAGTTTGATGAATGTTAGTGATAATCTTCAACTACCTTTCATTTGTCCTATCTTATTACCTTGTTTTTAGGATGTTAGTTATCCTATCAAGTCCTATACAAAGTGATATTATTTGAGTATTTTAAATTATGTCATGGAGGTTTTATATTGAGTGGATGAAGTAATTTTATATCTTAAGTGATAATGACATAGTGTGCAATGTGCTTGTATTAGTGTGCTTGAAGTTGGCTTGGTTGATCTTCAATTTTGACATGACTAGAGATGTTTAGGGATACGTATGGAGTATTTAGAATGTGTAAGGTGTTATTTAAGAGGTTTATTATTATTGGATATCTTTTTTACTTAAGTGTAATTCATCTAGTAGTCTATAATTTTCATCTTGGTAGATGGGTCTAGTGGTAGAAAATCTGAGTAGGCAATTTGATGATGTCATAATTACCACATGTGGATGAGTCAAGGAGATTTGGTCATATGGTTGTGATCACATTAGTCCCTAGTTTTTATACACCAGATCTCAAGTCATACATAAAAGTGTGGTCAAATATATGAGGGTGAAAATTTGGTTTCTTAGATAGAATTCACTAAGTTCCCATAGCCAAATTTGTAAAGGGTTCAAGCAGATCTGAGTAAGCATGTTGATGATTTTAACATTCACATGCATGGAGGCGTATGAAAAAAATGATCATATGTATTTTTTAAATTTTTATTCCTAAATTCTATGTGATAATTTTTAGATCATGTGATAAAGCACATCAAAAGATATGCATATGAAAATTTGGGATCCTAAGCAGTGTGAATATGTTTTCCATAGCCAAACTTGCATATGGAAATAAAAGTTGGGTAGGCATTTCAATGTACTTATATTTTTCACATGTGGAAGTTTCAAGATAATGTGATAATATGGGTTTGTTTCATTTTTTACATATTTGATTTATGATAAATTGTAGATCATGCACCGAAGCATGAAAAAAGTTATGTAAGAGCAAATTTAGCTTCCCAAAAAATTTCTAAGCATAGTTCGTTCTGTGACAGAAGATTTTGAGAAGGAATTTTAATGGTGATATATATCACATGCATAAAGGTTATAGGATTATTTTTTTATATGGATGGATTATCCTATATAAGGAGATCATATGGTCTAAATTTGAGATCATGTGTCTAAATACAAAAGAAGTTATTGAGGTCTAAAGTAGGATTTTTAGGCATATTGCATTTGGTCCCCATACTTAGTCAATTTGCATGGTGTTAAATATCTGGACCTAGTGGAGATGTAATGGTTCACAAGAGTTTATACAGTGAAGATATATGAATCATATCAAGTTAAATAAGTCAAATTGTTCATTGGTTAACCAAGTTAAATATTAGGACCAAATGAAAATCTAACAATGTGTGGGTGATTGCACAGATCATGATCTAATAGTGCATATTGATTGAGATGGTAAGAAGTTTTCAAGGATTAATTATTGAGAAAAGGTAAAAGATAAAGATCCAATTGTGAGATTTTTTTGATATATATTAATTGAATGGTGTGAATTGCATGGTAAATATATGACCGATTCATAGAGATCGATTAAGCACATTGAGTCAAAATTTTAAGGATGCATGAGATGAGGTCAAAGTGACTGAGGTTTAATGTTTGAGAATTTTTACCTATGTGTTAAAGATAAAAAAATATAAATATTGTTTTATCAATATAAATATGTGAGGACATAATATGAGAGCATAGTGTCTAAGGTTTAACTATGACTATTGCCATTTGAATATTTTAATTTGCTAAGGGAAAAAGTGGTGCTCAAAAATTTACCCATATCTTTTGATAGAAGATGAATTTGACCATGAAATAAAAATAAAATTGGTCTAAGAATCCAAGGCACATCTAAAAATATAGATTTAAATATCTAAAAATGTGTATAAACATAGTTATTAAGGTTTAAATTTGACTGTGTGCATGCATGTTCTGCAAGTAACCCAAAAAGAGTATTTGAACTTATGTAGATGTTTCAATGTTTCATGGTGAATTAGATATTTTGGAATGTTTTATACTCCATAAATATGTTATATATGCATTATTAATGATTTAACAATTGTATGTTATATAAAAAAGGCTTAAAAGGTGATCATGTGTTCACTTATAATGACTATGTGTATAGAGATTTGTTTGAGCAAAATTATGCTTAATAAGAGGGTACTATGTTGGATATGGATACTTAAGACATATAGATCATTATAATGGGTATAAATTTTTTCAATGTGTTCTTATGTTCATATTTTTCTTGGAGAAGTGTCAAAGAGCTGAATGGGTTTCCGTAGGACCTAAAAGTGACTTAGGCCTATTTTAAAGTGGTTTATGCTTAAAGTGTAACCCATGTGAGATGAATTAAGGGTGAAGGAATGTCTTATGGATGAAAATTATTATTAAGGACTTGATAATTAATGACTTCTCTAGATATAGTGAAATCAAATGGGTTGGTTTCTAGACTTGAATGTGAGAGAGACTACTGCAAGGTGTATGTGAGAGTTATATAGCGAAGGATAGGTAGTGTGTCTATTGGTTGAGTTAATGAGTAGAATATTTTATTGACTATGTGTATGAAATATAGGTCATGTTACTAATGTGATAATATTTATCTTAAAATTTGAGTATATATGATGAGGTTTGAGTGTGTATATGAGGATAGATTGAGTGAAGGAAAGAGATTATGACATGCCTATGTGAGAGGCCTATTTGATATGGAGAAAATTTGTGCAGAGGTTAGAAAATAGATATCCATCATCAAATTTTTAAGGCATAATTTATAAGTTAGAGGTGTTCAAATGAGGGTCTAAAGTACTTGGTCTTCCTTAGGGGCATTTTCTCCTTTTGAAATAGGTGTTTCACTAAATACCTTTGGTCAAGAGGATATGATCAAGGTTTGTTGGTATAAATGATTTTATAAATCTCTTGTTTGTATTTTATTATAGAATAGTAGTTCATTTGTGTTTCAAGATTTAGAGTGGTTTGTATTCCCCACAAGGGTTTACCATAATAACTATGTGTTATGTGTTTGATATGGTGTATGCATTGAGTGTATGAGCTCTCTTGTTAATGCTTCTTGGCCAAGTTGATATATGATAATTGGTTAATAATTTAAAGGACATTAAATGGGATCACTAATTTACCCCCATCTTAGTGATTATACCTCTAACAATTGTTATCAAAGTGGGTCCTTTGGTAAAGGCTTAACAACTTGAAGGTGATTCAAGGTATTATGGCTAGTAAGAATGTGCAAGGTGTTTTCTCTACCAAGCAAGCACCAATGTTCAATGGATCTAATTATGATTTTTGGAGTAATAGGATAAGGACATAAATTATGTACTTAGGGTTTGATTTATGGAAATCTATTTTGGATGGTTATGTTGCTCTTGTTATTCCTCCATCTAGTGTTGTAGACAATAAGATGTTTGAGAACAATTCTAAGGCAATGAATGCCATCACTTATGGTCTTATAGATACTAAGTTCACAAAATTAATCCATTGCACATCTACCAAGGAAATATGGTATAAATTGAATATTATTTTTGAAGGAGATTCAAAGGTTAATCATGCTAAGTTGTAGACTCATAGAAGGCAATTTGAAAGTCTCAAGGTGAATGAAGAAGATAATGTGGCATCCTTTCTATAGAGAGTTGATGAGATTTTAAACATAATTAGAGGTCATGGAGATAATATTAAAGAGACTAATATTTTTAAAAATGTATTAAGTTATTTATCCCCTAAGTTTGATTTAAAATTATCTGCTATAGAAGAGAGTCATGACCATACTCAGTTAAAGATGGATTAATTATATGGGACCCTTACTGCCTATGAGATGAGGAAGAATGATGATATAACACCAAATAAGGAAACATATTTCAAGACTAAAATTAAGATAAATAATAAGTTCCAAGGAGAATTACATTTTTAATATAAATGAGGATGAACAAATTGCTTTGATTTTAATAAAATTGAGAATAGGTTTATGTAAGTATAAAGGTAAACTACCTCTCAAATGATTTAATTGTGGTGAGATAGGAAATTTTGTTAATAAGTGACCTAATAAATATAATAAGGATGATGATGAATATAATGATCAAGGTCATGATGATAGCAAGAGATATTTCAAGTCTAATAAAAGTAAGAAGGGATTTAGAAGGTTTGAAAATAAGATTCTCTACACCAAAGAAGATTGTGTCTCATTAAAGGATAATCAAGATAGTGACTCAAATTATGATCATGAAGATGATGGTAATGTTGAAGATAGAGCCCTTTTCATGGTTAAGGAATGAAGTTGCTCACAATAAAGGAGCTTACTTGGAGTGATTCAAATGATGATGAAGATGAGGTAGACTATGAGACTCTTTTGACAAATGCTCATGAACAACTAAATATTTAGAAGAAGATCAATAAGAATATGAAATCTAAACTCAAGGAAACTGAGGATAAATTTAGTGTATTTGAGTGAAGAATGGATAAAGATGCTAAAAATCATGAATATATGGTCAAGCATCTCAGTTGTCAATTAGAAGTCATGTCTACAAGCCTAAAAGCTAAACAATATGAGTGTTTAAGGTATGCTTCTAAGATTGTGTCTTTGAATTATGAATTAGAGAAGTTTGCAAACAAGGTAAAATCATTTGTTAAGTTTGATAAAATTTCTAATGATCTAGATGATTTCCTAAAGAGTTAAAAGTTAGCTAGTGACATATTTGGAATGGTCTTTAATGAAGATCCCAAAGTTACTTCTCAATTTGACATGAATGTCAATAAGAACAATGTGGATCAGCCTTTAAAGACAAATCATCAGACAAGGAATAAAGGTGTTGGTAGAATGAATACAAATTAGATCACATAGCCAAATGCGATGAGGTATGAAAATTTCAATGGTTACTACTATACTTGTAATTAGTTTGGGCATAGATCTAGAGAATCTAGAATTCTCATTAATAATAAAATTTCATGAAACTATGGTGGGGTTCATCATTCAAAAAGTGTAAGCAAGGTTAAGTATTTCAATTGTCATCATGTGGGACACTTTGAAAAATAATGTCTATTTAAGGTAACATAAGCTGAGTTTCCTTCAATAAATGTTAAGTGCTACTATTTTTATGACATAGGACACATTTCAATATTTTGTCCAAATCTAGAAAGGTAGAAATAAGTTTTTTCAAAAAGTATGGTGTTTTTCAACTATGAACAAAGAGGTCACATTTACAGGTTATACAAAAAAAGGCCTACAAGTCAAAATATATTAAATCAGGCTCTTAGAGTACATGGAAGAAGAAAAGTTAATTCATGGAGATAAAAGGTGGTGGTAATTAGGAGTTATGATGAGTCTACAGGGCTAAGTAATATGTTTTCTATGGTGGAGAATGCTTCAAAAGTTGAAGAGTGTCAAGGGCTCTCATTATCTACTCATGTCAAGAATAAAGAGACCAAGCTTAAGGAGAAGACCAAGGTACTATTTGAGGCTGGTCTTGAGATGTGTATGGGTCCAAGTGAACATCCTGGTATTATTAAGCAAGCTTCATGAAAATAACATTAATTGTTTATACCTAGTGATAAGGTTCCAATATGCAAGGTTGATTCTTCAAAATGAAAGGTATGCCAAGATTTCATAGTTGTTCCATGTGTTGTCAATTTTATCTTTGAAGATAAGGAGAGTGATATGAAAGAATAACTAGTTGGCATAGTTTAAACTAAGAAGAAGAAGAATAGGATCAAGAAATATTATAGATAAAAGATGACTCTAGTGGTTACTGAGGAGATGTGGGCCACTCATGGCTTCACTCTATTTTATAACATTGTGGTGGAAAAGATGTTTCTATCTATGCTTCTTAAGAGACTCCTTTCAGTGGATAAGAAAGTGTTTTTTTGGTATTCTTGATATGGTCCTATAAGACTAGACTTCAGTGTTCTCAATTAGAATACGTATGTCTATGTGGAAAATATGATGAGGTGATGTCATGATGTTGACAATTGTATATAGAGCAGTCTATAGGGTTAAATTGAAGATTACTAGATGGCAAAGGAGGATTTGTGATTTTTCAATATGATTTTTTTTCATAGAAAGGTTTGTTGACCTTATTTTATCATTCTCTAAGCATTTTTGTGATTTGAAGGTATCTTGAAGTCAATTTGGAGATTTTTATTACCTCTTAGGTTTCCCAATTTGTGTTTAAGAGCTTGCAGTCCTAAAATGGGTTATAGGAAGTCAAGGTTCCCAATGGTGTAGAAGCACAAATTTTGGTCTATAAGTGAGTAATGGTTATCTTCAAGTTTATAACAAGTTTTAGATGTGGAAATTTATTGGAAGATGTTGTGTTGAACTTATTTGTTTTGTGATTCTAAGGTTTTGAGCTTTGCTAGAAAAGTGGTTTACCTTATGATTTGAGGTTTGAGTCTTATTAATATGTTGAATGGGTGAAATGGGTTGTAAAATCATGATTCATAGAGATTTTAAGGTTTGTGGTTCTCAATTTATTCACGTTTTTGACAAGGTAGAGGTCTCATTAGGTAGTTAGTTTGTAAAGGAAGTATATTGCAGAGGATGAGCTAGTTGTTGCAAATTTGTATGCTTGAAGGGGCATATGAGATTAATCTAGATATGAGTTTTTAGGTCTCTAAGATGTGTCTACTAATTTTTTTTTCTGTACAATTTTAGGTAGGGTTATAAGGAGGATATATAGGCCTAGATTGAAGAAGAGTGTTTTTTGCTCAATTTTTCCAAAAGGGTGAGGTATGTTTGTTTTAATAAGAACTCTCAATTTTTTTGAGAGAATTTTTCCTATTTGGTGAGTGGTATGAATTTATATTGGTGGTTCTTATGGTAGCTTGAGAGAGAAGGCTAGTTATCATATATGGTGGTTCTTCATGGTGTTTGGAGATCTGACGATGCTCAAAATGTGAAATTGCTTAGATTTTTTTGGGGGGAGTCCCTCTCAAATGTTTTTTGATGAGTTAAATTATATTCCTATGGTTTTGTGCATTATTTATTCATTGGTTGTAGTGCTTTATTGGATAGAGTGTTGGCATGGAACAAGAAGTTGTTGAGGCAAGAAGAGGTTGGTTCAAGGTAAGGGGGTGTTTGTATCATCTTTATAAGATGGTATTTTCCTATTTTGATTTTACTTTTAGGTCCTTGATATTATTTGGTTCCCACTTTGTCATTGTGTCAAAGGGGGAGAAAGTTTTTGTTAAGGGAGTGCTTGTTGAAGAGAGAGAAGGCGAGCTGCATATTGTTATGTGTGATATTTGTTGACATAAATGATAAAGTGGGATATTTTTGGAGTATTTTCAATTATGTCATTGAGGTGTCATATTGATTGTATGAAGTGATTTGATATCTTAAGTGATAGTGACAAAGTTTTTAATGTGTTTATCCTATTTTGCTTGAAGCTGGCTTGGTTGATCTTCAATTTTGACATGGCTAGAGATGTTCAAGGATAAGTATGGAGTATTGAGCATGTGCAAGGGGTTATATATGATGTTTTATATTATTGAAGAGATTATGTGAATAAGTGGAATTCATCTGTTAGTCCATAGTTTTTATATTGGTAGAAGGGTCTAGTGGTGTGTTAGAAAATTTGAGTAGGCAGTTTGAGGACATCATAATTACCATGTATGGATGAGTCAAAGAGGTTGGTCATATGGTTGTGATGAAATTAGTCCCTAGTTTTTATGTGCAA
Source organism: Torreya grandis (assembly GCA_037957365.1). Taxonomy (NCBI): domain Eukaryota; kingdom Viridiplantae; phylum Streptophyta; class Pinopsida; order Cupressales; family Taxaceae; genus Torreya; species Torreya grandis. The sequence continues at coordinate 741,739 of JARHVA010006757.1, read as the reverse complement.
TATTTTAGGTCATACATCGAATTTTGGTCAAATATATGAGGTTGAAAAGTTGTATTTTTATACATAATTCACTAATTTCTCATACTTAACTAAATTTGGAAAGCATTCAAGTAGATCAGGGTAAGCAAGTTGATGATGTTAGCATTTACACACATGGAGGTGTCTAGACAAAATGATCATATGGGTTTGTTCATTTTTTGTGCCTAGTTTCTATGAATTAATTTTAGATCATTAAATAAAGATCATCATAAGATATGCATATGAAAAGTTGGGATCATAGGCAGTTTGACTATGTTTTTCCATACTGAGCCAAATTTGCATATGGCAAGAAAAGCTGGGTAGGAATTTTGATGTAGTTATATTTCACATGTGTGGTATTTTAAAGAGAAGGTGATCATATGGGTTTGTTTAGTTTTGTGCATAGTTTATTTGTGATAAATTTTAGATCATGTGCTAAATCATGACAAAAATTATGTAGGAGCAAAGTTAGCCTCCCAGACAAGTTCCAAACATAGTTATCTCTATGATAGAAGATTTTAAGAAGGATTTTTAATGGAGATATATCTCATACATGTGAAGGTTACATGAGAATATTTTTTTATGGATTTATCCTCCTATGTGAGAAGATCATATGGTCTACATTTGAGATCATGCATCTAAGTGTAGAAGAAGTTATTGATGTCTAAAGTAGGCTTTCCAAGCATATTGCAATTGGTCTCCATAGTCAATTTGCATGATGTTAAAGATATGGACCTAGTGGAGATAAAAAAATTTGAAATATTTTTGAATATATATGGTGTGTAGCAAGTCAAATAGGTTAAATTTTTTTATGGTTAATAGATCTAAAGATCAAGACCAAGTGAAGATACAATAGTTTGTGGGCGATCATAGAGATCATGATCTAATTGTGCATATTCATTGAGATGGTAAGAAGTGTTTGAGGTTTAATGAATTAAAAAAGTTATATGAGAAGGATAAAATGGTGAGAGGGTGTTTTTATATACTGATCAAATGGTGTGCACTACATGATAAAGACATGGCTTATCTACAAAGATATAATGTATTGAGTCAAAATTTTAAAGATGCATGAGATGAGGTCAAAGTGATTAACATTTAACATTTGAGAATTGGTTAATATGTATTAAATATATAATAATATCTATAGTGTGTTACCAATATAAATATTTAATGACATGAGATGTGATCATAGTGTCTGAGGTTTAATTGTGACCATTACCATTTGATTATTTAGATTTGCTAAGGGAAAAAGCATTGCTCAAAAATTTGTCCATATACTTTGATGGATGATGAATTTAACCATGTAGTAAAAATTAAAGTGGTAGAGGACTCCAATTTTCATCCAAATATATAGATTTAAAGATATGAAAATTTGTACAAACATAGTTATGAAGGTTCAAATTTGACTATGTTCATGCATGTTTTGCAAGTAACCTGAGAAGAGTATTTGAGCTTATTTTGATATTATTTAAATTTTTCACGGTGGATTGGTTATTAGGGAGTGTTTTAGACTCCATATGGATTATTTTTGTGAATTATGAAGGATTTAAAAATCATATGATGTATAAATAAAGGCTTAAAATGTGATTGTGTGTTCATTCATAATGACTGTGTGTACAAAGAGTTGTTTGAGCAAAATTGTGCTTAAGCAAGAGGGTAATGTGTTGGATACGAACACTTAAGGGGGACCTATATATCATGTATAATGTGTCCATTATTTTTTAAAGTGTTCCTATGTTATTATTATGCTTGAATAAGTATCAAAGAGTTGAATGGGTCTCCATAGGACCTAAAAGTGATTTAGGCCTATTTGAAGGTGGTTTATGCTTAAAGTGTGACCCATGTGAGATGAATTAAGGGTGAAGGAATGTATTATGGCTGAAAATGATTATTTTGGAATTGATAATTCATGATTTATCTATATATAGTGAAAAAAATGTGTTGTTTTCTAGACTTGTATGTGAGCGAGACTAGTGCAAGGTGTATGTGAGAGTTATGGAGTGAAGGACAGGTAGTGTGCCTATTGGTTGAGTTAATGAGTAGAATAATTTGTTGACTATTTTTATGACCTATCAGTCATGTTTCTAATGTCATAATAGTGATCTTTAAATTTAAGGATATGTGAAGGGGTTTGAGTTTGCATGAGGACCGATTTAGTGAAGGAAAAAGATTGTGACATGCCTATTTGAGAGGCTTGTTTGAGATAGAGAGAATTTGTGTAGAGGTTATAATATAGAGATCCATCATCAGGTGTTGAAGACATAATTTATAAGGTGAAGATATTTAGAGGAGGTTCTAAAGTACTTGGTATTCCTTAGGGTCATTTGTTCCTTGTGAAATAGGTGTTTCACTAAATACCTTTGGTTAGGAGGTTATTATTAGGGTTTGTTGGTCTAAAGGATTTGATCAGACTCTTATTTGTGTTATAATATTTAGAGTGGTTTTTATTAACCATCAGGGTTTCCCACAATAAATATGTTTTATGTGTTTGATCTTGTGTATGCATTGAATGTATGAGCTCTCTTGTTAATATTTCTTGATCAAGTTGATATATGTTGATTGGTTAACAGTTTAAAGGAATACAACTAAAATTGAAATATCTAGGCTCACTTATTCACCCCCCTTCTGAGTGATTATAAATCTAATAGATATATTATCCCAAAATGGATAACTATGGAGATTGATTCACTAGTGTCTCCTATGAGACCTCTTGATCCTACCCTCTTGGGTAATGTCTTGAGCACAACCTTCATATTGAAATGTTAATGCTTGGAGACTCATATTGAGTTAGTGAAATAGGTTTCAATCCTAATTCATGCTCTTAGTGTAGTATAGTAAATTGGATGAGACTAATTTTAGTTCATAACCTCCCATTTACTATTTTTGAGTCATTTCTCTCCCTTTCCCTATCAAGCAATATGTTTAATAGTAGTTATAGATGATACATCAAAGGAGATACCCCTATCTATAAATTCACTTCATAATTTAGGCCACCCATAGCCTATAAGTGATTCCATGCTATTACCTAAATGAGTAATGCTTGAAAAACCACCTCAAGGGTGCAATTTTGAGTGATAATAGGTAGTACATATACAATAATTTATTATATAATGATATAAGTTTTAGGAAAATTATTCACTTTCTATATGGTTTGATGTCTCCTTTTATTTACATATGTGGATCTTTTCCACAATTTTTTTTATAGTTTTTATGGTACTTTTATTCAAATTAATCACTTCCTATATGGGTTTTTTTATCCCAAAATGTTATATTACATTTTTAGACCCCTCTAGTTAAAAAAATGTAGAGATTTTAGATGTTGACAAGTTTTTTGATATTGTAATAAAGTTTCCTATGACTCTTATCATTCATTTTTATCCCTATTGGTATTTTTCCTTATACCCCTACATTATTGGTCATATTTTATTATTTTCCCTAGTCAAAATATTACCCCTATTAGTCATATTCATGATTTAAAGTCATCTCTATTCCCATTCATGTCATCTTGGTTTGCCCTAGTCTATGGTTCATTTTAGTAACATCATATGTGTCCACTTTGTCTAAGTTCACTTCATTAAAATTTGTTCATGTCGCCACTTTAATAAATATGCCTAAGGATAAATTCACATGGTTTTAATAAATACCATATCATGATAATATTTATAAGACTAAGTTTTAGGCTCATTTTATTACTTAACTCTTTTTGAAAAGTATACTTAATCACTAAATTAAGCATATTAGTTAATTCAATGGGTCCAAAAGATAGCTAAGGCTACTTCAAGTGAAAAAATAATTGTGTGATTTTATTAATATGAGGGTAATCATAATATATTTCAAGGAAATGTGGATACAAAGAAATATTAAAATAGAAACAAAAGAGTTCATAGGTCCACACATGTCAAGGTTTTTCAAGATAAATATCTCTTCATGGACCATGTGGCCTAAAGACAACATGGAGCTACCATGTGTATTTTTAAAATGAAAGCTCATAAATCCTTAAAGGTTTTATTGGGACTCCAATATATCACTTGTGGATCTAATTAAATACATTTAATGGTTGTGGCATAGTTGGTCACTAGATTAACACTCCATACTAAAGGTTCTAGGTTAAAACCTAGGAAAATGCAAATTTTAAGTTAGGTTCCTTGTAAAATTTTGGATGTAAAGGATTGAATGAGGACTTAAATTGAATATATTATGGAATTGAATAATTAACATGTAAATGTTATTATGGTAACTACTTTATATATATAAGAGAGTAAGTGATCCCATGCCCCATGACGTATAGGTGATGACCATGTGTCTTGTCCCTATTAGTCACAAGGAGTTAACCATAGATAGGTAGCTTAAATACAAAGGCAAGGGAGGTCTATGAATTATATGATCCATGAAAAATATGAAACCACCACATGCCACTTTAAATTCCACAATTTTTATTAAGTATTGTGATCATAGTATTTATTTATTTATAAGTTAATTTATTTAAATGGAAACACATACATGAATAAAGATGAGGATGGATTTAAAAATCCCATGGATCTGCAAACTATGATAAAAATTTTAATTGGATGTATGACAACATTTATAAATGGATTATATGTAATATCAAGTAACTATATGTATCATTATAGATGATTTTAATTGTTTGAATATAAAATGAGAGGCTATGATTTAGTGAAGATAAATTAGTAGGGTGCACCACATGGAAATGACACAATGCAAGAGAGATAACTAGATTATGACATGTGTCTTAGTTATATTAAATTTTCACATGGATCTTGATTATAAATAATTTTAAAATTAGACTCCAAATGGGAAAAACAAGCAAAAAAGAAAGGCATTATAATTATTAAACCACCTTATGATCCCGTGACCAATAAGGAATGACCATGTGTTATAATATAAATAGGAATGATAAAATAAACCAAGTACATGGAATTCATGAAACATAAAAAATAATATTATGCCATGTGAGTCATCAAGATCCAATAATCATAAGTTCCCAATTTGATTGGCATTCCCATGTTTTTTTATCATAGTGAACATTTAAAGGCAAGATTTTAGGGTACTAGTTTTTGACTCATATATTAAGTTACATATCATTGTTTAGTGTGAGTGGAATTGATTGAAATGTGTCCTGAAGTACTACAAGTTAATCTCATGTTTTATGAAAATTTGTGCATATACATAGACATGTTTAAAACTAAACATCACGTTTGTGTTATTCCCAATGGAAAAATAACATTACATAAAATGGAGTGATTATAAAAATTTAAATGGGATTGAGTATGTAGATATTTGTAGATACTGATGATTTTTTATTATATTAAGTAATCCCATGGTGAGTTGTTAAGTAATCCCTAAACTCTTATATGAGAGTGATGATTTATTCTTTTGGTTTGAGTTGGGATCTCATGCCATGTGTCACTAAAAAATTTAACCTTTTCACATCATCCTAATTTCATGCTTCAACACATGCTCCATGAGACATCTAGTTAGTTCCCAAGGTGACATTGTGTTTCTTTAAGGCTCAAATTTTTACTATGAATGGATAATGTTTAGGAAAATTTTGAGTTTTCTATATCACAAGTGGATTATTCTTTAATGAATTTAAGATATATGGACACTTGTCAATTGATTCCCCATGGATTGGTTCAAGTAATGTATGGTTGTACAAAGATGAAAAATGATTGGCTAAGAGTGTGATTCAACCTAGTGTAGAAAATTATCTACTCTTGTGCCATTGATTATAATATCTTTGGAGTGATCTTGGGATGTTCTTAAGGGAAAATTATTATAAATTGATGAATTTTTCCTTCATTTTGATCATTTTTCCATTGAAAAAACATTTAGTCTTAGAGGTCTGAGTTTTTATAAAATTTTATAAAATATCACATAATTAAAAGTGTAGCATTTTCATAAAATTGAGCAAATTATTTCATTTAGTTAAGATTCCCAATTTTAACTTGGTCATGCAACTATAATACTTTACATGTATTTTAATTGAATAGAGAAGTTGTAAATATCCTTATACGTATTCAATAGTTTGATTTGTAATATTTATACTTATTTTAACCTTTTTTTTTCATTTTTTTGTTATCAATGGTTTGTAATGCATCAATTACATGAGTAATAATATTTTCATGGTCATTTATTTTCTTTGTTTTAATTGTGTAAGAAGAATAATTGTTTATGTTTTGTGTCTCTTTTAATGATCACTAATATGTTCATTTATGGTGAAGGTACTAACCATAATTGATTTATCACCCCATTTTTTATATCCCCTTTTAGTAACTTATTATCTAAGACATTTTCACTTAACATATTTTACAAATATAGTTATCATCATGAATTTATGTGTACATGTGATATTTTAATTATATGTGTGCATGCGATATTGTGAAATATAATCTTAAAAGAAAAAAATGTCATTTTCACTTATATATATATATATATATATATATATATATATATATATATATATATAAATTCATTTTTTTAGATTATGAATAACATGTGGTTATGTTGATAGTGATAGTAAATTAGGCAAGACAATCACAACTACCATGTCTACTATCTAAATGCAACCTATTTGAGGGTTATCATTTATAATTTTTAAATTTTATACTATTATAAGGTCTCTCCCTTTTGCCTAGCAAGCCAAAATATTAAAAAGTAAGTGAAATATTGTATTTATTGTCACAAGTTATAATTTACTTTAGTGAATAACTAAGTGGGTCTACACTACAAGGAAATTGAAACCATTTGTATTTTTTTTTTAGGGAACTTTAGAGGTGATAACTTTGAAGCCAAAAACCTAGAATTATTTCTAGAGAGTATTATGTTCAATGTGTCATTCATTATAATCATCACCATTTTATCCTTTTCTGAGAAGAATTTAGTTTATTGGTCATTTAACATACTCCTCACCATTTAGTACATTTACATATTTATTTTCATTTATAAGACCTGAAGCGTTTCCATTTAATTTGAGTATACCTTCATGGTATTAGTGACTAATTTGTTCTTCCAAACCAAATCATTTATTAATATTATCAATTTAATTAAAATTTTCAATAATTACTATGTATTACTCTATTATAGATTTAAATTTGTGAACCTAGAGGTCTTGTATTCTAATTTCAAGAAAAATCTTGATAATAAATTTTGTCTAAAAATACTTATATTAAAATTTCAACCTAAGGAAAATAAGTGTTTAAAACTATGGAGTGTTTAGGTAAGTCTTATCATTATCACTATGATCATATTATTATTAAAAATACTATTAGTGACACTATGAATACTAGTTTTCAACTTTAAATTCAATATTCAAGAAAGAGATATTCACCTTCTCATATTCATTCAAATCCATTTGATAGATAATTATGTCATGGAATTCAATCTAAGTTATTATTAAATAGTGATCCAAAATTCACAAACCATGGATAAAACTTTAAATCTTTATTTTATCCCATAATTTACAAAATATATTGTCACAATATTTTCCTTCATTCATTAATTCATATTTATAAGAGTATAATATTAATCGTTATACTCTAACTAATGCTTTAGTTAACACACCTTTAAATTAGAATCTCCTTAATGGTTAACATAGACCAATCATATTGAATCAACAAAGTGCTATAAATATGACCAAAAATAATGCATCCAATATATTAAATTAGTTTTTTAGATTATGAATAACATGCTGTTATGTTGATAGTGATAGTAAATGAGGTAAGACAATCACAACTACCATGTCTACTATCTAGATGCAACCTATTTGAGGGTTATCATTTATAATTTTTAAATTTTATACTATTTTAAGGTCTCTCCCTTTTGCCTAGCAAGCCAAAATATTAAAAAGTAAGTGAAATCTTGTATTTATTGTCACAATTTATAATTTACTTTAGTGAATAAGTAAGTGGGTCTACACTACAAGGAAATTGACACCATTTGTATTTTTTTTTAGGGAACTTTAGAGGTGATAACTTTGAAGCCAAAAAACTAGAATTATTTCTAGATAGTATTATGTTCAATGTGTCATTCATTATAATCATCACCATTTTATCCTTTTTTGAGGAGAATTTAGTTTATTGGTCATTTAACATAATCCTCACCATTTAGTACATTTACATATTTATTTTCATTTATAAGACCTGAAGCTTTTCCATTTAATTTGAGTATACCTTTAGGGTATTAGTGACTAATTTGTTCTTCCAAACCAAATCATTTATTAATATTATCAATTTAATTAAAATTTTCAATAATTACTATGTATTACTCTATTATAGATTTAAATTTGTGAACCTAGAGGTCGTGTATTCTAATTTCAAGAAAAATCTTGATAATAAATTTTGTCTAAAAATACTTATGTTAAAATTTCACCGTAAGGAAAATAAGTGTTTAAACCAATGGAGTTTTTAGGTAAGTCTTATCATTATCACTATGATCATATTATTATTCAAAATACTATTAGTGACACTATGAATACTAGTTTTCAACTTTAAATTCAATATTCAAGAAAGAGATATTCACCTTCTCATATTCATTCAAATCCATTTGATAGATAGTTATGTCATGGAATTCAATCTAAGTTATTATTAAATAGTGATCCAAAATTCACAAACCATGGATAAGACTTTAATTCTTTATTTTATCCCATAATTTACAAAATATATTGTCACAATATTTTCCTTCATTCATTAATTCATATTTATAAGAGTATAATATTAATCGTTATACTCTAACTAATGCTTTAGTTAACACACCTTTAAATTAGAATCTCCTTAATGGTTAACATAGACCAATCATATTGAATCAACAAAGTGCTATAAATATGACCAAAAATAATGCATCCAATATATTAAATTAGTTTTTTATATTATGAATAACATGCGGTTATGTTGATAGTGATAGTAAATTAGGTAAGACAATCACAACTACCATGTCTACTATCTAGATGCAACCTATTTGAGGGTTATCATTTATAATTTTTAAATTTTATAGTATTATAAGGTTTCTCCCTTTTACCTAGCAAGCCAAAATATTAAAAAGTAAGTGAAATCTTGTATTTATTGTCGGAAGTTATAATTTACTTTAGTGAATAAGTAAGTGGGTCTACACTACAAGGAAATTGACACCATTTGTATTTTTTTTTAGGGAACTTTAGAGGTGATAACTTTGAAGCCAAAAAACTAGAATTATTTCTAGAGAGTATTATGTTCAATGTGTCATTCATTATAATCATCACCATTTTATCCTTTTTTGAGGAGAATTTAGTTTATTGGTCATTTAACATACTCCTCACCATTTAGTACATTTACATATTTATTTTCATTTATAAGACCTGAAGCTTTTCCATTTAATTTGAGTATACCTTCATAGTATTAGTGACTAATTTGTTCTTCCAAACCAAATCATTTATTAATATTATCAATTTAATTAAAATTTTCAATAATTACTATGTATTACTCTATTCTAGATTTAAATTTGTGAACCTAGAGGTCATGTATTCTAATTTCAAGAAAAATCTTGATAATAATTTTTTTTCTAAAAATACTTATATTAAAATTTCACCCTAAGGAAAATAAGTGTTTAAAACTATGGAGTTTTTAGGTAAGTCTTATCATTATCACTATGATCATATTATTATTAAAAATACTATTAGTGACACTATGAATATTAGTTTTCAACTTTAAATTCAATATTCAAGAAAGAGATATTCACCTTCTCATATTCATTCAAATCAATTTGATAGATAATTATGTCATGGAATTCAATCTAAGTTATTATTAAATAGTGATCCAAAATTCACAAACCATGGATAAGACTTTAAATCTTTATTTTATCCCATAATTTACAAAACATATTGTCACAATATTTTCCTTCATTCATTAATTCATATTTATAAGAGTATAATATTAATCGTTATACTCTAACTAATGCTTTAGTTAACACACCTTTAAATTAGAATCTCCTTAATGGTTAACATAGACCAATCATATTGAATCAACAAAGTGCTATAAATATGACCAAAAATAATGAATCTAATATATTAAATTAGTTTTTTAGATTATGAATAACATGCAGTTATGTTGATAGTGATAGTAAATTAGGTAAGGCAATCACAACTACCATGTCTACTATCTAGATGCAACCTATTTGAGGGTTATCATTTATATTTTTTAAATTTTATACTATTATAATCTCTCCCTTTTGACTAGCAAGCCAAAATATTAAAAAGTAAGTGAAATCTTGTATTTATTGTCACAAGTTATAATTTACTTTAGTGAATAAGTACGTGGGTCTACACTACAAGGAAATTGACACCATTTGTATTTTTTTTTTAGGTAACTTTAGAGGTGATAACTTTGAAGCCAAAAAACTAGAATTATTTCTAGAGAGTATTATGTTCAATGTGTCATTCGTTATAATCATCACCATTTTATCCTTTTCTGAGGAGAATTTAGTTTATTGGTCATTTAACATACTCCTCACCATTTAGTACATTTACATATTTATTTTCATTTATAAGACCTGAAGCGTTTCCATTTAATTTGAGTATACCTTCATGGTATTAGTGACTAATTTGTTCTTCCAAACCAAATCATTTATTAATATTATCAATTTAATTAAAATTTTCAATAATTACTATTTATTACTCTATTATAGATTTAAATTTGTGAACCTAGAGGTCCTGTATTCTAATTTCAAGAAAAATCTTGATAATAAATTTTGTCTAAGAATACTTATATTAAAATTTCACCCTAAGGAAAATAAGTGTTTAAACCTATGGATTTTTTAGGTAAGTCTTATCATTATCACTATGATCATATTATTATTAAAAATACTATTAGTGACACTATGAATACTAGTTTTCAACATTAAATTCAATATTCAAGAAAGAGATATTCACCTTCTCATATTCATTCAAATCCATTTGATAGATAATTATGTCATGTAATTCAATCTAAGTTATTATTAAATAGTGATCCAAAATTCACAAACCATGGATAAGACTTTAAATCTTTATTTTATCCCATAATTTACAAAATATATTGTCACAATATTTTCCTTCATTCATTAATTCATATTTATAAGAGTATAATATTAATCGTTATACTCTAACTAATGCTTTAGTTAACACACCTTTAAATTAGAATCTCCTTAATGGTTAACATTGACCAATCATATTGAATCAACAAAGTGCTATAAATATGACCAAAAATAATGCATCCAATATATTAAATTAGTTTTTTAGGTTATGAATAACATGTGGTTATGTTGATAGTGATAGTAAATTAGGTAAGACAATCACAACTACCATGTCTACTATCTAGATGAAACCTATTTGAGGGTTATCATTTATAATTTTTAAATTTTATACTCTTATAAGGTCTCTCCCTTTTGCCTAGCAAGCCAAAATATTAAAAAGTAAGTGAAATCTTGTATTTATTGTCACAAGTTATAATTTACATTAGTGAATAAGTAAGTGGGTCTACACTACAAGGAAATTGACACCATTTGTATTTTTTTTTAGGGAACTTTAGAGGTGATAACTTTGAAGCCAAAAAACTAGAATTATTTCTAGAGAGTATTATGTTCAATGTGTCATTCATTATAATCATCACCATTTTATCCTTTTTTGAGGAGAATTTAGTTTATTGGTCATTTAACATAATCCTCACCATTTAGTACATTTACATATTTATTTTCATTTATAAGACCTGAAGCTTTTCCATTTAATTTGAGTATACCTTTAGGGTATTAGTGACTAATTTGTTCTTCCAAACCAAATCATTTATTAATATTATCAATTTAATTAAAATTTTCAATAATTACTATGTATTACTCTATTATAGATTTAAATTTGTGAACCTAGTGGTCCTGTATTCTAATTTAAAGTAAAATCTTGATAATAAATTTTGTCTAAAAATACTTATCTTAAAGTTTAACCCTAAGGAAAATAAGTGTTTAAACCTATGGAGTTTTTAGGTAAGTCTTATCATTATCACTATGATCATATTATTATTAAAAATACTATTAGTGACACTATGAATACTAGTTTTCATCTTTAAATTCAATATTCAAGAAAGAGATATTCACCTTCTCATATTCATTCAAATCCATTTGATAGATAATTATGTCATGGAATTCAATCTAAGTTATTATTAAATAGTGATCCAAAATTCACAAACCATGGATAAGACTTTAAATCTTTATTTTATCCCATAATTTACAAAATATATTGTCACAATAGTTTCCTTCATTCATTAATTCATATTTATAAGAGTATAATATTAATCGTTATACTCTAACTAATGCTTTAGTTAACACACCTTTAAATTATAATCTCCTTAATGGTTAACATAGACCAATCATATTGAATCAACAAAGTGCTATAAATGCATCCAATATATTAAATTAGTTTTTTAGATTATGAATAACATGCGGTTATGTTGATAGTGATAGTAAATTAGGTAAGGCAATCACAACTACCATGTCTACTATCTAGATGCAACCTATTTGAGGGTTATCATTTATAATTTTTAAATTGTATACTATTATAAGGTCTCTCCCTTTTGCCTAGCAAGCCAAAATATTAAAAAGTAAGTGAAATCTTGTATTTATTGTCACAAGTTATAATTTACTTTAGTGAATAAGTAAGTGGGTCTACACTACAAGGAAATTGACACCATTTGTATTTTTTTTTAGGTAACTTTAGAGGTGATAACTTTGAAGCCAAAAAACTAGAATTATTTCTAGAGAGTATTATGTTCAATGTGTCAATCATTATAATCATCACCATTTTATCCTTTTTTGAGGAGAATTTAGTTTATTGGTCATTTAACATACTCCTCACCATTTAGTACATTTACATATTTATTTTCATTTATAAGAACTGAAGCGTTTCCATTTAATTTGAGCATACCTTCATGGTATTAGTGACTAATTTGTTCTTCCAAACCAAATCATTTATTAATATTATCAATTTAATTAAAATTTTCAATAATTACTATGTATTACTCTATTATAGATTTAAATTTGTGAACCTAGAGGTCTTGTATTATAATTTCAAGAAAAATCTTGATAATAAATTTTGTCTAAAAATACTTATATTAAAATTTCACCCTACGGAAAATAAGTGTTTAAACCTATGGAGTTTTTAGGTAAGTCTTACCATTATCACTATGATCATATTATTATTAAAAATACTATTAGTGACACTATGAATACTAGTTTTCAACTTTAAATTCAGTATTCAAGAAAGAGATATTCACCTTCTCATATTCATTCAAATCCATTTGATAGATAATTATGTCATGGAATTCAATCTAAGTTATTATTAAATAGTGATCCAAAATTCACAAACCATGGATAAGACTTTAAATCTTTATTTTATCCCATAATTTACAAAATATATTGTCACAATATTTTCCTTCATTCATTAATTCATATTTATAAGAGTATAATATTAATCATTATACTCTAACTAATGCTTTAGTTAACACACCTTTAAACTAGAATCTCCTTAATGGTTAACATAGACCAATCATATTGAATCAACAAAGTGCTATAAATATGACCAAAAATAATGCATCCAATACTAATCAAAATGTGAGACCTCCCTAACCTCTAATTAGAGATAATAAATATAGAAAAAATCACTTTTATGTGATGAAAATGTATCAAAATGAGGTCCGAACCACTGTAAGAAAAATATTGCCTAAATTTAAAGAGAATAACGAAGTCTCAAGTGAATAAAATTTGAGTAGTTTTTCCAATATGATTTATGGTTATGAAATTTTGTATGAATATTTCATGATTAAGTCATTCATTCACACTTTGGAGGAAGACAATTGAGAGTGGTTTAATGCCTTTACTAAAAATAGTATTTATTCATGGCTTGAGATGAAAATAGCATTCAAACTTCAGTATGGGGATAAAAAATAAGGAAATATTTATAATTGGTGTGTTCAAAAATGTAAATAATCATGTAAATGAAAGTGCATGGTATTTTAATAGTATATTGAATAAAAGCATGCTTAGAGTACATGAGAATGTATGACCTAGTGAAGCCACATGTTTAATAAAATATTGTGATGCATGTGATTCCATGATATGAAAAATAAGGAACAAATTTTACAATGAACCTATAGTAAAAATATGTAATTATGTATGAATACCTATTTTAGTAACATATATAAGAATATAAAAGTAATAAAAGAAGGCATGAGATTGCACATGAGAAAGAAAGATAAAGTCTTCCAAAATAAAGGGATAAGATGAGGATGATTCTAAGAAAATTTATGTCTCTAAATATAAAAAGTGAATGAAAATAAATTCATGTATAAATCCATGCACTCATTTAAGATATGTATACTTTAAGTGAAGGAAAATTGAAGATACACGATCTATGTAAAGTATATCAATATAGAAAACATTACTAAAAAATGTCACCTTGTAAAAATCTATAGTTAATAGTAATGACCCCATAGGTGAGTCAATAAATGAATCCAAAACCATGTTTAACTAAAATATCCCACCTCTTATATAGTAAATTATATATTGATAAGAATGTGTGTAAACATGGATATACAAGAGCCTCTAAGATAGGTGGAATATGCATGATAAACATAGTATGAATAAGAGAAAGGCCCAAATTTTTAAGATTTTTTTTTGTATTTTGAGATTTAATATTGCTTTTTTAATTTTTATATTATATGCACATAATTTTTTTATGTATAATGATGTTTTAATGAATCGCTAGTTTTATGTACGACTAGTGCAAATTTATATATGTATGTATGGTTTATGGATAACATTTTAGTCATTGGTGTATAGACAAGATAAATTAAATTTCAAAGGAAACATGTAATAGGTGAATAAAACCTAGATCATGAATAAGACTATAAACACAAAGGATGAGGCATAAAGTCAATGATTAATTTAAATAAGTAATAGTCAAATTATAGAATGGAAATTTAAAGATATGATAAAAATCTCAATTGTATGACTAGGTGTAATGAAACTAAATGAAATATAACAAAGGAATAAAAAGTATAGTATAATAAATGCCATAAGATGTATGCATTGAAACCCATGATATGTATTGTTAGGCATCAATCCATTTAGTTTAGGTCATATGAAAAACACAAATATATCTCATTGTAAAAATAAATCATCATCATCATTGAAGGTTTGGTCATATTGATATTGGTCAATAGTTTTTAATTTAACTTATTATGATGCAATTTTAAGAGGTTGATTTATTTCTATAACTAGAACCCTTTCCTAATAAAGTTTGATGAGGAATAACTATTTTGTCTTAGTCAATTAGTTATTGATTTTTTTCTCTTAAAGCAATTCATATGTTTATTGAATTTCCTAATTTTTCATGATATGATCAAAAGTATTTGTCTACATAAGATGTTAGCCTATTTTTTAAAAATTGATTATGCATAGAAGGAAATTTCATCAAGCTTCCTCTTTTCATCCTCACACTTATGTAGTTCCTTATTTATTTTATCATTAACATCTTTACTACTCAGTCTTGTATAGATTTCTCTCTTTCCTATTATTCTTGGTAGAGCTTGTCCTTCTTCACTTCCTTAGTATCCCTCTTCTATTACTTAGGTAATTATTCCTTATTTTTATAGGATTTATCATCGACTAATTTATCTATATCTGGTAATTCCTTAACAATTACTAAGGATTTTTATTCCTATACTTGGATTGATTATTGTAGTTGATTACTTTTTTCTTGATGAAGAGGTTGATCAACCTACCGTTAATCATGTTGCACACTAGTATCTACATTAGCATATATTATTGGTCATGTAGGATTATATTATACATTATTTATGAATAGGGATAAATTATTTTTATAAGGATTTGGGAATATGGATGTGTGTATAGTGGATGGGATGGTGGTGTGGTTAGTTGAGATAATTGTAAAAACATTATAGTTTTGTGTTTTTATATAGAGGTCTCAAGGCTCACAACTAGTGGAGCTAGCCTCTTATTCCAGACCACCTTTGAACAAGTCACCAATGTTGGGAACATATATTGTAATTCCTCAAAAGTTATCAATAAAACTAAAAAATGTCTTCATTCAATCTAAAATTATAGGGTATGATAGTGAAAATATTATCATGTAAGGTTTTATTACTAGTGGCCTAAAAGGATTGCATTAAATGCATGCATATTATTTGCTACTCTCATTAATAAATATTTTAATTAGGACTTTCAACTTTTGATTAAACCCTTATTCACTTTTGGAACCTAGTGCCTCTTCTTGAAATAAATATTGCACTTATTTATTTATTTATTCCTCATGTGTGACTATGTTCATTGTGATGGAATCTTATGTAAATTAAATCCAAACAAGAATAAAAAATGGGAATTTATTAAAAACTTGGATTGTTTAATTGGACTTCCATAAAAAGAAAAAAAATCACCTTTCGATCATACATTTAATTATTGATATCATTGATTGACATCTTATAAAATTATTACAATGTAAATCTCAAAGGCTTGATACCATATTTATAGATCATGGTGGGAATCTAAGGGTCATTTTGTCACAACCTCTCTCTCTCTCTCTCTCTCTCTCTCTCTCTCTCTCTCTCTCTCTCTCTCTCTCTCTCTCTCTCTCTCTCTCTCTCTCTCTCTCTCTCTCTCTCTCTCTCTCTCTCTCTCTCTCACACACACACACACACACTGATGCAGGAGCATCTACAATAGTTTCAAATTCTAGTGTCAAATTTCAAATTCTAGTTTTCCCTCCAAATTGTATTAGATTTCAAAATTTTACCCTGAAAGTAAATCTAATGGTCAAAAGTTAAAATTGAAAAGGTAAAAAGTGATTGCTAGGATGTTGAGGAAATAAGGGAGAAATGGTTGAAACTATTCTCAACCTTAGTATATTGTTAAAGATCAAAAAAAGTATTTTGTTTTGCCTTAAGCCCAAATTGGGCATAGAAGTTAGAGGGGAGATTCTTGAAAAGATAAAAAGAGAGAATTCATTAAGAAGAAAAAAAGGATGAGAGGGACGTAGAGGAAAAGGACAGAGAGGAAAGGTCCTCTCATTCAAGGAAAGAAGATATAATGAATAATAGAGAGGAGAAATAGTGAGGGAGGACCTCACTCAAGAGATGCTAAAGCTAATGGAGAAGGAGTAGATTTTGATGTAAAATCAAGAATGTGTGAAGGAGCAGACAAGGATTTGAAAGCCATGGACATTCATATTGAATTTTAAGTCTTCCATTTGATCTAATAAAGAAGGAATGTTTTGTTTCAGATGATTATGTTATGAAATTCTGGTGACAGGCCTATATATGTATGTGAATATCTGTGTATGATGATTCTCTAAAGAAAATTGTGAAAGACTAGTTATTTTGTATGTTGGGAAAAATTTAAAACTGGTATTATGTGATCAAGAGGTTTTAAGGAGTTTGGAATTTTATAAAAAGCCTAAACAAGCCTAAATAGGGTATTCAGGCATCCAAAAACTACAGCCCACTGTCCAAGGTAAAATCCACATATAAATGTTTGCATGAAGTCTATGATGTCATGGAGATGGGTCTAAAAGACGAATATAAACTTAAGAGAAGAAAAACCAGGCGTTATAAACCCCTTTGATGTCTTAAAACTCCAACTGTTGGATTTTGGGCCTGTAGATGACCGTATACAGGCAAGATAAGAAATTTGCATATTTTACATTGTAAATGGATTGATAAGCTCATATTTGATAGAGAATATGAATGGGGAAATCATTTAAGATATTTAAATGTTTATACATTACCTTGGAACCCTGTTAACCATTGTGTTTGAGAAGAAACTAATGAACCCTGCTGACTGTCATGCAAATACAGTCAAAGCCAACTGAGATGTTAAGCATTGGAAACCTTAGGAGGTTGTTATGAAAAATATGATGACTGTATAAGTTGTATGGAATTAAGACGGACCCTATACAATTGATTAGAACCCTTGAAATAGGGTAAAACACTTTCATCCACAATTAATATGCTCTCGGCTTGTGGCAGGCTTTAGAAAATCTTGAATTAGGGTCTAGCCTTCAAAATGAGTTTAAAAGCTTGAAAAATCTTGTAAATTTTAAATATGACCCTTGAATATGTTATAAAACTTTTGGAAGTGGTTTCAATGTGCTATAGTATGGATAAATACGGAAAAACACAATTGCCAAGTGAAACCTAGGTGCGTGTGAAGAAAAGAGAATAGGCCAATATAAGAAAAGTGAATTTCTCCAAATAATTGAAATAAAAAATGCTTTATTCTCCTGTAAGAAGGTAATGGGTATCTATAATGATTCTTTTTTTGATTATAAAGTCTGTACTTTACTCTGGACAAGACATTTTGCATAAAAGGAGGGCTAATTGAAATAGGGCCTAAAGAAGAAAGTATAATTCCGTAGAAAGTAACCTTAGGATATTTTCCAGTATGTTATATAAGGGATTAATGGGTATCCATAAATGGTTATAATTTCATGATTGAGCTAACCTAAAAGGATTTATGGTCAATAAATAGAGGAAACAGGGCTAGAGAATGATATCACATCCTATAGGTCAAAGGAAGAGTTTTAAGTTTCCAATAAAGGAATGATTGATATGAATAGGTCTTTATGAGAATGTTGAAATTTATGAAACCTATATAAGAATTTATCCCACAAGGTGATGGTTACTAAATAGTTTAAGGACACATTCATCATTTGGTATCAGAGCTTGAAGCTCTTGGGAATTGGCAATTTGTTGATAGTTATGATTTCTAATGAGTTGTTATAGGATTTGGTAAGAGGAGAAGTATGAAAAAGTGCTAGAAGACCATATGGAATAAATGTATGAGTAACTTTGACATTTTATTTGAGTTATTGTGTTGAGGAGTAAACAGGTGAAGAGGAAGGTAATCAAGCCATTGAGGCTTAAGAGGAGAAGAAGCCAAGGAAGGCTTAGTGAAGAGAAGCTTGGAAAGATCAAAACTAAGGGAGAAATTGAATGCTCATGAGGAAGATCCAAAGTAAGGTAAGCTTAGATTTATGATTTGTGTTTAAGTGTTGTATAAAGAATTACTATAGGATTGAGAGAAGGATCAAAAGACTAGGATGCAAAAGGCCTAGGTGAGATCAAGGAGATTGTCAAAAGACCAGTCAAGGATAAAAGGCTTGGGTGAGACAAGCGATCAAGAAACCAAGGTGGAAAAGACTTGGGTGAAGATCTCAGATATGGAAGTATTGTTGAAGGCACTACAGAGCAACAAGGTACATGAGTTCACTAAGAAAAAAGCAAGCATCAAAGGTATGGATAGTTGTGTAATTGATAAAGAGATTGCTAATTTGAAGAGAGAATTATCTAAGATTAAAGATGAATATTAGTCTTGGATGTAGATGGACAAGCAAGCATGGGTATGTCCAATGAGGAGGAGGTTGAAGTGGCCAATAGATCTCCTAAGGAAGAGGAGAAGAAGGCAAAAGGATATTGCCATGAAGAAAGAAGCCCATAGAGGCTTAAAGAAAATAAGAAGGTTGTCAAGTGTGCAGCAAGAGGAAGAAGTTGAGAAGAAGGTTATCATTGAGGAGAACAAGAGAAGAGAAGAAGAAAGAAAAGATGAAGTGCCAGGAAGAGCACTTGAGAAGATGAGAGTGTTGATGAAGAGAGCACTCATGGAGACATTATGGTCTCTTGTTTTTATATCTAATTATGTCTTCGCATGGGTAATTGCAGGTATGAGCAGCCTTATGAAGGTCAATATAAGGGACTTGGATAGTAAAGAGATTGGTGCAAGAGAAGACACCAAGTGCACAAGTGAATGTGTAAGAAAGAGAAGAGAATTTGTTGTTGTTGATAAAGAAGAAGAGATGCATTGGTTAATGCATAAGGGAGGTGTTGAGGAACCCCTAAAAGCAAGAGAAGAGGTAGAAGATGAAGCTGAATTCCATGATGCCATTTAAGGCCAAGAATAAGAAAGAGAGCAGCCAAGCACAAAGGAAGAGAAAGATTGCTACATAGACCAAGCTATCAAAGAGGTAAATGAAGTGTTAAGACCTGATTTTGATTGTTATTATGAGCATGAAGCTGCTAATGTACAGGTGTAAGAGTTAAGGAAGATGATAGAGCCCTCAAAAAGAGAATTTGAACATGGATATGTGATGCCTAAATGGTGGAAGAAGCAAACTCCCAAGCAACAAGAAGTGCTGGTACGAGAGCATGGTTACAGGATGCCTAAATGGCTTGTGAAGTCAAATGATAAGAAGAAGAATCAAATGTGGGTGCCTAAGAAGGCAAAGAGTGAATAAGATGTGAGTGTTAAGACAACAACATTAAGAAGTCAATGGAAGAGGATTGAAGGTGATTCCAACAGCCAAGAGAATGAAGATGAGAAAGAAAACTTCTCAAAGAATAATGAGGTAGAGCATGAGGATGCAAAGATGAAAGGTAAACAAATTGTTTGTGATGATGTTTTTGAATCCTTCAATGATATTTTCATGAGAAATGAAAGATGGAAAGTGGCTATGTTGACTATTATGCAGCAAGGAGAGAGTTCCAAACGGATGGATGATGAGGGAAGGAAAAAGTATGCAACAGAACAAACAAGATGGCTTCAAGCAGAGATTGAAAAAAGCAAGGAGACAGAAGGTAAGAATACTACAATTGTATTTAATAAGTATATTGATGTTGATGAAGAATTTGGTTTATGTGAAGACAAGATAAGAAAAGAAGAGATAAGAGGTAAAGGGAAAGTAATCCTTGTGAGTGATCAGCCCAAGTTTGATGAAGAGAATAGTGAGATAAATGAGATCTAACTAAAGAAAGAGTTGAGAATGTTGGAGGAGCTGTTTGGTTATTCAAGAGAGATGAATGAAGGTACAAGCCATGGTGAAGACACCATTGGGAAGAGTGAAGCAAGAAAAGAGCAGAAGAGTGAAGAGGCAAAGGCAGTTTTGATCAAGGAACAAGAACATGGAGATAGCCAAGAGGCATCATGGCCTAAATATTTTGATTCTAAGGTGGCTTTGAATGTTTTGTATGCAGGTATGGAGATTGCTAAAGTGAATTACATACATGAGCCATTGGAGAAGCTCATGAACCAAGAAGAATAATGAGAATATGTAGAATATATGTATGAAGATGAAGAAGCATGGAAGTTGGAGATGGCAGCTGAAAAAGAAATGAGAAGAAGGACATATCTAAAGAGGAAGAAAAGCAAGAAGCTGACGGACAAAGACAATCAAAAACAAAGACAAACATTGGTATTGGCAATAATACCTTGGGATCCATGGATAGAGTGAAGACTAATGCATGAAGGAAGCATTTCATTTGAACTAAGGTTTAAATCTTTTCTAGAGGGAGAGTATGATGCAAGAGCATCTACAATAGTTTCAAATTCTAGTGTGAAATTTCAAATTCTGGTTTTCCCT
Organism: Torreya grandis; assembly: GCA_037957365.1. NCBI lineage: Eukaryota > Viridiplantae > Streptophyta > Pinopsida > Cupressales > Taxaceae > Torreya > Torreya grandis. The sequence continues at coordinate 720,285 of JARHVA010006757.1, read as the reverse complement.
CCAAATTGTATTAGATTTCAAAATTTTACCTTGAAATTAAATGTAATGGTCAAAAGTAAAAAGTGAAAAGGTAAAAAGTGATTGTTACATTGTTGAGGAAATAAGGGTGAAATGGTTGAAACTATTTTCAACCTTAGTATATTGTTAAAGATCAAAAATAGTATTTTGTTTTGCCTTAAGCCCAAATTGGGCGTAGAAGTTAGAGGGGAGATTCTTGAAAAGAGAAAAAGAGATAATTCATTAACAAGAAAAAAAGTATGAGAGGGATGTAGAGGAGAAGAATGACAGAGAGGAAAGGTCCTCTCATTCAAGGAAAGAAGATAGAATGAAGAATAAAGAGGAGAAATAGTGAGGGAGGATCTCACTCAAGAGATGTTAAAGCTAATGGAGAAGGAGTAGATTTTGATGTAAAATAAAGAATGTGTGAAGGAGAATACAAGGATTTGAAATCCACAGACATTGATATTTAATTGTAAGTCTTCCATTTGATCTAATAAAGAATGAATGTTTTGTTTCAGATGATTATGTTATGAAATTCTGGTGACAGGCCTGTATATGTATGTGAATATGTGTGTATGATGATTCTCTAAAAAACATTGTGAAAGAATATTTATTTTTTATGTTGGGAACAATTTAAAACTGGTATTATGTGATCAAGAGGTTTTAAGTAGTTTGGAATGTTAACAAAAGCCTAAACAGGCCTAAACAGGGTATTCAGGCATCCAAAAACTACAGCCCATTGTCCAAGGTAAAATCCACGTATAAAAGTTTGAATGAAGTCTATGATGGCATGGAGATGGATCTAAAAGACAAATATAAACTTAAGAGAAGAAAAACTAGGCGTTAGAAACCCCTTTGATGTCTTAAAACTCCAACTGTTGGATTTCGGGCCTGTAGATGACAGTATACAGGCAAGATAAGACATTTGCATGTTTTGCATTGTAAATGGATTTATAAGCTCATATTTGATAGAGAATATGAATGGGGAAATAATTTAAGATATTTAAATGTTTATACATTACCTTGGAACCCTGTTAACCATTGTGTTTGAGAAGAAACTAATGAACCCTACTGACTGTCATGCAAATACAGTCAAAGCCAACTGAGATGTTAAGCATTGGAAAGCTTATGAGGTTTTTATGACCAAGATGATGATTGTAGAAGGTGTAGGGAATTAAGACAGACCCTATAAAATTGATTGGAACCCTTGAAATAGGGTAAAACACTCCCAGCCACAATTAATATGCTCTCGGCCTGTGACAGGCTTTAGAAAATCCTGAATTAGGGTCTAGCCTTCAAAATGAGTTTAAATGCTTGAAAACTCTTGAAAATTTTTAATATGACCCTTGATTATGTTATAAAACTGTTGGAAGTGTTTTCAAGGTGCTACAGTATGGATAAATATGGAAAAACACAATTGTCAAGTGAAACCTAGGTGCATGTGAAGAAAAGAGAATAGGCCAATATAAGAAAAGTAAATTTCTCCAAAGAAGTGCACTAAAAAACACTTGATTATCTTGTAAGAAGGTAATGGGTATTTTTAATTATTCTTGGTTTGATTAGAACGTCCATACTTTACTCTGGACAAGACGTTTTTCACAAAAGGAGGGCTAATTGGAACAGGGCCTAAAGAAGAAAGTACAATTACGTACAAATTAACCTCAAGAGATTTTTTAGTATGTTACAGAAGGGTGTAATGGGTATCCAGAAATGGTTTTAATTTTATGATTGAGATAACATACAAGGAGTTATGGTCAATAAATAGAGGAAACAGGGCTAAAGAATGATATCACAGCCTATAGGTCAAAGGAAGAGTTTTAAGTTTCCACTAAAGGAATGATTGATCTAAATATGTCTATATAAGAATTTTGAAATGTATGAAACCTATATAAAAGGTTATCTCACAAGGTGATGGTTACTTAACAGTTTAAGGACACATTCATCATTTGGTATCAGAGCTTGAAGCTCTTGGGAATTGGCAATTTGTTGATAGTTATAATTTCTAATGAGTTGTTACAAGATTTGGCAAGAGGATCAGCAGGACAAAGTGATATAAAACCCTATGGAAGAAAGGTATGAGTAAATTTGACATTTGATTTGAGTTATTGTGTTGAGGAGTAAACAGGTGAAGAGGAAGGCAGTCAAGCCATTGAGGCTTAAGAGGAGAAGAAGCCAAGGAAGGCTTAGTGAAGAGAAGCTTGGAAAGCTCAAAAGTAAGGGAGAAAGTTAATGCTCAATAGGAAGATCCAAAGTAAGGTAATCTTGGATTTATTATTTGTGTTTAAGTGTTGTATAAAGAATTGCTGCAAGATTGAGAGAAGGATCAAAAGACTAGGATGCAAAAGGCCTAGGTGAGATCAAGGAGATTGTCAAAAGACCAGTCAAGGAGAAAAGGCTTGGGTGAGACAAGGGATCAAGAAACCAAGGTGTAAATGACTTGGGTGAATATCTCAGAGATGGAAGTATTGTTGAAGGCACTACAGAGCAGCAAGGTACATGAGGGCGCTAAGAAGAAAGCAAGCATCAAAGGTATGGACAATTTTTTAATTGATAAAGAGATTGCTAATTTGAAGAGAGAATTAGCTAAGATTAAAGATGAATCTGAGTCTTGGATGCAGATGGACAAGCAAGCATGGGTATGGCCAATGAGGAGGAGGTTGAAGTGGCCAATAGATCTCCTAAGGAAGAGGAGAAGAAGGCAAAAGGATATTGCCATGAAGAAAGAAGCCCATAGAGGCTTGAAGAAGATAATAATGTTGCCAAGTGAGCAGCAAGAGGAAGAAGTTGAGAAGAAGGTTCTCATTGAGGAGAAGAAGATAAGAGAATAAGAAAGGAAAGATGAAGTGCTAGGAAAAGCACTTGAGAATATGAGAGTGTTGATGAAGAGAGCACTCATGGAGACATTATGGTCTCTTGTTTTTATATCTAATGTTGTCTTTCCATGGGTAATTATATGTATGAGCAGCCTTATGAAGGTCAAGATAAGGGCCTTGGAGAGTGAAGAGATTGGTGTAAGAGAAGACACCAAGTGCACAAGTGAATGTGTAAGAAAGAGAAGAGAATTTGTTGTTGTTGATAAAGAAGAAGAGATGCATTGGTTAATGCATAAGGGAGGTGTTGAGGAACCCCTACAAGCAAGAGAAGAGGTAGAAGATGAAGCTGAATTCCATGATGACATTGAAGGCCAAGAATAAGAAAGAGAGCAGCCAAGCACAAAGGAAGAGAAAGATTGCTACATAGACCAAGCTATCAAAGAGGTAAATGAAGTGTTAAGACCTGATTTTGATTGTTATTATGAGCATGTAGCTGCTAATGTATAGGTTCAAGAGTTAAGGAAGATGATAGAGCCCTCAAAAAGAGAATTTGAACATGGATATGTGATGCCTAAATGGTGAAAGAAGCAAACTCCCAAGAAACAGGAAGTGTTGGTAGGAGAGCATGGTTACAGGATGCCTAAATGGCTTGTGAAGTCAAATGATAAGAAGAAGAATCAAATGTGGGTGCCTAAGAAGGAAAAGAGTGAAGAAGATGTGAGTGTTATGACAGAAACACTAAGAAGTCAATGGAAGAGGATTGAAGGTGATTCCAGCAGCCAAGAGAATGAAGATGAGAAAGAAAACTTCTCAAAGAATAATGAGGTAGAGCATGAGGATGCAAAGATGAAAGGTAAACAAATTGTTTGTGATGATATTTTTGAATCCTCCAATGATATTTTCATGAGAAATGAAAGATGGAAAGTGGCTATGTGGACTAATATGCAGCAAGGAGAGAGTTCCAAACAGATGGATGATGAGGGAAGGAAAAAGTATGCAGCAGAACAAACAAGATGGCTTCAAGCAGAGATTGAAGAAAGCAAGGAGACAAAAGGTAAGAATACTGCAATTGTATTTAATAAGTATATTGATGTTGATGAAGAAGTTGGTTTATGTGAAGACAAGCTAATAAAATAAGAGATAAGAGGTAAAAGGCAAGTAATCCTTGTGAGTGATCAGCCCAAGTTTGATGAAGAGAATAGTGAGATAGATGAGATCTCACTAAAGAAAGAGTTGAGAATGTTAGAGGAGCTGTTTGGTTATTCAAGAGAGATGAATGAAGGTACAAGCCATGGTGAAGACACCATTGGGAAGAGTGAAGTAAGAAAAGAGCAGAAGAGTGAAGAGGCAAAGGCAATTTTGATCAAGGAACAAGAACATGGAGATAGCCAAGAGGCTTCATGGCCTAAAGATTTTGATTCTAAGGTGGCTTTGAATGTTTTGTATGCAGGTATGGAGATTGCTAAAGTGAATGACATACATGAGTCATTGGAGAAGCTCATGAACCAAGAAGAATAATGAGAAGATCTAGAATATATGTATGAAGATGAAGAAGCATGGAAGTGGGAGATGGCAGCTGAAAAAGAAATGAGAAGGACATATCTAAAGAGGAAGAAAAGCAAGAAGCTGAAGGACAAAGACAATCAAAGACAAAGACAAGCATTGGTATTGGCAACAAGACCTTGGGATCTAGGGATAGAGTGAAGACTAATGCATGAAGGAAGCATTTCGTTTGAACTAAGGTTCAAATCTTTTCTAGAGGGATAGTATGATACAGGAGCATCTACAAAAGTTTCAAATTCCAGTGTGAAATTTCAAATTCTGGTTTTCCCTCCAAATTGTATTAGATTTCAAAATTTTACCTTGAAAGTAAATGTAATGGTAAAAATTTAAAATTGAAAAGGTAAAAAGTGTTTGTTAGGTTGTTGAGGAAATAAGGGAGAAATGGTTGAAACTATTTTCAACCTTAGTATATTGTTAAAGATCAAAAATAGTATTTTGTTTTGCCTTAAGCCTAAATTGGGTGTAGAAGTTATAGGGGAGATTCTTGAAAAGAGAAAAAGAGAGAATTCATTAAGAAGAAAAAAAGGATGAGAGGGACGTAGAGGAGAAGAAGGACAGAGAGGAAAGGTCCTCTCATTCAAGGAAAGAAGATAGAATGAAGAATAGAGAGGAGAAATAGTGAGGGAGGACCTCACTCAAGAGATGCTAAAGCCAATGGAGAAGGATTAGATTTTGATGTAAAATCAAGAATGTGTGAAGGAGCATACAATGCTTTGAAATCCATGGACATTGATATTGAATTGTAAGTCTTCCATTTGGTCTAAGAAAGAATGAATGTTTTGTTTCAGATGATTATGTTATGAAATTCTAGTGACAGGCCTGTATATGTTTGTGAATATGTGTGTATGATGATTATCTAAAGAACATTGTGAGAGACTGGTTATTTTTTATGTTGGGAACAATTTAAAACTGGTATTCTGTGATAAAGAGGTTTTAAGGAGTTTGGAATGTTATAAAAAGCCTAAACAGGCCTAAATAAGGTATTCAAGCATCCAAAAACTACAGCCCACTGTCCAAGATAAAATCCACGTATAAATGTTCGCATGAAGTATATGATGGCATGGAGATGGGTCTAAAATACAAATATAAATTCAAGAGAAGAAAAACCAGGCGTTAGAAACTCCTTTGATGTCTTAAAACTCCAACTATTGGATTTTGGGCATGTAAATGATAGTATACAGGCAAGATGAGACATTTGCATGTTTTTCATTGTAAATGGATTGATAAGCTCATCTTTGATAGAGCATATGAATGGGGAAATCATTTAACATATTGAAATGTCTATACATTACCTTGGAACCCTGTTAACCATTGTGTTTGAGAAGAAACTAATGAACCCTTCTGACTGTCATGCAAATATAGTCAAAGCCAACTGAGATGTTAAGCATTGGAAAGCTTAGGAGGTTGTTATTACCAAGCTGATTATTGGAGAAGGTGTAGGGCATTAAGACAGACCCTAAACAATTGATTTGAACCCTTGAAATAGGGTAAAACACTCCCAGCCACAATTAATATGCTCTCAGCCTCTGACAGGCTTTAGAAAATCCTGAATTAGGGTCTAGCCTTCAAAATGAGTTTAAATTCTTGAAAACTCTTGAAAATTTGAAATATGACCCTTGAAGATGTTATAAAAATATTGGAAGTGGTTTCAAGGTGCTACAATATGGATAAATATGGAAAAACACAATTGCCAAGTGAAACCTAAGTGCATGTGAAGAAAAGAGAATAGGCCAATATAATAAAAGTGAATTTCTCCAAAGAAGTGCACTAACACTAACAAACACTTTATTCTCCTGTAAGAAGGTAATGGTTATCTGGAATTATGCTTTTTTTGATTAGAAAGTCCGTACTTTACTCTAGACAAGATGTTTTGCACAAAAGGAGGGCTAATTGGAACAGGTCCTAAAGAAGAAAGTACAATTCCATACAAAGTAACCTCAAGATATTTTATAGTATGTTATATAAGGGCTTAATGGGTATCCATAAATGGTTTTAATCTCATGATTGAGCTAACCTACAAGGAGTTATGGTCAATAAACAGAGGAAACAGGTCTAAAGAATGATATCACATCCTATAGGTCAAAGGAAGAGTTTTAAGTTTCCACTAAAGGAATGATTGATCTAAATAGGTCTGTATAAGCATGTTGAAATGTATGAAACCTCTATAAGAAGTTATCCCACAAGGTGATGGTTACTGAACAGTTTAAGGACACATTCATCACACACACACACACACACACACTAAAATAATGACTATGAAATAAAGTTTCAAGTAGTGTTTAGCATGGAAAAATTTAATGAGATCCATAATTGTGTTATAGCTAACACAAGATTATACCAAGTACATAACTCATAAAAAATTTCATTAATAATTGTTTTAACCACTTAGTATTTAAATATAAGTGGGATGGTGTGATCATACCCACTCACTCCTATCCATTTACTTCATTGTGGCCTTCCTAGTGGAGCTATTAATGACTTATGCCCTTCCTTATGTACCTATATAGGCTATAGAATAACTAATAACTCATTAGGTAATTTGGAAAACTTTAGAAAAGAATTAAAAAGTGAGAATAGATTTAATATAAGAATCATCATCCTAATATTTCTTAAGTAATGTATACTAATTCACAAGTTGAAGATAAAGATCAATGGAAACAAACTCTTTACAAAAGCAATGCAAAACCTTTTAATTCCTTTTCAATTCCTCAAAAAATAGTAGAATGAGTTTTTGAATGAAATCCTTTAGGAAGTGTGCAAGCTTCATGGGATGTTTCAACAACTAAGATTATGTTCTATTTGGGAACATCTTACAAATCTACAAGCAGGGTATAATCACATGACAAGGATTGCCTAAGGATCTTACATTGGCTTAAGGTTAACATTACGTTTTGAAATCTCATACGCTCATTTTAAATATAAGAGTCATGTAAAAATCATAAGGAAATTTTTTAAATTAGATACCAAGACAAATGTTTATATTCTCAGTTAACCAATTAGTCCAATACCATGAACCCAATAATGACCAAGTATAAATAAATATGTGAATACATTTTAAGGTTAGAAGTCATCTAAAAACCAATAAAATATAGCAATTAGAATGCCAAAAGTTTTTAATATTTAATATAAAACTACTTATTCCAAATTAATAGATTAATAAAAAGTACACATTAAAATCACATAACTATGTTCATCTATCTAATGTATTAATGAACCAATGGAATTATGTATAAAATTAACAATACATAGATAATCAAATGACTAGTTAAAATCATAAGCATAGTCCTATGTTACATTTTTTTATCTAAATATAAAATATAAACATAACATTACTTGTATCAAATATAATTATAATGAAATACAATCGCAATGAACAAAATTGATTACATAATCACTTTAATTCATATACATCCAACTATCAAAACACATGTTAAATAAGATATGTATTAAAATATTTTACATGCAAACTAATGAATCCAAACCCACCTCACTAGTCCTAATGATCCCCAACCATAAGTGGCCCTAGACCACCCCAACCATAAATTGGATATATAATAAGGCAATAGAGAAACAACAGAGAAAGGACAAACAAAACATATTAAGATGTACAACAAATAAATAAACAATATAACAATATATATTAAATGAACCACATGAATCCATCTAACCAATATCTATTAATTTGGTACTTGATTATTACTATAGCTCATCTTCTTGAGATTTTCAATTTATGAGCCATACTTTATTCAAAAATATAATATGGCCCATAAATATTATGCCATGCATTTATCAAGTAATTATTTTCACATACTAATTTAATTGATATTAATGGATTAAAATAAAAACTCACAAAAATAAGACCACAAATTTAGCCAACCGTAAAAGATAATTTAAAACCCTACATAAAGTTATGGGTCAAAATTTATCTGAAATAGACTTTACCTAAAATAGAAAAAGATTCAATATCAACTGTAATGATATAACATAATCATAAAAATAAAATAATCCACTAGTCATTATTTCACATGTAAGTTAACTCATAATAATATGAATTAATTCAAACATCATTACTAAAATCATACCAATAATTATAATTAATATTTTACAAACCTAAGTCAACTAAATAATGACCAAATTATAAAATAAAAGTCAAACATAATAATATAGATAAAAATATAAAATATTATTTTCACCTAAAACCATAGTGTTCATTTCAAACCCCATGGAGGCCCCATAACATCATTTCCATAAAAGTATGGTCATGGGATCAAAATAATAGTAGTCTTAAATAATATAAAACAATGTTTCCAAAAACTTGCATAGACCCAACTAGAGTTTTAAAAATATAAAATGAATATAAAGCACAACACATTCAATAAAATATCTAGTTGTAACCCTTATTAAAATGACATAACAATGCTAAGAAAACCCCAATAATAACAACATATAAATATCAAGTGTACATACATAGTATATATTGATAACCATCCATAACAACAAAATAAAATATATACATATGTTGACATATAATAACAATTTTATATCTAACCCAGCTAGGGTTTTCAATTATAAACACTATATTGCAGGCAATATATAAATTCCAATGTTTATGGCTAAAATATTATCTAGTTTATCATTAAAAACTATTAACAATACAACATAAAATTTTAAAAACACCACTTACTTGGAATTTGGAAATCAACCAAAAAATAATACTTTCTTCATTTCTAGGCTCCCAAATTATTATGTAAAAACAAGCATCCAAAAATACACATGCATCTAACAAAACCAATCAACCAATATAAACCAAATTAAACACTAATTTACTCTACTAAACTCATGCATGATTGATAAGATCAATGATTAAGCCTAATTCAAGCTCCCTGAGAAACCTCATGTATAAACTACATTTCATTCCCCTTGAACGACATAATAGATTTTTTGATAGTCTCTCTAAGGCCCAATTTTATTCAAAAAATAAGCCAAAATAACTAAAATAAAACCTAAAAACCATTTAGAGGAGTCTCAATCCATGTGCATGGTAATCTGAGCCAATACCACAAATCTGAATATCAAATTAATTCTAATGACCCAAGATGGGTCATGACCTAACCACCTTAGCATAAGGCCAAGACAAACTTGCATATAGAAAGAATGAATGCCAAATGAATAACATGGAAATGAACCCCTTATGGTTGAATCACTTGATCACTTTCCACATGACCCATCACTAAATTTTACGTTTTAATATGACACATCATCTTAGTCATTATGGTCAAGGGGAAGGAAAGAGATGAATGAATGTCCTTTTGGGATAATGATGAGCCTATATAAGTAGTGTTTCATAAATTAACCATGACTAATATGAATAGTTGGCCAATTCCAAAACACTTTTCTAAAGGAGTAACTTATCCAAATTGGTATAAAGAGCATGATTTTTGTGAATACCATCATGTTCATAGATATTATATACATCTTTTTGTGTATTTAAAGCACCTAATTGAGAATATGTTGGAAAATAGAGAGATCTAGTTTGATAAAACAACATCTAACTCCAATCAAAACTGGGTATCTACCAAAACCATTTTCCATAACATAACAATACTAATCAACAATAGCAAAAATGAAGACCACAACCACAACAATAGCAATAACAATAACAAAATCAACTAAAAAATTGATGGAACCAAAGCTAAAATGACCCCAACATCCAACAAACCTATCACATAGATACACATGACTAAAATAAAATTGTATGTCATATTATGAGTGGCCATGCATCTATCATTACCGTCAATCATAGACCAAGACTATTACCTAATAATTCCCATCATCTTAGTAATGTTGATAATCCTTCTTTGACCTATGACCATAAATAAGTACAATAAAAAATAAGTATTACCATCTTAGGAACTTATGTTGATAACCCTCCATTTCCTTGTGACTGTAACCAAGAACACTAGCAATAAAAAATTACCCTCTCTAGCCCATCTCAATCATTTTTTAGTTATGATGGTCTTGTACCCAATCTAGATTGTGAAATCTCAACATAGCCATATAAATTCACCATCCCAAGCCCATAAATCCCTACCAATGAGCCCATCCAACCTAATATATAGTCTAAGAGTAAGTTAGTCACCATTGTTAAGGAGAAAAATTTTACAAGTGCCTTCAACCATGACATAGAATGATATTAAACATTAACTCTAAATAACATCAAGATAATCCAATAAGGTGATAAAGAGTCAATACTCAATAAAAAAATTGTGAACACAAAGCAACAAGTGACATAATTCCATGTTGATTTTGATAGTCATTAATTTAATGAAAAGATATAGAATTATAATGACTAAATAATGATGATATCAAACCAATCAACAATGTCAAAACTAATCACAAGTTAGTAAGCTAACAAGTCCTAAAATTGAAATCACCATGTAAAGTAATGATTGTACAAAAGAGGAAACTAACTAAAATCAATCAATAATAAAATCAAACATAAAATAATAACACTCAACACATAAATCATGTAAACAAAATAACTTAATCAATAATACTATCAAGCTCAATTTTTATAATAGAATGTACTATTTTTGTTTATCCACATTATTTCTTCATGTTTTTATGTTGCATAAGTCTTAACACAACCTACATCAAGTGCCTATCCCTTCTATCAATAAATAAACTATTATTAGTATCTAGATAACTAAATACAAAAATTATAATCATTAAATTTAAATAATACATATGAATTGAACAATAAATTAGTACTCTTTAAGCATAAATATCCAAGGTTATAATGAAAAGTGTATCAATAATAATAATAATAATAATAATAATAATAATAATAATAATAATAATAATAATAATAATAATAATAATAATAATAATAATAATAATAAAAAAAAAAATGTATTAGTGTAGATCACATAATTATAACACCATAGTGAAACAAAAAAAATATGTCTCAAATAGTTCATAACTAACTATATTAGCAAATGAAATAAATGTAGGTCAAATAGGGTCATGAAATCCTCCCCCACTTGAAAAAGAGTCATACTAATGATCAAAATAAATAAGGATAATGTTGCTTGAAAAAACTATCATCTTCTCAAGTAACATTTATTTTTTATAAAGGATCCCATTGAACTAACACTTGATAAATATAATAATTTCTCAATTTAATACTATGATGGTCCAAGATCTTCACTATATCTAGCTACATATTCTCTTCTTAAAAAACCTAAAAATAGGTCCAATCCAAAACATGAGATGGATTAGGAATATACTTTCTCAATAAATCAACATGAAAGACACTATGAATCCAATACAAGGAAGGAGGAAAGGCTATCTAATAGGTAATAAGACTAATTTTCTCAAAAATATCAAATGGTCCTATAAACCAAAGAGCTAGTTTGGAAGATTTTATAAATTTAATTGAACTTTTCTATGATCTAACACATATAAAAACCTTATCTCCCACTTGGAATTATTGTGGTGTATTTTTTAAATCAACAAAAATCTTTTTCCTATTATAGGTAGCCTTTAAATTTTTCATTATAGTTTCCATTTTCCTATCATACATTTACAAAACATCAAGACCAATAATAGTCCTATTTTCTAAACTTTCCTATCCAAGTGGAGTTCTACACTTGCCTCCATAAATTTTTCTAAAAGGATCCATTTTAATCACAAAATGGTATGTGTTATTAGAATAAAATTCAAATAAGTGTAAATAATTCTCCCATTTACCTTGTTAATTGATACATCACATAAATTCCTAACGTGTCTTCCATAACTTGATTTAATTATTTTGTCTGATCATCTACTTTTGGGTGACAAGATGAACTAAAACTCAACCTTGTACCAAAAATGATAGTCAAATTTTCCCAAAACCTCAAATCAAAAAGTTTATCTCTATATAAAATAATAATTTTAGGCATGCCATACAATTATACTATTTATTTCACAAACCATGAAGAAAACACAAATGTATCATTAATCAAGTTTCTAGTAATTAAATGACCAACTTTGATAAATTTATCTATCATAATCAGAATATTATCATGCTTGATTTTAGATTTTGAAAACCAACTATGAAATCCAAAGAAATCATAGCCCACTTACCTTATGGTACATCATGAGGGTACATCAATCCTCCTAATCCTCCTAGATAGAAATACTTATCTTTCATATGATGACATTCCAAACATCTTAATAAAAGTCAACAACTTTATATTTCATTATAGGCAAATTATACAACCTTTTTAGTTCATGGGTCATATTCATGACACTTGGATGAGCAAAATGAGGTGCTACATGCACTTATTTCAATAAAATATTCCTTAAGTCATCAAACTCAAGTATATAAATTCTATTTTTATGTTTGATTAAACCATCAAAATCAATAAAAAAGCCATAGAATTTATTTTTAACAAGATCATCAACCAAATTCACACTTGTATCTTAGTAAAACTTATCAAAATGCTATTATTCCAATATTTTAGTTTTGAAACTATTATGTAGAATAGATAAAATAATGAGATATGTGTGCTAGTTGAGTGCATCAAAAAAATGATTCTCATTAAATTTTACATTTGAAATATTCATATCAAACTTATATCCATATATGTTGAAGCACATTCAAATCATACTAAGAAAACAAATATTCTAGGCTGCGATGGTTAGATTTATAACTCAAAATGCTTACATGGGAAAAAGTGTTTCCATTAATTTAAAGCATGAATAATGGAAGCAAGCTCAATATCATGAGTGGTGTAATTATTCTCATGGTCATTTATTTTCCATGACTCATAAGACACAACTAAACCATCATAAGTTAACAGGCCACCCAAGCCTTATGTGGATGCATCAACCCATATTTATAAGTTTATGTTTAGAATTGATACAATAAATATAGGTGATGAAGTCAATAACTCTTTAAGTCTTACTAAATATTATTCACATTATAAATTCCACACAAAATTATTACCCTTACATTACAAGGAAGGCATTGGGTTATCTAATTTAGAAAATAAATAAATAAATCTTCTACAATAACTAACCAGTCTCATAAAATTGCATACTTCATGTGCATTTTTAGGAGTAGGCCACTCTTGAATAAATTTAACCTTTATTAGATCAACACAAATACTAATATTAGATATAATGTGACCTAGATAGTGGATCTTAGATTAAAATAAATCACATTTAGACATTTTACCAAATAGTTTATGTTGCCTTAGCCTTTGCATTACTAAGCACAAATTTTCTTCATGATCAGTTGCATTGTTAGAATAAATTAATATATCATCAAGGAATACTAGAATAAATTTTCATATAAAATCCATTAATAAAATATTTTTTAGGTTCATAAATACAATATGTATATTAGTTATACCAAAAGGCATTATCATAAACTCATAATGTCCATACCTAGTTTTGAAAGTAATCTTATGGATGTTTATTCCTTGATCCTTAGATGGTGATAGCTTTATCTCAATTATATCTTCAAAAATATATTTTTATCCTTAATTGGATCAATTATATCATCTATCCTTGGCAAATTATAATGCTTCTTAATGGCATCCATGTTAATCATGGGATAGTCAACACAGAAGTACAAGGTTTCATCCTTATTTATCACAAAGATCACTTGTGTACCCCAATATGACACACTTGTCCTAATAAATATATTTTCTAATAGTTATTTTAGTTGAGTTTTGAACTCCTACAAATATACTATATACATTTGATAATTTAATTTAGATGCAGGGGATACCCTTGGCATTGCATCAATAAAAGAATCAAATTCACATTTAAGAGATAAACTAGGTAATTTATTTTGGAAAAGAACTTAATTTTTTTGTAAAAATGTATATTATTTAAATATTTATTCTATTATAGGTGCATTTTATTACATTTTAACATCATAAAATTTACAACCTTTACACATTGCTTTCTTTAGTTTTAAAGGTAATAACAACTTACAACTTTTGATTTCATCAAACCTTGAATTTATAAAGGTTTCCCCAAATCATTACAACAATATATCACTTTAGTATAGTAGTGTATGTTGATTCAACCAATCCATGCATAAAATAATATCAAATGATCTTTGAGGAGATAAAAAAAATTAGTGTGGGTCTAAAAATAACCTAAGTCTAAGCTTACACTCTCAAAACACTTAGTAAGTGGTACTCTTTTACCTGAGACAAACACAACATCCCAACCATCCTTCAAATTCATCATATTCAAATTTAAACATGTTAATAACTTATGATCCATAAGAATATCATCTTCTCTTAAATCAAATAAAATTTAAAAAGAAGATTATTTATTTCATATGTAATTTCAATAGGAGTTGTTTGAAAATCTATATTTTTATTATCCTCAGTTGTATACACTTCGTGATTCATTGATTGGCCTGCTTTTAGCTTAGGAAAATATTTTGAGTAGTGGTTATCACCATATTCATAGCATACTATAGTAATTTGTGGTGTAACCAAAATGGTATTTTCTCCAGTAGCATATACATTTTGACTACTTTGGGTTGGATTTCTTTTAAAATTAATAGACTTAGAAGAATTTGAATTCTTTAAATTTTTATTTTTCCTTTGGAATTTTTTAAAAACCACTCGTACTCCTTGTAAATATATAGTTAGAGTCAAATTTTATTAAAATTCTTAGGTGAAGGGGATAAATTTTTATTTTTAAATTGTTGCCTATTATATTTAAAATCTTATCTCATCTTTTAATGATTATTCTATTCATTTCTACCTTATGAGTAAATTTGATAGTAGCAGTCAGAGTCTTAGAAATTTTCATATTAACATTATGCATCAATATCTATTTCAAACCTAGTGTATACGCCCTAAATTAGTCAAGAAACCACATATATCATGTCTTTTCATAGTCCTCTTCATAGGAGACTCTGAATAGAGAATATGAGCCTTGTTCATAGTAGCCATGTCTTTTATTTTGCTTGTCTTGGTCTTGTTTCTCACTTGTATCACCTTTTTTTATCATTACTAGTCATCCATAACTTTCTAAACAGTCATTCCACCTCATCCTAACAATATTCCCTATGCTAATCCTATTCCCCTAGGTTTTGAACCTATAAGATATGAGTACCATAATTAAAAAATCAATGTCAGACATAGAAGTGTCCAATTTTTGGTGCTCCTATCTATTAGCATTTTGAGTCCCAACAATCATGCTTCTTTTCTTAATGGATCTCACACCCTTATTATCCCCTCCCTTAATTTTTTTTTATTTTTTTGATGTCAGCTAACATGAATAAAACTCCAAAATTAAAAATAAAGAGTCTCCTATATAAAGGACTTCACAAGGAATTTTATATCTAGCATTTCTAATTTTGGCACACTAAGCAATTAAAATCAATCAATAGTATAGCTCAAAATTCTACATCACACATAGATTTGCATGCTTGATCAAGGAAAGGCCTAGGCAAAAGTTCATTATTTCATCTACCATGCACATTGAATATGCATATTCCCTAAGGGAGAACTAAATTTGATCTGAGACGCTAACTTGAGGGTTAATGTAGGTGGTGATTAGAATAATAAAATTTCTAGATCATGCGATCATACTTCCCCTAAACTATTTTTTCTTCCTTTTGGAATTTGATATGTTTGTTATTTCATGTTTGTAGATATGCCTAGGGTTTTAGAATAAAATAGGTCATATAATTGCATAGATAGGTGACCACAAAGAAACAAATACACTTACATGACCAAAAAACTAGACCATACTAGAATCCAAAGTCAAAAATCCAAACGGACAATAACCCCAAAATTGGACTTCAGCACTGGACACCAAAGTGTCCCATTTTTAGTGCTCCTATCCTTTCATCAAATGAAATATAGATTTAGGTTTATGACACTATCCCAGTCTTGCACAAACATTTTCAACATCTCTATCAGTTGTCTTATTTTATTTCTAGCTAAGTCATATTTCTCCTTGTTTATTAATATTTTTGGAAAGGTGACAAAAACAAATAATTACACAAATCAGCACTATAATTATTTCTATATTTTATACTAATTTATTAATCCAAAACCTTAACTAAAATAGGAATAAAACTCCATTATTCTAAAATAAGTTAAATCATTTAGTGAACCCAACTTACTTTAAACAAATCTCAAATCATAGGTACCCTTAGGGTTTTCCTTCACATTTTTTTGCATAAATTCAATTTCAAAATTCTGATTTTTATACATTTGTTTTATTCAAAATTATTTTAGAATTCAAATTATTTCAATAATTTCAAAATTCTAAAACTCCAACCCAAAACCCTAGATTTCCAAAGTAGGTCCTCAAACCCCAAGCCTTCTTCCCTTACAATTTTTAGATAAAAATTTTGAAATTTTATTAAATTGTTTGTAGTGTCAAAAATATTTTAAAAATCTCTATGTTCGTAGTCATTCTTGCATTTATTTTATTAATAGTAATTTTACATACTCTTTTTTTTAAAATCAATAAAATGGCCTCTAAGGCACTTCTTCTCTCTCATCCTATAGATAAATTTCTAAATTTTTTGCATAATTATGACAAAGAATGGATAAAATTGCACATTAGCCAAAAATGAGGAAAATGATTTAATTTATAAGGAAGACAATTACTAGTATTATAATGAGGAACATGATGATGCATATGAATGTGATAGTGAGGAAAAATTAGATGCATCTTCTTCTCTCAAACCTATCACTTTTCTTCCCTCTTCCAAAGAAAATAATTTTGATAAATGGGAAAGTCACTTTTCACCTCATTCTCCTATTCACAATATATCAATGTACAAATTAGTCATGTAATTCCAAGTTAACCTCTCATTGGTGATAATTTTTTTGCATCTGAATAGAGTTTCTTTCTCTCTTTTGCTACTTCTTTGTTCAAATTAAAATTATATTAAAATAGAATCAAAATTCTAATACATAATTCAAATGATTAATCTCATGTTCTTAACTCTACTTTGTCATATCAAATAATGACAAAAGAATGGTTAAATAATAACTCTCTTGCTCTTATCATATTGAAAATGAAAATAATGCTTTCATTGCATTCAAGGATAACATATATGCACATAGTATTCCAATTTCACATGACAATTTATTGCATATTAGAAAATAATTAACATCTTGTCTTACCCCTCTCCCTAGTGATAATGGAAGTGATAATGAGTATGATAGTGAACATATAAATTAATATGACAATGAGAGTGAATGTGAAAGTGATACTTTTACTTCTCTTTCAAATGAACAAAAATTTTATTGTGATAACGCATGGAATAATGATGACTATTATACATATAGTGAAGAAGAAAATGCATCCCATTCTTCTAACTCTTCTCTCACTCCTCTCAAACATAATGCATTACAAAATGTCACTTCTACTTCTATTCATGATTATATTTCAAATGATGCACATGCCAATGATAACATCACATATTCTATTCAATTAGAAAGTGATTCACTAAATACTAAAGATACTAGTGAATCTCTCAATCCACCCCCTCTGTACTTGCTTTACAATTCCAAACAAAAGAAATAGAGGGTCTATGTAGTTTACCCAGATTTATTTATTCAAATGTCTCTACACACCTTCAACTTCACTTGCAACCTTGAGGCCGATCTGTGGAGTGCACACATCTACTTCCTGCCTCTTGACGCTTATCCTTCGGCTTAAATGAGGTCTTACTTCAATTACCTTCTCTGTACTCTCAGTATTATACCCACCTACTATAAATTTATTGAAGCTATACTTTGATACTTGAGACAAATAAATTTGACATAAGAAGAATATAACAAAAATTTCACTCTATATTGATTTTACAAAACAAATACAAACTTGCAGAAAATAAGCTTCCCAGAGAGCTTTCTTAGAAATCTTTAAGAGATGTTCTTCAAAATATTTGAGGCCCTTACTACTCTGTGGGCATCCAATTTATAGGAAAGATTAGAATCTTTCATGGATGACCAATTACAGGTAGATGCCAAGATTAAAGACCATATCTTTAAAGTTTATGTCAACATTTTAAAAGTAGGGACACATTATAATAAGACAAACTGACTTTTAAATATTCCATGGATATTTTATCATTACGGGGTATGATCAACAAGATCAGTGACATCCAATTACATTACCATGGGCCAAGTGGTTCAAGATTGGTTGGTGAGTTATATCCACTGCTGGGGCTATGGGTCTCACTAGAGTCGTATTCTAGCAGAAGGGCTAGGCTATCATCAGGACTCATGTAGTTGTCTTCATTGTTGCTATAAATAACTAAGGTGTTCATGCTATAGCATTCATATATGTTAGCATAAGGATGGTTACTAGAAGAGGTAGCATCATGAGGGTCATCATCATAGTGTCTTTTAGTGTATTCCCATTCTATCTGATGGATATGTGCTATAGCATAATTTGGGGAATAATCTGGACATGTATCAAGATAGTTGTAGATTTCTAGGCATGCATTTGGTAAACCAAGCCAAGTTTTCAAGCCATTGTTGATTACGAGCTTAAGTGTGAGCTCCATGTGTAGAGGGAGATAAGCAACAACATTTTGATGTAGGAATCACTTAACAATCCATTTTTAAACTACGTCATATGTTTTTATCTCCTTATTGACTAAAGTCCATTTGGATAGGGTTTTACTTGTGAACATCATATCCAATATTTCCATTTGTTGTCAGTTCCAATGCCCATTACGCATTTGGACTATAATGACATCAAAAGGATTAAACCATGAAATACATTATCTATTTGGATTTTTAGACCATTGAGGAGGTGGGTTAATAAAAGAATCATTAGCTTGATGGCGTACAAGGTTTCTGACAAGAAGACTACCATGTTTAAATAGAAGGAGTTATGTCCAGTTCCAATCTTGAGTAGCATTGTCTAAGGGTTTTGAGAATGAAGGGTAATGGGCCATTATTTTAATTTTATACAAGGCACCCACTATTGCTTCCCTAAAAAATATTTATAAATATCTACAAATGAATGACTGTCATTCATTCGAATCTAACCTTTTGGGTTCAAGGTTAAAACCACAAACTGTACTCTAAAACTATGAACTTTAGGAAGAGCTACAGTAACTTTCTACAGACTATGTAAGATAAAATCTATGGACTTCTCAGGATAATTTGCACTAGTCTGAGTGACTACATCAGTCAACTATCATCAAGAAGGCTGAAGAGAATCTGGAAACACAGAACACTAATTAGTTTCTTTCCCTGGGTTCAACTGTTGTGTTGACACACCCATTCAATGTCATGTGATTTTATGAATCATGATTCAAGAACTCTTTGCATTCCAATCGTCTAAACCTACACACACAAAACAATCAAAATATTAACATAAAAAGCATATACATGGTTAGTTAATCATTTCTCTAGTTAGTGAATCTGCCAGACTGTTCACAGAGCCTTTTATCCATTTGATTTGGAAATTAAATTTGTTTATCTAGAGGTACCATCTTTCAATTCTTCCTTGTGAAATATCTTTGTCAAGCCACTTATGCACGAGTGTAACCATTGCTTGGCTATCGATCTAAACCAAAACCTAGACAGGTTTCAAGAAGATCTTAAATCTCTTGATTCCATTAACTACAACAAGAATTTATTTCTCGTATATGTGATACCTTTGTTCTGTATCTAAGAATGTGCTAGATTTGTATCCACATATGTGAATATTCTTATTAGGAAACTACAGATTTAAAACTATAGACCATGTTTTTGCACTAGCATCAGTATTCAAAATCAAAGGAAAATTCTCAATAGGTAAATACAATGGAGGGAAATTATTACATCTTTCCTTAATCTTTTGCATGGCTCTTGTGCTGTCTTCACTCCATGGTACTACATCTTTTTTCAAGTAGCATCTAATAATTAAAAACCATGATGCCAAATCTTCAAAGAAATGAGAGCAATAATTTAGGCATCCCAAAAATCTATGTAATTGCTTCTTATCAGTAAGCTTGTTAGGAAAACTCTTTATCTTTTGTAGGATGTGGTCTTGAAGTAAAACTTTTCCTTGGGAAAGATGCAACCCAAGAAACTTAATGTATATCATTCCTATTTCCATTTTGCTTTAGGATAGACATGTGCCATGTTTAATTATTTTATTATGTAAAAGATGGAGATGCTGAAGATGCAAAACTACAGACTTACTGAAACCCAGAATGTCATCAATGTAGATTATGCAAAATTCATTCAGATCTTTTAAGGCATTGTCCAACTTTTGTTGGAAGTAAGTTGATGTTATTTTCAACCTGAATGGCATGACATTCCATTCATACAATCCTTGAGGGACCATAAAGGTTGTTTTATGCTTGTCTTTTGAGCTTACCTTAACTTGCCAAATCTAGATTTGTAGTCAAACTTTGAAATATAATTGCATCACAGGCTTGCTTGATTAAATCAAAAGTAAGTGGAAGTGTATAATTAAATGATTGAATTATATCATTAAGGGGTTTGTATTTGATACAAAACCACTTCTTACCATGCACTTTCTCGGACTGATTGTTTACATATAACCCTACACATGCATAGCTTGACTTGGAAGGTTGGATAAAACCACCTTTGAGGAGTTTAGCCAATTCTTTGTCTAACTCTTTTCTTTCTGAGGGGCTGAACTAATATGCTTTTTCTTTAGGGATTTTCTATTAATTTTCTTCCTTTAGTAGGATTTGTCATTCTTCTAGCTTAGGTTTCCAATACTACAATGGATTTAGACTACTACAATTATCAATAAATTTTTTCTTTATATCTAAAAACATTGATACCTGGCTATTTCTTTCATGCTAAACTGTCTATTGAATCTTCTACTGAGATTGTTGTTCAGTATGGCTTTTGACCTGATTGATCTAGTCTTATGAAAGATTTTATTTAGAAAATATGTTAGATGCTTCTTTTAAGACTGGTATCCTAACTTTGATATCTCCATTATTAATTTGTACAAAATCAAGAGTTTGCACAAATGGAGAATGATGTAGTAGGAATATATTTCCTAGTAGGATATCTACATCAGAGGTGAAGAATTCAATAAAAGTAATTGCAAATAGATTACCCTAAATGTAAATTGGTACATCTTTTGAAACTCTACCAAAGTGTAGTACTTCACTTGAAATAGTAGTCCCTGTATATCCCTTATCATAGTTCTGCCATAATTTAGTAGGCAAAGCTTGTGTCTTAGCAAAACTTCTTGGACTTCCTATGTCTACAAAATCATGTAAGATATAACTTTTATATCTAGGAAACTTGAAAGTAAGAGGGATATATATATACTATATTTTAGTGACTTAATGGCCATTATTGGTGCTTCATCAAGAGTTTCTTCAGATTTCTTTACTACCTCTTTGATGTAAGCAACATCAATTTTTACCTGTTTCAGAGAACTAGCCATCTTGGAGATTATAGTTGATAATGAATTTACCTTTGACTTGATTTCAAAAACTATATCCAATGTCTGACTAAGATCTAAAGAATCAACCCTGGTTAATCCTTGCTTATATATTCCTTCTGCAAGAACATCTAAACTGGAGTGCTCTTCTAGTTCCTTGTCTGAATCTGATCTTTGAGGGAGAATCTAAGCATTCCACTTAGGCATGATGTATCCATGAGCTGATGTTTCTTTGCTTTTACCATTTTTTTTATGAATGGATACTGGCTAAAGCTTTATTAGCTTTAGTTTTGCTATCTGAACCTCTTATCATCTGCCAATCTGGCTTTGTTGGTTCAGTTATTTTGAGGGCTTGCTTCAATTATTTCTTTTCTTTAGTAAGCTTAGTTGTTTCTACTTTATGTGTATACATAGCAGTATTGATTTCTTCTTGAGAGTATGCTTCTCTAAAGATATCCCTTGTGGATAGATTTATGAGCTTGGAATCTGTAACTGCTAGTTATTTTTTGAGGAGATGTTGTGCTAAGCTATATTGAATTAGAGTATCTTCATCTTCTGATGTGGACGGCACTGAAGTAGGATTTTTGAAAAACTTTGCTCTAGTCATCTTATCTTGGTAGGCTTGAAGCATGCCTATATATCCAAGGTGATGGTCCAAATCAGAATCCAAATCAGTAATGACTGTAAAATAATAATTTGGGTCATTAGAAGGAATATCATGAATGTCTATTAAATCCCACCCTACTTCTTCATAATATATATCAAAAATAGCATGCACTAGGAGATTTTTATTTTTGCCAGGACAGTCAGTCACATAATGGGGACCATTACAAATATAACATTTAATGTTAGGGGTTACTATCCTAGGATTACTTTAGCAGTGAAGTAACTTATGAGGTTTCCCAGATGATTTCCAATGGGATAACCACTTCTTATTAAGCTTATAAGGCTTGATTTTTTTCTTTCTATGGTTAGAAGTATGTTAGGGAGATATATAATGCCAATATTTTGAGCGTTTATGTTTATATTTTCTAGGAGAAGAAGTACAATGGAAAGTCTTCTTTGGGTGACATCCCCATGAATTTTCAAGTGTTTTATATTTACAATATGAATCAAGATTACAACTAGGATTATAGGAATCCAAGTGGCTGGCAACTAGCTTTTGCTAGCATTGTTTAGTCAATTTAGCTTTAACAAGGCTAGTTAATTCTATCAAAGTCACATATTGAGGGGTAAATTATCTTTTATATAAATAATGTCTCACCCATTCTCCCAACATATAGGGTAAATAATTTTAAAAAGTTTCTTTGGCCCAAGCCAAATTATGTTCACCAGTTTCATAAGCAAGTATCTAAAACTGTAAAGAATAAGGAATTAGTTTATCTAAATCACAAAGCTTCATATTATACAAGTTAGACTTAGCTATCAATAAATGTCTAGTTTTGTTAGCTATAAATTATGAAAGAATAGATACCTAAAGAGAAAGTAATCCACCTTCATAGATCTGACTTTTATTGAGCCAAGCAACAAGAATTTTTGTCTGTCCTGGAGGAGCAAAACCATTTTCTTCATTCTTCTGGGTCCACCAATTTTTTTACTTTCTTAACATTAAACTAGTAGCATGGAGAACTCTTTGAGCATCTATGGTACCAATTAGAAACCTTATATTCTTTAAGGTTTCTATCTATAGAACAATGTGATCATATGGTTTAGGAATATTATCTATGACCAAGATAAATCCATTGGGAGGATTTAATTTTAGAGGACCTTCTTCTAAGATGTCATCTAATACAAAAGATTGAATTTTTCCTTTCTTTTTTATGTCTTCTATAAAATAAATTGGTGTTGGCATAGGAGCATATGGATGTGATTGTTGTTCTAGTAAGGAGAATTTTTCAAGACATCTACGCATACTAGAAATAACACTATACTCAAATTATTTAACAGTCTGATTATGCTTTGGCTTAAAATTACTTTGTGAAAACACATCTTTAATGGTTAGAGTAGGGAATTCAAACCTACCAGAGGAACTGGCTTCCAAGGTTTGATCTACTACAAAATTGTTAACTGGAATAAAAGATGTTGAACTTGAAGTATCCATTATAAATCAAATCTTTTATTCTCTATCCTAAGTTTATGTGTATCTACTTCCATAATTAATTTCTTGCTTAACTTAATTCAAATATGAGTCAAATTTATCATGCATAGAAAACTTGATAAATCAATGTAAGCATGATATCACAGTAAACAAGGCTCTGATACCAATCAGGCATGATAAATCAAATTTACCAAACTCTATACTCACTTTATAATTCCAAACAAAAGAAATAGAGGGTCTATGGAGCTTACCCAAATTTCTTTGTTCAAATGTCTCTACACACCTTCAACTTCACTTACAACCCTGAGGCTGATTTGTGGAGAACACACATCTACTTCCTGCCTCTTAATGCTTGTCCTTCAGCTTAAATGAGGTCTTACTTCAATTGCCTTCTCCATACTTCAGTCTTATACCCACCTACTACAAATTGACTAAAGCTATACTTTGATACTCGAGACAAAAAATATTGACACAAGAAGAATAGAACAAAAATTTCACTCTATATTGATTTTGCAAAAGAAATACAAACTTGCAGAAAAGATCATTTACCAACTGGGCACAATAAGTCATTTACTAAGGTCCAATTTACCATTCATCCAAAGGTTCAAGTGAGCCCACCCCTTCTCTATGATTTAATTGCTAAATTTATTATTCCCATGGCTAAAATAAATGATCAAATTCAATGTTTAAATGAACCAATTCAATATACTAATATACCGTCCTAAGATATTATTTCTTTGATGCATGCAATTGATGAATTATAACACCAAGTGCATCTCCTTACTATGAAAAAAAAGGATTAAAAGTCTTCGATGGATGCCAATGACTTGCATGGTAACCCTCTTTCAAAAATATTTCTCAAAGATTCATTTCCTAAGCATTTATAGATACCATCATTGCCTCAATTTTATTGAATTGGAGATATATTCATACACCTTCAAGCCTTTTGGAAGGTTTTTCCATCTCATGTGAGTCCTTTAATTCTACTTAAGCTATTCCAGTATACATTAGTGGGTAATGCATAAAATTGGTTCTTTTATCTACTTTTTATTGGTTCCTTGCATACATATGATGACTTAAAAGAGGCATTGCTTAGATATTACATAGAAAATATGAGACCTCATGTTACATATGAGACACTTTTTTCATTACATCAGAATCCTTTAAAGCCAGTTAGTGATTATATCTTACGATTTAAGACTTGCATGTTACACTTGATCTATAAACTAATAGATTTAGAGGTACATCATATCTTTATTAAGTGGCTTTGTAAACCCCTCTTAGATCATATATTATATCAGATAGAGTCCTCTTTTAGGCACTTATGCTATAAAGTTTTAGCCTTGGAGAAGAAATTGGGATTTATTGAGTTAGATTTAGCTGATCAGCTTAATCTAGATTTTACAACATTACCTACATCTATAAATCTTACCACATAGTATCCATCATGTCCTAAACAAGATAAGAAACCATAGCTATAAAAGTAACCAATTAATAATAGAGATCCATTTTCCATAACACCACTTATAGTATGTATTTTAGAGAATAGCAGTAAGAAACCACTACATTTTGATTCAAAGTGGGATAGCCCATATGTCATATTATCATCACTACTAGATAGGAGGTTAATCACATTTCCTTATACTCATCATCTATATCCACATTTCTTACACAATTAGCCATATCAACCTTTTTGTAACTATCATCATATCCATAGACATACATATAATGATTTTTATGGTGTCAGGGACTATATTAATAGATGTGTTGATAATGGCATCATAGCATTCACATCGAGGGCATCAATATCTCCTCCATCATGGATCCATAGACCTCATTCCTCTATGATTGAGTCATCCTAGGACATTCCTTCACAAGAATCATTGGTTACTCATCATGACAGTAATGTGGTTTCTAGGATAAATCCTCATAGGAGATCTCCTATCCCACCTACTAAGATGGTTTGGAGACTAGTACATTGAGAGTAGCCAACATATAATAGTGTAGTCCATGGAGTACATAGTGTAATTACATATACATATCCAACATAGTCATAGGCACCATAGTAGAGTTTTCAAGGTCATATCTCATTTAACAACTTGCTACAGTTAAAATTCTATGAACCCACTTCATAGAGTACTACTCTAGATAGATATTCATTATGGCTAAGTTTTTAGGGACCTATTTCATGTAATAACCCACTATGGCTAAGATTAGATGCACCCACATCATAAAGCACTACTCAAAATAGATATTCACTATAGCTAAGTTTTGAAGGACCTATTTCACTTAGAAACTTCTTATGATTGAGATTAGATGATCCCCCATCATACGTTACAGCTCCATCTTGATATATTACTTAGTCATACACATCACATCAGAGTCCATAAGATGTTATGTCATGTAGTAATCCTTTATAATTATAGATAGATGAGCCTCCTTCATAACACATAGTTTCATTTATGCATTTATTGAGGTTAAATCTTATATATTCTCCATGTATAGCTATAGTTAGTGTACCATAGACAACATTAGATATAGGGCATGTTCCTACATAACATGAAAAGTATGACCACTTGTTTAATTGGCCATCAGGGTTCGAATGGTGATATAGTAGCCATGGGGTTGATATGTAGAGAGTGATATCTTACTTCCCCTTATACTAACAAATAACATTCCTAGTTCTAAATAACCATCCCTAGCCAAACCAAATTATGCAAATCCCAATCTTACCAATATCCTATTTTACCAATTTTAAACCAATTCACTTTACCAAATCAATTTACCAATTACAAAACAACAAAGTTTTTTACTCACATATGACTCAAAATCAAAACTACCATCACACTTGAACCTATCAACAATAATAAAATCACATCTTAAATACCATTTTACCAAACATATACAACATCAACATCAATGCCACATCAACTATTTCTAATCAACCATTTGTAATAAATAGACCAATATAATCCAAATTCCATAACATAATACACATGATTAAAAATCAAATAAGTATCCATATTTATATAACAAGTTTTCAAAAAAATATACACTAATATCAATCATAATCAATCATGAATGGGTGTTAGGTCCTCACTCTCAGTCTCACTCTCCCCACCAATGTTAGTCCCATAATCTACCCTAGCACTTGATGGCCCCACACCTCTTTGAGCTATTAAAATCCTCTTGCAATGACTCTTTCACTCTAGTATCCAACCATGCTCCTCATGTAAGTCCACATACCATCTCTAGATATTTTTATACTCATCCATGATCTTCTTACTAATAGATCCAAAATTAGGTGGGGGCATCCTATGCCTATCTAACTCAACCCTCAGCTCATCTCTCTCTCCTATTACCCTAATTTATGTAGTTATCACTTTAGCAACCCTATCAAATAGATGGGCATGCATACCATCTATGGCCATCACTCACTCTATCAATCCCTCCTCCATTGCATCATCAGGTACATACCATGTGATCTCTCAGAGTGTCAACTCAATTATTGTCTCCTATTAATCATCATCTCCATCTCCTACCCTAGATTATGTTCCATCTTGAGTACCTTCTACTTCACCTATGCATAAATTATGCCACTATGTTATTTATATACTTTAAAATCAAAATAAATCACAAATTAATACATAATTCAAATGTAATCACTACTTACCTCTCATTATCTAGATCAACTACCCCATACTCATAGTCTAGAGCCTCATACTCTAGAGTATCCCCTAACTCAATAAGGTACAATAGATCCCATCAATGACTAGCCCACCACATGGTATACACATCTATACATCTAATGTCATCCACATCTAGAAAATCTATGACATTATCTCGCACATTTAAAGGTAATGGTGTAATCTTAGCCTTAGTAGGCCTCGCATGAGCTCCTACCCTCATAGATGCTCATGCACTCCTCACCCACACCCATGCTACTTGGGGCACATCCTATGGTATGAAAAACTACCTAGTAATTTTCTCATATTGAAAGTGCTCATATACTCCACACCAATAGTCATATATCTAATTTTTAGTCCTTATGTATTAAAATTATACTTTATCCTTTGCCCACCTAGGAAATCCTTGGAATGAACTCCATATGATGTCGTTAGCCACCAATATATATAAAACACACCTATAATGGTTTATCCCATGAGATAGAATAACCACTATGATCATCTAATACTCCTTAAATGGCTATAGAGGTAACCACTCCACCCTTGATAATTCAATCAACCACACAACTACTATGTGCTCATAAGCCTAATAATACAATAAGGTCATCATGCTTACCCCGCCATTGGATGACTCTTATGTAAACCTATAGAGGTCCTTGCATATGTGGGATAGAATAGTCCTCCCCCAAAATAATATAATGCCATATACCTCCACACTGCACATAATCTTGTACATCTTATATGTAATAAATACTCTAACCCTATCCAAAACAACAAAAGATGCCAATAAAATAGCCAACCAATTCCACAAGAATAAAACATTATTTTTCATAATGACTAACAATAGCACATCATTGTCATTGCCTATTTGATGTGTACCCAAGGTCAAACTAGTAAAGTATAAAGATGCATGATCAATCACATCGACGCCCATGTCATATTGTATCATCACTCACCACCCACTAACTAGTAAATGTAATATATGATACACATTCTCTAAAGTCATAGTAATCTCCCATATAAGAAGCCTAAAATTACATGCATCTACATTCCACCTCTCTCATAAGGTAATCATCAAATATTAGTCCCACTACACTATACCTAGGTCACACACATGACCTAACCCCACCCTATCCATTACTACTCTCTCATCAATAGATAGTGGTATCAACCTCAAGTTCTCCATCACTTAGGCCCTATAGAACTCTTTCATCCACACCCCACCCTAAAAAACACCATAAACATCAAATCTATCAATCAAAAATACCAAATTTAAAGACAAGATAGAACAATAGTGAACAATAAAGCAATATAATAAAAAAAATTATGCTTCTAGGATAACAACACTATAATAAGGATAGTAGCACTAGATAAGAGCATTGAAACCTAAGTAGGATCGCTAAAACATAGACAATAATGTTAAACCATAGATAGGAGTGCCAAAAATAGAAAAAAAATCCTAATCTATTTCTAAGAACTCAAAAACACCAAAATAGGCCTAAAATTTGACAAAAACTAAGAATTTGAGTATTTTTTACTAGGGTCACTTTGCCACCAACTTGAACTTGGGCTACTAGCTACTAAAACTAGGTCATAGTAGGTGCTCATCTCCTTGGAATTTTTCTTTATCCAAAGTTCAAAATCTCAACCTAGTCATTATACAAATGAATCAAGAATCAATCCAATTTCCTATATTATCCAAATTTTACATTCAAAATAAAATACAATTTTTCCTATAACTCAAACCCCATAACTCCATTTTTCAAATTTTTTCTTTCCATAGAATCATGACAATGATACCTTTGAGATCACTCAAGATTTTCTCTCTTACTACCTTATCTACCTATTATGGCATGAACATCTATATATTTATCTTATACCTAGACACACACCTTGGTCATCATCAATCAAAACATGTTCCACTCTCAACAGCATAATCTAATCAAATCAAACAACCTTTCAATCTATTCATAGCATACCAACCTTGCTTTTATTACTACACCACTAGTCATCACTTTTGGCTTGACTTCCTCTAATATAAATTTTGTCCCTCTCCCAAAAAGGGGGGCATCATTCATACTATTCCTATTTTTACACTTACCTATCATACCCATCCACTCTCATAAGTAGATACACCATGGTTCTTACACATCTAGCATTCAGATTATCAGATTTAGCTTAGATTGGTTGAGATATTTAGTGACTCATATTTTGTGGGTCACTTAACATTACTTAGGACATTTAAAGGGATATACCTTCAACTTATAGATACATAGACTATTTAGATATAATGGTTCAAATTATATGGATTCACGTTCATTTCAATATAGATATATAGATTATTTAGATATAGTAGTTTAGATTATATGGATTCAAAGTCATTTCAATACAGATACACATATTATTTAGATATAGTGGTTAAATTTACATGGATTCATAGTGATTTCAATATATATGTAGACTTAGATACCATATTTTGGGGCATGCACATACTATATGTCTCACACATACAACTTCATATAAGATGACATAGTTACAAATTTAGATAGTAAACCATAGGCATAGTATAGAGCATGGTGTTTTGGTCTACAATTTTACACATGAGGCATGGTAAGATATGCCATGTCACATGTGGTTATACAAATTCCTTGATTATATAGATGCATCACTCACATAATAGATTTGGGGGCATGGCATAGATGTTCATGTTCTTTATCACTGAGGATTATATAAATGAGATGGTAAGACATGTCATTCTCTTCTTACACATTGACTAGATTTTTAGATTACACCTAATTGTACCTAGGTTATCTCTAGGTTGGACTATATGACCATCTGTAGTGGTTAGTCTATTATATTGCTCAGACCCAAACTACACAAGTTTTTACAAGATAGAGGATAGACATTGGTTTTGGGCCTCTAAACACTTCTCAATTCTAGTTTAGATATTAAAAGTGGGGGCATGATAGAGTTTGCTTTTCATAGTATATAGATTTTATATATACATCTAGATTACATGAGTTTATGTGGGATAGAGGATAGACATTGGTTTTGGGCCTCTAAGCACTTCTCAGTTCCATTTTAGATATTTAGAGTGGGGGCATGATAGATTTTGATATTCACAACATAAATTTTTTTTACATACATCTAGATGACATGAGTTTATCTAGGATAGAGGATATACATTGTTTTTGGGCCTCTAAGCATTCTTCATCTTTAATTAGATTTAACATAGGGGAAAGCAATTACCCTCCTCCATGATACATAGATTATGAATTCAAATTTAGTATAGTGGTCATCCAATTCATGGATTCCTTCTCTCTTCAGGCACTATTTAACTCTCCATCCACTTCCCTAGTTAGGAAGTGAGTTAGACCCTTACATCACATTCACCTCTACGTAAGTAGGTTTAGGTATGCATTTTATTTTTGTTTATTTTACTATACAATTTCATTTCATTGCATCACTAGAATAAAAGGGGGGAAAATGTATACATCATAAATTGGTCAAATAACCATACATATCATATATTTTCATAGTCCTCTTCATAAGAGACTTTGAATAGAGAATATGAGCCTTTTTCTCACTAGCCATGTCTTTTATTTTTCTTTTCTTGGTCTTATTTCTCACTTTTATCACCTTTTTACTCATTACCGGTCATCTAAAACTTTTTGAACAGTCATTCCACCTCATCCAAATAGTATTGCCCATGCTAATCCTATTCCCCCCTAGTATTGAGCATATAGGATAAGAGTGTTAAAATTAAAGAATAATTCCAGACATGGAAGTGTCCCATTTTTTATGCTCTTATCCATTTGTATTTTGAGCCCCAATGGTCATGTTTCTTAGCTTAATAGGTCCCAAACCCTTCTTATCCCCTCCATTAAGTTTTGTTTACTTTTTGATGTTAGATAATGAGAATAAACCTCCCAAATTCAAAATAAAGAGTCTCTTATATAAAGGACTTCACAAGGAATTCTATATCTATAACTTATGACTTTGGCACATTGAGTAATTAAAATCAGTCAATAGTATAGCTTAGTATTATGAATCACACATAGATTTGCATGCTTGATCAAGGAAGGGCCTAGATGAAAGTTCATTCTTACATATATCATGCATGTTGATTATGAACATTTCATAAAGGAGAAATACATTTTATCTAAGACCCTAACTTGAGGGTTAGTGCATGTAGTGATAAGGACAATAGGGGTTCTAGATCATTTGATCATACTTATCCTAACCCATTGTTTTCCCTTTTTCCATTTAATGTGTTTATTATTTCATGTGTGTAAATAAACCTAGGTTTTGAGAATAAAATAGGACATACAGTGGCATAAACATGTGATCATATAAAAATAAATACACCTACAAGACCCAAAAACTAGGCTATACCAGAATCCAAAGTCAAAAGTCCAAATGGATAACAATGCCAAAATTAGACTATAGTACTAGACACCAAAGTGTATTAATTTTGGCACTCCTCTCCTTTCATTAAATGAAATCTAGATTTGGGTTTATGACACTATCCTGATCTTTCACATCCATTTTTAGCCTTTGTATCAGCCATCTCAGTCTATTTCTAGCTATTTTCCCTTGTTTGTTACTATTCCTGGAAAGGTGACAAAGAAAAACAATTGCACAATCATGACTATAATTATTGATATATTTTAACTAATTTATTAATATAGGCCCTTAAATAAAATATGAATAAACCTTCATTATTCCCAAATAAGTTAAATCACCTAGCTTAAACTTAGTGACTTAGTCTCTTCATCATGTATGTAGTTAACTTGATGCAATAGATTTAAAAAATTATTGTCATACACAGTCATAGTCATATTCTCATGATTTAATAAGTAAAAATCATTGATTTTTTTTTTGAAATTGGTGCTAATATACTTCTTCTTAAACTATCTTTCAAAAGTAGGCCAAGTAAGAATCATTAGCTGATAACCCTCTAGAACACATATATGGTTTCACCAAAGTAACTCCTACTAAGTAATAAGTATCCACTCTTACCTTCAAATTAGAGGACATGTTATGTAGATTAAAATACTTATATAGGTGTACTAACCATGGATCAGCTGCATCACTTGATTCCTCACAGGAAAAGGTTGGTGGTGGTAACTTCTTCAACCCCTTAATGACATGATTAAGCACATTAATAAGGTTATTTTAAAGTTCTTATTAACCAACTTGAATTTATTTTGTAATTGGAAATTATTTAGCTAGAATACCTTATATATTGTTCAACCTTCATTCTTAGGAGTCTAGTTGACTTTAAAGTGAATTTAATGAAGTTAGAATTCCATTCAAAACTAACTCCTAGTTAATATTGGGATTATTTTCCTCATGATTAGGGTATTCAATATTATTAAGAAGTTGTTCCTATCTTTAAAAAATATTATCCATATAACCTTGACCTCTTATTCTATCTAGGTTAAAATTCCTTAGATTGTTGTCTATTATCACATATCTTATCCTCAACATTTTTTAGTAAAACAAACAACATATTAGTAGTAAATTAGTAAGAAACATTCCCTAAAATTCCTTAGATAAATATAGCATTATTTAATACCAATATGTCACAACTAATTATATATATATATATATATATATATACACCAAAACTACATCTAAAAAATAACGTTTTAAGTAAAGTTTAGCATGAAAACATGTAATGAGATCCATAACTATGTTATAACTAACAAAATAACTAGACCAAGTACATAACTCATCCAAAAATTCATTAAGAAACATTGTAGCTACTTATTATTTAGATAAATGTGGGTCAATGTGGTCATACCCACTCAATCCTATCCACATTCTTCATTGTGGCCTTCTTAATAAAGCCATTACTAACTTATTCCCTTACCTAAGAACCTATATAAGCTATAGAAAAACCATTAACTCATTGGGTAGTTTAACAAAGTTCAAAAAATAGTGGTGAAGTGAGAACATGTTCAATATAATAATCATCATACTAATCTTGCTTAAGTTAGATCTACTAATTCATAAGTAGAAGATAAATATCAAGGAAAAATGACTACTTAAAAAAGTAATGTAAATCTTAGAACACCTTTTGAATTCATAATAAAATAAAGGCATGAAGTTTGGCATGAAATACTTTAGGAAGTATGCAACCTTCATGGGATGTATCAACAACCATGCTTATGTTTTATTGGGAATATATTACAAATCTACTAGCATGATATAATCACATGACAAGGCTTTCCTAAGGATATTACATTAGATTAAGATTGGAATTACATTTACAAATCTCACGTACTCATTTTCAATAAAATAATCTTTTAAAAATCATAACTTCTTACAACTAGATTCCAAGATAATTGTTTATATCCTCAATTAACTAGTTAGTTCAATACCAAAAACCCAATAATGAACAAGTATAAAAAAATCTATGAATACATTTTTAGTTTAAAATTCATTTAATAACCAATAAAATATACTATCTATAATGCTACAATTTTATAGTTTGTATGATAAAAATACTTATGCCAAATTAAGAGAATAACTAAAAGTACATGTTAAAATCACATAAATATGTTCGTCTATCGAATATCTTAATAAAATGATAGAATTTTATATATAATTAACAATACAAAGAATACATGGATAATCAAATGATAAACTAAAATCATAAGCATAGTCCCATCTTAGATGTTTTATCTAAATATAAAAATAAACATAACATTAATTATATCAAATACAACTATAATGAATAAAATTTATTACATAATAGCTTTAATTCATCTACAACAAACTATCACAACTCATGTTGAATTAAAAGTGTATCAAAATATTTTGCATGTAAACCAATGAAGCCAAATCCACCTCACTAGTCCCAATGATCCCAACCATAATTGTCTCTAGACCATGCCAACCATTAGTTGGATATAGATTAGGGTAGTAGAGAAGTGGTAATTAAGGAAAAATGAAATGTACTAAACTTAAAAATAATCTAACAAATAATTAAACAATAGATAGGAAACAAAACACACAAATCCATCTCACCAAGATACATTAACTTGGTAGCTGATAATGCTATAGCTCATTTTCCTAACTTTTTTTATTAATAAGCCATATTCTATTCAAAGATTATAATATGGCCCATAAATTTTATGCCATGCATTTATCAGGAAATCATCCTCAAATAGTAATTTAATAGATATTAGTGAGTTAAAATAAAAACTCAAAAAAAGAAGACCACAACTTTAGCTAACCAAAAATGATAATTTAAAACCCTACATAAAGCTATGGGTCAACATTTGACTTTAATAGACTTTAAAAAATATATAAAAAGATTCAACATCAACTATAATGATATAATGTGATCATAACAATAAAATAATCCAATGATCATTATTTTCACATGTAAGTCAACTAATAATAATCTAAATTAATTCAAATATCACAGAATCATGATAATAATTCCAATCTAGATTTTACAAATTTGAGTCAACTAAATAATGACCAAATTATAAAATAAAAGTCAAATATAATCATACAAATAAAATAATAATAAAATATTATTTTCCCCAAAGAACCTAGTTTTCATTTCTAACCCCATAAAGACTCTATAACTTCATCACCCCTAAATTATAGCCATGGTCTCAAAATAATTATAGGCTTAAATAACATAAAATAACATTTCCAATACCCTATGTAAACTAGATAAGGTTTTAAAAATATAAAATGAATTTAAAACAATACATAGTCAATAAAATACCTATCCATAACCCTTATTAAAATGCCATAACAATGCTAAGAAAACCCCTTCAATAATAATGCATAAATATCAAACATATATATATATAGTATATACCCATAATCAGCCATAAAAACAAAATAAAATATCTACATATATCAACATATAAGCACAATTTTATATCCAACCTAGGTAAGGTTTTCAAATATCAACACTATAATATAAGTAGAATACAAATATCAATGTTTATGGCTAAAAATAATGGCTAATTCACCATTAGAACTATTAATAATGTAATTTAGAATTAAAAAAGCACCACTTAAGTGGAATATGTAAATTGACAATAAAAGAAGACTTTCATCATTTCTAGGCTCCCAAATTGTTACATAAAAACAAGTATCCAAAAATACATGTGCCTCAAATAAAACTATTTGACCAATATAAACCAAATTGAACCATATTTAAATCCATTAAATTGTTTCATAGTTGATAAGATCAATGATTAAGTGAAATTTAATTTCCCCAAAAAACCTCATGCATAAAATGCATTTCATTCTATTTAGTCAACATGCCAAAATTTGAGATAGTGTCTCCCTAGTGTGCACAGATCTTCAAAAAACAAGATAAAATGACCAAAAGAAAACCTAAAAACCATTTGAAAGAGTTTAAACCCATGTGCATGGTAATTTGAGCCAATACCATGACTTTAAAGTTGAATTTCAAAATAAAAACATCAAACTAATGTTAATGCCCCAAGATGGGTCATGACCTAGCCACCTTAGCACAAGGCAAAGCCAAACATGGCTATAAAAAAAATTATTTCCAAATGAATAACATGAAAATGAAGTCATTCAATGAAAATACCTTAAACCACATAGAAAATATAATATGTTTATAAGTTATTTCAATTATAACATAGGCTGATAATAAACATTAACTCCAAACAACATCAAGGCAATCCAATAAGGTGATAAAAAGTTAACATTCAACAAAATGCATGTTAACATAGAAAAATAAGTGATTAAATTCCATGTTGAAGTCAAAAATAATTAGTTCAATGAAAACATATATAACTATAATTACTAAATAATGATGACATCAAAGTAATCAATAGTCACAAGACTAATCACAATGCAACAAGCTGACAAGTCCAAAAATTACAACATCAAGTAAACTAGTGATTATACAAGAGTCTAAACTTACTATAAATAATTAATAATTAAATCAAGCATAAAAATTTAACTCTCAACACTTAAATCATGTAAATAAATGACTTAATTAATAGTACCATTAAGATAAGTTTTTCTAATAGAATTTACTATTTTGGTTCATCCACATTGTTTCTCCAAGTTTATTTGTTGCTCAAACACAACCTAGTTCAAGTATCTATACCCATGGTCAAAAAATATATGGACAACTACATACAATAAATTTAATAAAAAACATTTATATAACACATCTAAACTAAATAGTAAATTAGTACTCATTAAGCATAAATATCCAATGTTGTAATGGAAAGTGTATCAATAACTATCTCAATAATAATAATAATAATAATAATAATAATAATAATAAAATATATCAACTTAATCAAATAATTGTAACACTAGAGTAAAAAAAAATGTCTCTAATAATTCATAACTATATCATCAAATGAAATAAATTTAGGTTAAATAGGGTCATGACTTTCAAATATGGTATTGTTACGAGATTCCCTTTCTAGTGGTAGAGATGGTTTTGAAACAGGTAATTTATGATTTTCTAAAATTTCATGTGATATTAAAGTATTGGTTATTAATTTTATTAGGGTTGGGATTGTTCTTAGACATACAATTAAGGTTTTAAAGGTTTATCTCTTCATGGTATTTACTATTGCAGTTGCATGCTCATGAAACAAACCTATTTTGCTAGAGTACTTCCACTTATGCCTTCAACATATCTATGAAGAATGGAATGGTGATGTTAGGTAGTTTTTGTAGAGTAAAATACTCTACATTTTATTTTGAGTTTTAGTTGTGCACCCCAAGTTTTTTTCTTATGCATTTAAATTTTGAGGCAGTGAGGGTTATGACACAGGGCATATGTTTTTAAATTTTTTGCATGGGTTTTTCATTTTGCCTAAAGTTTTGTATAAGTCTCAAAATCGAGAAGAAGCTAACAAGTGTCATCTACATAAACACATTATAATTTGTTTCTAAAAGTAGTGGAATGTGCCATGTGTCCCGTTATAACTCAGCAGAGTGTGACAAGTGTCGGCATCTATGTTTCAAGTTTATTATGAGTTTCAAAATCTTTTTTTAATAAGCTTCTCTTAAAAGTCTCATAGAAGGTGCCAAGTGGAAATTGTGGAAGATTTTAATATGTTTCTCTAATAGCAATAGAAAGTGCCACGTTGTAATATCCCCAACCAATAGGGAATATGAAAAGACAAAGCTTCGAACAAAGATACAATTTTGTAGAATAAATTCAAATAAAAAAATAAACCATAGTAAATCTCTTAACTCGCTAATCAGTGATCTTATTTATTTGTCCAGATGATTACAGTAGATGTCCTCTATCATGCATATAAAGGAATATTCAAATATGGTCTTAAAACCTTGATCTTTTATAAAACTAAAAATAAAACCTAAATTCTAGAATGGCTCGGGTTTTCTGTGTCGACACACAGTCACTGATGTTAGTTATTATGCCATCATCAGTCTATATACTACCAATGTCAGTCATTATCAGTTGGATACTATGCCGACGTCGATTTTCAGTCAACCGATGTTGGTCACTGGACTGTCGATGTCGGTCTTTGAGTTTCCAGCGGCTCTATACGACCTGATGCAGAACTATACAAAGTTGCACAGATCGATACAGATTTCATACAAAAACAAGATAATATGATGTGGCCTCTATGCTGAATACCAGATCTCAATAAATATGGAACTAATACAAAAAATCTCTATCTATATAATTTATTGAATCAAAACTTATGAAATAACTCCCTGGAATACTGTGATAACTTCTGTATGAAATTATCTCTCAAACCTGTAAACCTCTGTGATAACTTATGTATGAAGCTATCTCTCAATTTGGCAATAAATCAACTGATATTTCATAGCCTCTGAATCACACACATTGAAGAGTGGATGTTCTCCAATGCAAATGGAATCCTAGAACCCTTGGCTCAGTCTTCACAGAAGAATTCTTCAATATCAAAAATCAATAATCAAATCATAATAATCAATAATGTCCTCCATGAGAAACCCTTATACCCTTAAAAAAATGTGCTTACCCTAATTAGGGTTTTCTTAAATTGAAATTAGGGTTTCTAATTAAAAATAGGCTAAATAATTAATATTTGATTAAATCAATCAAATATTAATATCTCCCTCAATACATGTCGGATCCTTGAACCATCTAAAGCTAGTGAATCAGGGAGTGATTCTGCACATGATCATACCAAAATAAGGGTGCTGTGCTACATGTTAAAATTCCCTAAATAATAGGAGCTTAGGTAAAACATGTCCAAAAGAGCTTGAATGAAAGCCAACTGTAGGAATTCTGCTAATCGAAGCCAAGCCAATCTCCATCATGACCCCCTATCCATCCTCTTAGCCTATGAGGGTCGCATAATAGGCTAATCATCAAGTCTGTCGATGTCCACTAAAAAAGGGGACATGACAATTTGCCCCTCCAAAAATTGCTTATCCCCAAGCAATATCAAAACAATGAACCACTCGGTCCACCTGGATCCCAAATGTAGTCATGATCTACACTGATGACAAGCAACACAAGCTCACATAATATCCTCTAAAATATAACAAAGAGGAACTGATAATCAAACTAGGAAATACTACTCAACCAAATTCTTAAAGCACAACTACCATAGTTAAGAACACATGGGAAAAAAACTCTCGAAGTATCATAACCCAAGTAGAATGGACAACTCAAACTGAAAATTCCATCTACAAAAGATGGTGGCAATCCATCCCATAACTGATCCCTCTGTAAAGGTGGCATGACCAACTATACCACACTGTCATCGGTGTGAGAAGAATCAATCTAGAAACTCAACTCCACTAGTATGCCAAACTCATCAGGACTACGTACTCCCAAACCCTAAACATGTGTGTCAACTCCAACAACATGTTCCTCAACAACCACTGTAGGAATGTACTCACCACCAACCATCTCAATATAAAAATTGACTGGGTCTGGCACTGGTGAAGACTTCAAATTCTCTAACTCTACAATCACCTCAGCGAAATGAAACTGTGACTCCTCAAAAGCCAACTGCGTACTCTCAAAAATCTCAAAAGTCACCTCGAGCTGCTGAGTAAGCTCACTCAACTTATCTTCCTTGACCAATACTACATCATACGCTATGCTGCCCCACTCCATAAGATAATCTCTGTCGGCTACCAACTGCATATAATCCTATCTCAAAATTTGGATAGCCTCCCATAAAGAGTGGATTTCTATCAAGGACAAATAACTGCCTCCCTTCTCAATGATAGTAGGAGAACCCCATCCATAAACTACTAAAAACTGATGAGTAGCATCAAAATGCTTGCAAGTAGTAGCAATGTCTCGCTCACTAATTCTCAGTTGACTAGACACATGATGGCGCTGGCTAGATTATCTCCTACAATCCTCCACTGATGTACGGTCCAAAA
The DNA here is from genome assembly GCA_037957365.1 of Torreya grandis. Taxonomy (NCBI): domain Eukaryota; kingdom Viridiplantae; phylum Streptophyta; class Pinopsida; order Cupressales; family Taxaceae; genus Torreya; species Torreya grandis. The sequence continues at coordinate 680,311 of JARHVA010006757.1, read as the reverse complement.
GAGTAGACTAAGAATCACTAACCTCTGTAATACTACCATCCATACTCTGCGAATCAACTCCAAAGCTCATATCAACATACAGAGTATCAAAAACTATAGCATCACTGTCTAACTCCTCCGTATCAAAGGAAACTCCTGAGGAAACTAAGTCCTCAAAACTATCCACTGCATTCTCCTGAGTGTCATCTATAATAATCAGATCCTGGGACTCTTCTACAATCTCTGCCATAGCTGAGAGATCATCAACCCTTAGTGCACTAACATCTGATTACACCTCCCCACTCGGAGTGCAAGCATTGGACTCATCCTCATCTTCACTATCTCCTATCTCATAATAATCATGGGACATGTTGTTGCCCCGTCTAAGTGATCTATAGTGCTCTCTCCTCAGCTTAACAAAGTGATCAAAAGACAAGATCTCCCGAACTTGAGGTGGTACTAACTCCCACTCCTCATTTGTTGTCATAAGAGTGTCCCACATGATCATGATTTACTAACTAATTCAATGTCCAATCTCTACCCAAACTACCCAATAGGATGGCAAGAATTTGGCTCTAGTTTTCCTAACAAGATGGTAGGAATTTGGCTCTGATACCACCGTAATATCCCCAACCAATAGGGAATATGAAAATACAAAGCTCTAAACAAAGATACAATTTTGTAGAATAAATTCAAATAAACAAATAAACCATAGTAAATCTCTTAAATTGCTAATCAATGATCTTATTTATTTGTCCAGATGATTAGAGTAGATGTCCTCTATCATGCATATAAAGGAATATTCAAATATGGTCTTAAAATGCTTATCCTTTATAAAACTAAAAATAAAACCTAAATTTTGGAATAGCTCAGGTTTTTTGTGTCGACACACAGTCATTGACGTCAGTTATTATTCCATCGTTGGTCGATATACTGCTGACATTAGTCGCTGTCGATCGGCTACTATGCCGACGTTGGTCTTCAATCAGCCGATGTCGGTCACTGGACTGTCGATGTCGGTCTCTGAGTTTCTTGTGGCTCTGTACGACCTGATGTAAAACTTTATGAACTTACATGGATTGGTATGGATTCTATACAAAAATAAGATAATATGTTGTGGCCTCTATGTTGAATACTAGATCTCAAGAAATATGGAACTAATATAGAAAATCTCTATCTATATAATTTATTGAATCAAAACTTATGAAATAAATACCTAGAATATTGTGATAACTTCTGTATGAAGTTATCTCTCAAACCTATAAACCTCTATGATAACTGTGATATGAAGCTATCTCTCAATTTGGCAATAAATCAACAGATATTTCACAGCCTCTGAATCATACACACTGAAGAGTGGACATTCTCCAATGCAAATGGAATCTTGGAACCCTTGGCTCAGTCTTCACAAAATAATTCTTCAATATCAAAAATCAATAATCAAATCATAATAATCAATAATGGCCTCCATGAGAAACCCTTATACCCTCAAAAATATGTGCTTGCCCTAATTAGGGTTTTCTTAAATTAGAATTAGGGTTTCTAATTAAAAATAGGCTAAATAATTAATATTTGATTAAATTAATCAAATTTTAATATCTCCCTCAATACATGTCAGATCCTCAAACCATCTGAAGCTGGTGAATCAAGGAGTGATTCTGCACATGATCATACCAAAATAAGGGTGCTTTTCTACGTGTCAAAAGTCCCTAAATATTAGGAGCTCAGGTAAAACATGTCCAAAAGAGCCCGAATGAAAGCCAACTATAGGAATTTTTCTAATCGAAGCCAAGCCAATCTCCATCATGACCCCCTATCCATCCTTTCAGCCTACGAGGGTCGCATAATAGGCTAATCATCAATTCTATTGATGTCCACTAAAAAAGGGGACATGACACACGTGTCCCTTGTCAAAGCTCAGTGGAGACTGCCAAGTGTCAACATCTGTAATTTCTTCATTTTGTTTCATTGTTGAGTAAAGATTGTGGTGGGCCCTGGGTTTTGTTGTTGAAGTAAGTGGTTACCACCAAGTGTCATCTTTTTTGTGAATCTAAAATAAGTCCTAAGTGTTTCTATAGTTTAGTTAATGCTCGGTGGAGACCACTATGTGTCATCTTCTGTAGGACTCTCAAAAAGTATCTAAAGCTTCTATAGACAAGTGGAAGCTTTCACGTGTCACTTGTTAAAGATCAGTGAAAAGTGCCACCTATCCCCATTCCCCTTTTGAAATTGCTTGAGCAAGAAGTGTTGTGGGTCCCATTTTCTATAACTTGATAAAGTTTCAAAGCAGTGGACTATGATAGATGTCAAAGATGAAGCACTCGCAATACAAAGACATAGTAAAGAGTACAAGTTATGCCGAAAGTGTCGTGTGTCTTTTGTAAGTGCCATAGAAGCTGCCAAGTGTCATTTTCTAGTGCCTCCTAAATAATGAGATAGTTTTCAAGCTAGATTAAGTGGATGCTTCCATCTATCTCAAGGGTTTTCTTTCTAAAAGTAGTGAAAAGTGCCACATGTTAGTTCTTGTTTTTCCCAGAAAGATGAAGGAATTTCAAGTAAAGTGTGTGAGTTATGTTATTTGCCTTAAGGTTTATAGTCGTAAAGATTAGTGGATGCTACCAAATGTCCTCACATGTTTCATAGTGAAAAGTGTCACATGTATCTAATTCAGCTAATGAACTTGCAGGAGACTAAATGTTTCAGATCTAAAAGATATCTACTTTTAGACACTTTCAATTAGAATTCAGTTAGACCATTAGGATTGAATCTTGTGGGCAATCTAGAGCTAGTCCTATGCTATAAATATGGGTTCAAATCATAGGTTCAAGGATAAAAAAGGGGAAGATCATCATCATAAGAGAAGAGTGAGAGAAGTTTCAGCAAGATATTGTTATCAAAAAGTATTTTTAGACTTTCTTGATGTGGCCAGTAATATCATTTGCCTTTGTTCTATTTTCTTGATTTAGAAATTTTGTATAACTGTGCATGTGCCAGTGCCTTTTATGTGACTAAAAAATTAATAAGAAGACTGAGTTCTATGCCTTTGCTGATATTTTTTGTGTTACTGCAAAAATCATCTAAGTTGTGAGCCTTTGATTCTTTTTTTTTTCATCTTTTACATTGATCATGCATTGTTTGCTCTTTAATGTAATTGAATCCTAAAGATAGCTTCACTATGCTTAGTATTAAGGGATGAATTAAACTTATGTGCATCACCATAATTAAATTTTATTTCATTGCATTGGTGATTCCATTTAATTTTTATCCCTTTTCTCACAATCCATTTGAGATAAAGAAGAGCCAGTTTTTTTTAAATTTGGAGGTCATTTTATGTCGCAAGTCCCACATTCTTGAAACTTCCCATTATTGGTATTGGAAATAGCACAATTTGAAGCATTTTTTTTGGCACACCTGATGGGACAATCTCTTGAAGTTTCTTTCAAGACTGTATGAACCAGAGAGCTATAAGGAGTTAGAGCTATTGACCAGTAACAAGATCTCAATCTACTATGAACCCAAGTATTCTTTTACCACCATTGATAACTAATTCAAGAAGAAGGGTCAATAAATTTATAGAAACACCAAGAGCAAACATGTGAGCACCTATATCCCCAAGGAATTATGCAAGAGAGAATACTGGTAGTCCTCTGATTCTCCTAGTACCACCAACCACTTGGGATCCTATTCCAATAAATGCCCTAAAATCACTGCCCAAATTTAGTGGGGAAGATTTCAAAACACCTAAAGAACATCTACAGGATGTGTCTGATGTCTGTGTAATACATGTGATCACACAGAATAATGTGGCTATTATATTGTTAGCAGCTTCTTTTAAGGGGAAGGCTCTAGACTGGTATAGATCTTTGACCCCAAATACAATATCTACATGGGATCAGCTTGCAAATGGTTTCCTTGAAAGATTTGAAGAAAAGGGTGATAAATATTCTTTATTGCAACAATTGATTACTATCAAAAGGGCACCACAAGAAGTAATGATTGATTTCAATTCAAGATTTCAAAAGACTTGGAAAATAATTCCTACTATAGCAAGACCATTACTAGGTATGGCTATAGTATTTTATCTTAAAGCCTTAAATTTAGATATATCAATAATGATTCTATCACTTGGAGGTCAGACTCTACCAGAAGCCTATGACTGTACAGTTAGAGCTAAAAATAATTTAATAGATGCTGGAAAGTTGCCCCCAAAGCCTCCCATGCCCATGTTTCTAGAGATTACATTACCTTTGCCTCAAGAAGCCCCTAATCCCATAGCCCCCACCTATGTTTATGTATACATTTCCTCAACAACCTAATAAGGTAGTTGTCCCTGTCCAGTCATCTGAGATGGATGATGTCAAGAACATCTTAAGGACATTTTCTAATGAGATAATTAACCTTAAAAGATAGTAGAATCCTCATCCTAAACCCCAATATCAAGGCTACCAAGGAAATAGATTTCCACCATAGCCCAAATAGTATCATGGTCCTCAAAGGCAAACTAACCCTTAGCCATCGAACCAATTAGTTGCAGTCCCTACACCCTCACAAACTGTTCCCCCTAATCTAGGTAGGGAGATTGTTCTAGGGTAGAATAATTATGTAGATGGCACCAATGCCTGGTGTTTCCCTTGTAATAATGCTCATATGCCTAGAGATTGTCCCATGGGTAATCTATAGCAAAAGATAGCAGAGCAAAGAAGAATGGATGGACAATTTGTAAATACTTTTGACACTCAACCCTACCAATCCCCTGGTATGCAAAATTTAGTCGTGATGGCTCAGATGCAAGGGATGTCCTTACAACAAGAAGAAGAAATAGCCCCTTAGCATGCTTTGTTTTCATGGGTTCAAGATGAAGAGTTATTATTCTTAAATGAAGCTTCTACATCCAAGAATCCAATGGTACAATCATATTACTACACCAGAGCCAAGAAAAGGATGATATAACAGCCTGAAGTCACAAATAATGAAACTATGGGGATTCCTCCATTTCAAGGTCATCAAAACATAGCTGATAGATTAGCTGTTATATGTGACTTGATAGAACCAAGTAATTTCTAGACAAGTTCAAGAAAAAGTAAGGTAACCTTATTATCTAAGAACCCAAACACTAGGACTGGTGAATGTGGTGGATCAGCTGAAGAGGACCCCAACACATGTGTCAATATAGGACATATTAGCTATTCTTGAGCAAAAGACACTATTTTAAGAAGCTCTACAAGGCCAAACAATACCTAAACATATTGGTACCAAAGAAGGACCTGTTGATAAAGAAAAGCTCAAAGATACGGTTCCTCTACAAACAATAGCTCTTTTGAATAATGCACCAGAGGTAAGAAAATCCAAACTAGAGCCCTTCTATTTGAATTTGATAGTTGGAAAGAAACTATTACATAATGTAATGATAGACTTAGGATTTAGTACTATAGTAATGCCTAAACAAATAACAGATGCTTTAAAAATAAAGTATGAGCTGCTTGCTAAAGGAGTTATGCAGTTGGATGGAAAATTGGTGCAAACAATAGGGAAAATTAAACAACTCCCATTGTAATTATATAATTTCCATAATATAATTATCAATCAGGATGTGGTAGTCATAGATATACCCCTTGTATTTGGCCTATGTTTATCCAGAGAGTTCATAGCTAAGATAGGAGGATATATGTGACTTGATTAGTCTCACCTCGTCCTAAAAACCAAATATGGTTCAAAAATGAAAATACTATCTGAGTCACTATCTAAGGATCACATCATTAATGAACCAACCCTAAAATTAGAGGTAGCTCATCCTATGATGAATAAGGAAGAAAGGGTCTTTGTTTAAGAATTAGGTGACTGGACTGAACATGACCAAGAAGAGGAAAATAACTAGTTGTTAACTATGATGCAAAGTGACCCATATGGAAATTATGTCTCTACTGGTCTGGGCACTTATGTCATATTTGATGTAGACCATGAAATCCAAAATGTTTTAAGGGAAAAAATGCCAAAGACTCAAGAATCTAAAAAGGACTCAGAAATTTGGACCTTAAATTTTGATGGGGCTAGAAGTAAAAATGGTGCTGGAGTAGGAATTTGTCTTATTGCTCCAAATGGTGAGAAATTTTTAAGAGCTATCTATTTCCAATTTTCCTATACTAATAATGATGTTGAATATGAATCCTTAGTACATGGGCTCATGTTAGCCAAGAAAAAGGGAGTAAATAATTTGATAGTAAAAGGAGATTTAGAACTAGTGGTGAAACAAATCAAAGAAAAGGCAATAGCCAAAAATACAAGGATGAGATCCTATAGACACAAAATTTAGGACTTAATAGATGATTTTGAAGCTTTTAATATTGAAGTAGTTCCTAGAACCTAAAATTTTGAAGTAGATAGGATTGCATATATTTGCTCACAGTTTGACCCAGCAAATGATCTATTAGTCAATAATGAGTCAGTCAAAGTTATATTAAGGCTAACTATCCTAGACAATGATGAAAATTGGCAAGTCTTTGAAAATGATTTTTAGGTACTCTCATTTTTGCAATAGCCAAGGGAATTTCTTGATCAATTGCAACCCAAAATTGAAGAATCATATGGAGACCAAATTATTCAATTAAAGACTAATAAGCTTCCCAAAGGCTTGATTACTTTGGAAAACCTATTTGATCCATAAGATGTAAGCCTAGAGAAGAAAAGGTTTCAAGAAAATAAAGTAGATTATTTTGGGATACAAGTAAGTGAAGGTAGAAAACTAAAGATTTGAAATTCCACAACCCAAAAGGAAAGAGAAAGACTAATTGACTTGTGTGAAAGATATGACAGAGTAATAGCTTGAACCTATGAAGACTTTCATGGCTATATTAGAGACATCATTCAGCACACCATAGAATTGACTGAAGGATCTAATCTATTCAAACATAAGTAGAGGCCAGTGAATCCAAAGATTAAACCTCTAATGGTGGATGAGTTACAAAAACTCTTAGAATATATAATAATTTTTCTAATCAAACACTCAAACTGGGTATCCAATCTAGTACCAGTTCAAAAAAAGAATGGTGATATAAGGCTCTGTGTGGATTTTATAGACCTAAATAGAGCATCTCTAAAAGATCACTATCCCCTACCCTCTATGGAACAAATTTTATAGACTGTGGCTAGATCAGAGAGATTTTCCTTACTAGATGGTTTCTTTGGATACAATTAGATTTGGCTGGCTGATGAAGACGAACACAAGACTGCATTTACTACCAAATGGGGAACATTTGCATATGCCAAGATGCCATTTGGCCTATCAAATGTTGGATCCACTTTTCAAAGATAAATGGATGTAGCACTTGGAGAACTCCTAAATAAAATCATTTTGATTTATCTTGATGATCTTACTATTTTTTCTGAGAATGTTGTTGATCATTTTGATCATCTGGAATCTATTTTTAATAAGTGTCAAGAGTTTGGAATATCCCTAAATCTTAAGAAGTGTATCTTTGCAGTACCTCAAGGCAAACTACTGGGACATATAGTATGCAAAGAAGGAGTCTCTATAGATTTAGAAAGAGTCACCACCATAATGAACTTGCCCCTGCCAGTAAATAAGAAGGTAGTTCAATCCTTTTTGGGAAATAATAATTTTGTCAATTAGTTCATATCAGACTTCGCAGGCCTAATGAGACTAGTGACACTCTTGTTGAAGAAAGACTTGGTGTTCAAGTGGATTATAGAAGGAAGACAAGCTTTTGAGGAGGTCAAGAAATCAATTTCAGCAGCCCTAGTACTTAGTAACCCAGACTTCTCTAAGTCTTTTATAATGTATGTTTATGGAGGAAAGTTCAATATTGTTACTCTCCTAACACAGAAAGATGATCAAAAAGAGGGAGAACACCCAATAGCCTTTTTATCAAAGACTCTTAGGGAGTATGAAGCTAGATACAACTTTGTGGAGAAATAAACATATGCTATGGTAAAAGTCCTCAATAAATTTAGGCATATGGTATCAAGAAATAAGATTTTGATACTTGTGGCTCATCCTAATGTCAGAGAATACATTATAAAAGGTGAAATTACTGAAAAAGAGCAAACTAGACAACAAAGATCCTTGAGTATGATGTAGAGGTTAGACCCACTAAGTTGGTTAGAGGTAAGGGGTTGTACCAATACATAACTCAAGATATGAAAAAGATGATAAATGAATAAATAGAAAAGGAAAATGTATTGAGGATACAAGAAATTGATCAAAACTCCTGGGTCACAAACATAATCCATTTCATGAAACATGACATTTTCCCAAAAGAGATCTCTCAGGACAAAATGAGATACTATAGGCAGCAAGGGGTCCATTTTTTTTAATTGACCAAGTTCTTTTCAGAAGAAATACTGATGGCATACTTTTAAGATGCATAGAGAAAGATGAAGCTAAGAAAACATTACATGAAATGCACCTTGGAGTCTCAAGTGGACATTTTTCTACAAGTACCACAGCTATAAAGATAAGTCAGGTAGGTTATTTCTAGCCCACTTTATTTACAGATTGTTATCAACTGGTCAAAAAGTGCCAATCTTGTCAGTATTATGTGGGGATGAGAAGGAATGCAGCAATGCCCCTTAGTCATATAATTATTGATGAAACCTTTGCTTAATGGGGTCTTAAATTAATTGGAATGATCAATCCAATGTCGAGTATGGGACACAAATGGATTCTAACTGCCACATATCATTTTACCAGATTGAGTGAGGTAGTGCCACTCAAAGAAGCAACAAAAAATGTGTTCCTAGACTTTCAGGGGAATATCACTACTCGCTTTAGGCCTCCTCATACCATAATTTTAGATAATGTTAAGGCATTTTTAGGGGCAAAATTATCTGACTTTGCACTAAAGTATGGAATCTATCTAAAAACTTCCTCAAATTATTACCCTTAGGGTAATGGTTTGGCAGAATCAATCAACAAGAACTTGATTAGACTTATTAAGAGAATAGGGGGTGATCATCACAAAGAGTGGCATAAAGTGCTTAATATAGCACTATGGGCTAATATAATTATGCCTAAACAAGTGACAAAGATTTTCCCATATGAATTGGTCTATAATAAGCCTACTGTAATACCCCTGAGCTTAGAGATTCCTAATCTCTAGTTATTAAAATAGATTGAAATTGAGGAGAGTGGCCCCATGCAGGTTAGACTTGATAAGCTCCTAGAAGTTCAAGAAAAGAGGGATACATCACATGAATCATTAATGAAATAATAGAAAATAATCGAAGACTACTTTGATAAGAAGACTTCAAACCCCCATTTCGAGGTAGGCTTATTTGTTTTGAAATGGGATGCGAGAGTTGCCAAGCCGAGTCAATACAATAAATTTGAGGCATTGTGGACTGGCCCCTATAAGATTCATAAATGTAAATAGCAAAATTCATTTGAGCTTAAAATGATGGAGGCTGAACTTGAAGATATTCTTTTGAATGGGATCTACCTGAAACATTTCATTTAAGCAGTATCTCTTATGTATTATAGTTAGATAGTTTCCCTTTCCTTGTTGCTCTATTTTCCCATTTTTCTTTCCCGCTCTTTCTTTTAATAAGTGTTATTTGAACATGTGGCCACAGCTTAGATTATTTTCAAAATTTTATAAACTCTCACATTCACTAAGTCTCTCAAATTTCCCAAGGTACCCTTATGCAGCCACTTCTATGACGTGTCTGACATGATGTCCCTCGAAGATTTAATAATATTTACTAACAATTATCTAGTTTTAATGCCATTTTTGAGACTTGATGTTTCATTAAATACCCAAATAACAAGATTTAAGACTTAACAGTGTCTCATCCATTCCTACGTCTACTAAGAAAATCATTGTTATGTACACTTTCAATTCATAGTAAAACCTACTTAGTAAAAGTGCCTTCCCTATTACAAAGCTTCCATACTTGTTACATAAGTTCACTAATTCCTAGTATAGACATAGATATGGAGGAGGCATAGCCTTCAAAATAGGGGTCTGATATTTATGAATCCATTGATAAGCTTCTCACCAAAAAATCATATGTTTCAGCCCTTACACAACCCTTAAAGACCTATCCAAGGACTAGAGTCCTCAAAGTTGGTTATGCGATCGACCTAGCAAAGGTGCAGGATTTTATAGATGGAATCATGGACCTAACCCTTCAAAATTCTATCTAATCTCTATGAGAAGGGGAAAATCTAAGTTGTATCCAAAAGGCTAATGCTAGACAATTCAAAACATTTGGGATGAGGATATGGACTTCCCAACTAGCACAATTCATTGTACTATGTGTACATCCATGCCTTGACTTAGTTGAAATATGTGTAGAATTGTTTCATGAACCCTCAAACACCATACAATAGGGTCAATTCATGGTGAAAATTACACTAAATGCCATTAGGGACATGTTTTCCCTATATCATGACAAGATATCCACATTTCCCACCATTGCCAAAATGCAAAAAACATGGGTAAATGTTAATAATCAAATGAGGTTTCTCAAATCAAAATTGCAATTAGGGGATGATGATACCACTGTGCCAGTGTTGCCAATAGGAAGAACACAATTTTCACAGGCTATTCAAGAGGTACTATCCATGATGGCATTCATTTTTGGAATGAAAGAGGACATAACTATCTATGATTGGCAAATGGCCATTCTCTTCAAATTAAAAACTGTACACAAGTCTTAGGAGTATCAACTAGATTTCTCTAAGCAGATTACCTATTCAATGGTTGACCAACTCACCTGTTTCAAACCTAAATGGGTTTTTAGGTATTCTTCTTATCTATTTCACCTCATGTTGTGTCAAAACTCTGACATCTTTTAACAATATATGCATCTGAATATGTATGACCCAAGTTTCGATCATAATAGGACTATTCCTGTGTCTACATGGACACATATCTTGTCCAAAACGTTTGACCCATATGAATTTTGGGAAATTTTTTTTGCCCTTGCCTTTTATCACTAAGCCTATAGCTTATCAAAAATAGATTAACTCCAAGTGTCAGAGGCCTCGTGACAAATTGCCCTATTCCCTGTGACTACTTTTTTGGATCTCATCATACAATCATTAGGGTCCATGGTTTTAATGGAAAACTAGTGTTGCTACCAAAGATTTTGACTCCTAGGTTAGCATTCTTAGAGGTCACCTGGTAAGTGTCTATGGTTGATAATGACTATGGCACTGGGAAGAAGAAAAAGAAAATGTATGATATTCTATGGGTAAAGAACAACATGGCCCTAGAGGTCAAAGATGTTGAACACTTGTTGCTGAGGAAGATAACTATCATGGGTTTCTTTCTGATAGAAGATAAATGGAGATATGACCCAAATATTTTAATAACCTAATGGATCAAGAAAAACAAGGTCACTAGTAAAATTGTGCATGAGGGCCATCTCTTTTGGGAAGATAGAAGAAATCCTAAGGAAGATATTCCTGATTTGTATGTAGAATTGACAAATTTACCGTTACAGGAGGCCAGGCCATGGGAGAACTTTTATGTTAAGGAAAGGGATTTTGACCCTAAAATTAGAATGACTTCTGGTTTATGAAGGGTATTAAAGAACAAAGAATGGAAACTCGAGAAAATAGAAGCCTATTAGAAATATAGGCAGGAGATTTGTGAGATAACTCACTCTTTTGGTAATGTAAGTCAGATGATAAATGGGAGGCAATCTAGGATGAATGTCATCTATCTCCTATTTGTATCCCTAATATAAGTAAACTATAGACACATGGTGGAGAGTCAGAGGGGGAAGCAGAATCTACTCATACAATGCAGGCCCCAAGACAAACCTCATCTACAGCCACTGTAGCTGTTTGGCCCCAATCTCTCAGTACCATAGAAAAATAGAAGAATGTGGTATCCTCACCACTCAAAACATCCCCATTAGTGTCAGCCTTTGAGGTTCCTATTCTTGTGTAATCACCACTAGCAGTAGTGGTAAAAGTTGAAGAGAAGGAAGCATAGCAAGAAGAAGAAAGGCTAACAAAACATAAGAAGCTAAAACTTCAGCCTAATTTAGAGGAGGAGGTAGAGCCCTCACAACATCAACCACTGAGTATGTCTATTTCTCTTCAGGTACATGTTATTTATCCTTTTTCTTCTTAGTCTTTTTCTTCTTCAATAGGGGTGGTAATCCCAACTGGCCAAATATTATCCCCTACCACCTTTGTTGTGCCAATTTCCCAATTTGCCCCACCTATTACTATTTAGGCCATGTCATCACATGTCACATCATTTCCTCCCTTTTCCCCCTCTATCCCAAAGAGAATACCTTCCCAGATTCCCCCTAGACAACATTTGGCTATTCCCTATGGCTTACCACATGGTTATCCTTTTGTAGGTGGGTATATTGCATCTCCCTCTACCTTCCAAACTCAAGCAGACACTACTGAGAAGGCCAAGGAATCCCAAATGGATAAAAAGAGGAAGAAAGATAATAATGCTCTGGCTGCACCACACATGAGGTCATTATTTGACCCAATCTAGTAGTAGCTAGTATTGACTCATTTGTCACCTAATGTAGTCAGGCCAAATGAGCAGATGTAGCCTCAAGATTATACAATGAGTGTAGTGGCTATGGATATGTCACTTTTTAGACCACAGGACAGGGTTGAGCTACTAAATTAAATCACTTCTAATGTTGCCACTAATTATTTGGAAGTATCAAAGAAGCTATAGAAGATGGAGGCTAATCTAGCTCAAGAGAAAGTAAATGGTAGCCATCTGGCTACATAAATCAAAACAAATAATGATGAGATAGAGAGTCTCAACAAATAGTTAAAAGATACTATTTCTTATAAAATTCACTAGGCTATTCAAACCCTAAATGCTTCTTTGAAAGAAGAGCTAACACAAGAGAAAGCTATAGTGACAGCCCTAAGGTAGGAAAAGGCAACGCTATAGAAAGAATGTCAGGAAAACCTGTAATAGGTCACTCAATTCTAGTAGAAGCTGTTGAATGAGTAAAAAAATACCACCTCCATATAGGCCCAACTTCAAGCTGAGCAACAAATAACAAAAAAATTGACACTTGAGTTGGCTAATAGGCCAAAAAATGTAGGAGTTCTAAACCTAGTCAAAGAGCTATATGTATTAGTGTGGAAAAGAATCTCTGAGGAGATTACTTAGCTCAGACCCTCTCTAACTTTCCTACAAAATGCAAAAAAATTATGTGAAAAGGTGGAGACTTTAGTTTAGGCCACTCTATCCACTGTCTCTTTGAAAGCAGAAGCTATATGACACAACTAATGAAATGTTATCAACAGCAAGGATTAGTGATAGAATGATTACTGCAAAAAAAGTGAACAAAGTTCTAAGTTGCAACTCCATAGCAATTAATTTCAAAGAGCTCCTAGATGTGGTAAAAGAGGGAATAAAATACATGAAGTAGCATATTAAAGATTTGGTGCAATTGGGTCTTCCCTCCCCTTTTCCTAATAACAACACTATGTTAATGGTTGATGAGATTAAACCTTTGTTGTTAGCCAGACAAAATGATCAATCAATTTTCCAAGGTTTAACAGATGAGTCATCAGTGCCAGAAGTGGAAGCTATCTTAATCCCCATGGCTTAGCTTGAGTTCCAATTGAAGGTTACAGTTCATGTTTTGTAGAGTTTTTTGCACAAGGAAATCATTAACCTTGATTTAGCCTTCCAAGAATTGCAAAATAAGTAGGGACTTTCTAATGCTGAATGGTCTATTTATTAGATGGCCTTATAGAAGTTGTGATTTTTGCCACATTTTTATATATTCTATGAATTCTTTTTTGAGCAGGCTCAAAAGCCCTCAGGGTCACCAAGAACTATAGAGTAAAATACTCTACATTTTATTTTGAGTTTTAGTTATGTGCTCCAAGTTTTGTTCCTACGTGTTTTAGTTTTGAGGCAGTAAGGGTTATGACACAGGGCATAGGTTTTTCATTTTGCCTAAATTTTTGTCTAAGTCTCTATGAATTCTTTTTTGATCAGGCTCAAAAGCCCTCAGGGTCACCAAGAACTATAGAGTAAAATACTCTACATTTTATTTTGAGTTTTAGTTATGTGCTCCAAGTTTTCTTCCTACATGTTTTAGTTTTGATGCAGTAAGGGTTATGACACAGGGCATAGGTTTTTCATTTTGCCTAAAGTTTTGTCTAAGTCTCAAAGTTGAGCAGAAGATACCAAGTGTCATCTACTGAGACATATTATAATTTGTTTCTAAAAGTAGCAGAATGTGCCACGTGTCCTATTATAACTCAATAGAGTGTGATAAGCGTCAGCATCCACATTTCAAGTTTCTTATAAGTTTCAAAATATTATTTTAATAAGCTTCTCTTAGAAGTCCCATGGAAGGTGCCAAGTGGCAACTACAGAAGATTTTAATATGTTTCTTTAAAATTAGTGGAAAGTGTTGTGTGTCCTTTGTCAAAGCTTAGCAAAGACTGCCAAGTGTCAACATCTATAGTTTTTTCATTTTGTTTCATTATTGAGTAAAGACTATGGTGGGCCTTGGGTTTTGTTGCTAAAGTAAGTAGAAGATGGCAAGTGTAATCATCCATGTGAATCTAAAATGAGTCCTGAATGTTTCTATAGTATAGTTAAATCTCAGTGGAGACTACCACGTGTCATCTTCTGCAGGACTCTCAAAAAGTATCTAAAGCTTCTATAGACAAGTAGAAGCTACCATGTGTCACTTGTTAAATATCAGTAGAAAGTACCACCTATCCCCGTTCCCATTTTTAAGTTGTTCAGGCAAGCAATGTTGTGGGCCCCATTTTCTATAAGTTTATAAAGTTTCAAAGCAGTGGACTATGATAGATGTCAAAGATGGAGCACTCCTAATACAAAGACACAATAAAGAGTATAAGCTACGCGAAAAGTTTTGTGTGTCTTTTGTAAGTGCCATGGAAGCTGCCAGGTGTCATTTTCTAGTACCTCCTAAATAATGAGATAGTTTTCAAGCTAGATTAAGTAGATGCTGCCATCTGTCTCAAGGGTTTTGTTTCTAAAAGCAATGAAAAGTTCCATGTGCTAAGTTCTTGTTTTTCTCAAAAAGATGAAGGAATTTCACGTAAAGTGTGTGAGTTATGTTATTTGCCTTAAGGTTTATAATCATAAAGATTAGCGGATGCTGCCAAATGTCCTCACATGTTTCATAGTGAAAAGTGTCACATGTATCTAATTTAACCAATGAACTTGTAGGAGACTAAATGTTTCAGATATGAAAGATATCTTCTTTTAGACACTTTCAGTTAGAATTTAGTTAGACCATTGGAATTGAATATTACGAGCAATCTAGAGCTAGTCTTATGCTATAAATATGGGTTCAAATCATAGGTTAAAGGACAACAAAGGGGAAGATCATCATCAGAAGAGGAGAGTTAGAGAATTTTCTACAAGAGATTGTTATCAAGATGTTTTTTTAGACTTTCTTGCTGCGGCCAGTAATATCATTTGACTTTGTTCTATTTTCTTGATTTAAAAATTTTGTATAACTATGCATGTGTTAGTGCCTTTTATGTGACTAGAAAATTAATAAGAAGACTGAGTTATGTGCCTTTACTGATATTTTTTGTGTTACTATAAAAATTGTGTAAGGAGTGAGCCTTTTTTATTTTTTTTCATCTTTTACATTGATCATGCATTGTTTTCTCTTTAATGTAATTGAATCCTAAAAATAGCTTCACTATGCTTAGTATTAAGGGATGAATTAAACTCAGGCACATCTCCATAGTTAAATTTTCTTTCATTTCATTGGTGATTCCATTTAATTTCTATCCCTTTTCTCACAATCCACTTGAGATAAAGAAGAGCCAGCTTCTTTAAAATCTAGAGGTCATTTCAGGTCACAAGTCCCACATTCTTAAAACTTCCCATTGTTGGTGTTGTAAATAGTGCAATTTTAAGCATCAACAATTTCTATATGTTTTTGATTATTATTGACACTTCATCATGTAACTTGGTGATTTTTGTGATGGGTCCAATATATTCCAAGTATTATTTGGGATATCATGTATTAATTATGATTATGAACTAAATATATAGTAACCACCATGTGAAATTTGGAATGTGTTAATAAGGCTATCCACTCTTTGGCCATACCAAGTTATGAAATGTATATTTTAGATAGTAGTCCACATCCATATCTACTAATCCCTTTGGTGTTGTGCACTATGTGAAAGCAATAGTAGTACCACAAATTTTTACTAGAATGATTAGGTCATATGGATAATATCTTCTCCACATTTTTTTAAATTTATCTAGCAAGGAAGTTAGGCCACATAAAACTTTCACCTAGCCTTTTCATTTTATTCTCAACATCATTTGATTTTTTGGTTACCTGCTTGGAACCCATCATTGTTTGCCAATATTGACACATTATTCAATTTATAAGAACCCTTATCAATGCATCATTAGATTTAATGATGCGAAATACTTTGGTTGAGAAATCATATTATTCATAAACATTATATCATAAGTGATGGTTCATTATTTTTAATACTTGTATGAATTTTTAAATATTTAGTATCCATGTATCTTAAACCTATATTTAAATTTTAAACTTGGAATTAATTGTTACAGTGAAGCTCTAGGGATAGTTCTACATACTCTCATATTTATTTAATAGAGCTATCAATACATACATACATACATACATACATACATATATATATATATATATATATATATATATATATATATATATATATATGTATGTATGTATATATATATATGTATGTATATATATATATGTATATATATATATATGTATGTATATATATATATATATATATGTATATATATATATATGTATGTATATATATATATGTATATATATATATATATATATATACAGATATATATATATATATATATATACAGATATATATATATATATACATATATATATATATATACATACATATATATATATATATACATATATATATATATACATCTGTATATATATATATATATATATATATATATATATAACTAATTTAGAATTCATAGTATATAAATTAAATTGTTTGTTTGTGTCCATTCATTTTATAAAAAATATTTCTTCTTGATCATGTCAATCCAATGATCTACCTTTCCTACCCCTACATGTGTGTATTAATTATGGTATCCATTGGTGAGTTAATACATGTATGTTTTCATACTTTTGCATTTTTGGACATGAATTATGTGGCATGCCACCATTTTATTTTCAAAAACATTCCATTTTTGACATTAATGTCTATTCAAAAGAGATAAAATTTTATAGAATCCACAAGATATAATTTATTGTCCTATCATTATCCTCCCTCTTTCAGTTTACCAATATTTATTTTTTATCCCTTTTCATTCCATTTTTTGCTTTGTTGCATGTTCCTCATTATTTGACTTAAATGTATTTACATAATTGTCTTAGATTCTTCTCATAAACATGGTTTAGTGTTGTCATTGAATATAGTACTGATATCTTCAATTTAATACATCATTGTGTCTCTTATGATTGTATTTATGTTATTATCTCATAATTATACAAAACATGAAAAAATAAAACAAAAATTAAACTCATAAAATTATTTGTTCTATACAACACTTATTTTTACATTAACTTCATTTAAGCTCAAGTGTGGTAGGGATTAAGATTACTTCAATTTAATAGTATATAATTACTATTTAATTGAATATGTATTAATATTATAGTTTCATGCCATATAAAATTATGGATTATGCATGGGCCCTTTCATCTGATTCATAGTTTTCCTAGGTGTGAATTCAACCCATTATTATAGAGTTAAAAAATTATGTTATGGTTGGAATTCATTCATTCTTAGATTGTGATCATATGACTTCAATTGTGTATTTATTTATTATATTTATCCACCCTAAATGTTTACTCCTTGAAAATTAACTCCATAAAATTATTTTCCAAAGAATCATTTTCCCTAAACTTTGTAATTATCATAATTCATAGTCTAGGTACTAGATACTCCATAAACATGACATATTACATGTTATAAGCTAATTGGAATGGAGTCTAACCAATCACATTCTTATAATTTATTTTTTTGTCCCATAATATTTATAGGATGTAATCTTCCTAGTCATATTTTTGTATATTATCTATCTTCATGAGAAATTTATATAGTACCTTATTAGATGCTTCAACTTTCCCATTATCTTAATGATGGTAAGTTGTAATACTCTAGTGAAAAATCATGAATTATTATATTAAGGTTTTTTTTTTCAAGAAGTATGTCCCTTTATTACTTATTAAATTTTATGGTCACCAAAACCTTGTTATAATATTCTCATATAATAATTTTTCAATACCCTTCATATTACTTCTTGGAGTTATAGCTACCTCAACCCATTTATTAAAATAATTAGTTACAATGATATATAACTATAATTATACCACTTATATAGAGGATTAATAGGTCCCAAAAAATAATTTCCATTTATTTAAATAGTCATGTATCTATAATTGGATTTAATGGTATTTCATCCCTCTAATTTTGCTTCCCATGCGCTAATAGATATCATAGTGTTTGGACACCTTGTGTACATATTGATATAATTTAAGCCAATAAATACCACTATATAATATCTTCCTTGTAGTCAAATCACCTATGAATCATCCTCCCATAACTTCTTGATGTGTCTCTTTGAAAAATTATGGTATTTCATTCTTCAATGCTAATTTTTGTAAGAGATCATGTTTACCTAATTTGTAAATGAAACCATTAATTATGTTGAAAGATAAATCTCATATGATAATTTTTTTCTTATCACATTTTTTATAATGTTGTGTAAATGTACCATGTTGTATAAAATTCATAATTTATTATAGTTGTTGATGGATCACACTAACCCAAAATAATTGTGCATATAAAGATTCATTTTACAAGTCTTATGGTTGTTTCCCTATTTAAATACAACTAAGATGGCATGGTTTAAAATTTTACCTTCATATTTTAACATTTATTTTTAATTTAATTTATTTAAATACAATTATCTATCTTAAAATCCTTCCTCCCATCATTGGTTTATTTATGAAATATTGCACTGCTTGGTAGTCTATAAAAAACCTGAAGGGTGTAGCCAAAAATAATGTCATAACTTTTATAGTGTGTATACCATATCCAAATATTATTTATTTTGTTTAATACAATTTTCCATAACTATATAAGAAAATTTACTTGTGAAATGAAAATAATGGTTTAACCTCCTTCACATGGTTTTGTATGAACTACTCCGAATGCTAATCAAGATGCATCCACATGGACATGAAATGTTTTTTTATAGACTCAAAAGATAAAAATTGGAGATAAAAATAATAGTTTATTCAACTATGTGAACTAATTATGATATTATCATTTCCACTCATACTTAATATCTAGGGGTTTTGAGATTGTTGGTTGAGATAAAATAAATTGTGATAATATCCAGGGGTTTTCTAGGTGAGGAATGAATGAGGGTTGATATTGTATATATACCAATCCATTTTAGAAACACATCACAATAAATCACATAGGATGACCTCTAGTATATGTTTATATTTGAAAATTGAATGACTTTAATAACTTGACACTTTGTAGGAAAAGTGGACACTTGCATCTACATAGGCATATATCTAGGATATAAGTGTCCAAAAAGATAAAAAAATAGATGCATGGTAGGTGAATTGAGCCCAAATATTATTAATATTTTTCTCAT
This sequence comes from Torreya grandis, assembly GCA_037957365.1. Taxonomy (NCBI): domain Eukaryota; kingdom Viridiplantae; phylum Streptophyta; class Pinopsida; order Cupressales; family Taxaceae; genus Torreya; species Torreya grandis. Next base: position 660,641 of record JARHVA010006757.1, on the reverse strand, counting down.
TGCAAAATAATAACATATATATAAACCACATGTCAAATAAACACACCAAACTATGTAAAAAACAAACACATGTTTAGATTTAATGCAATTTATAACACATATTCTAGCATCAATCCAACAACTTAGATAGGTGTTATCTAAATAAGGATAAAACTACCTAATCATATATGTATACTTCCCTAAATTCATGGATGAAATCCTTAGATGTAGTAATAAAGACTTTGAAGAACACTACTAATGCATTTTTTAATCTCAAAAATCACTAGCTTATAAGTAAATGACCCCCACTCTATGGTTAAAGTCACCTATGAGATTAGGATTTATTTGAAAATGGGAATGTGGAGATAAATATGGACTTTCATGCTCCATTTTAGGACTGATCTAGGATTTTCCCATGACATTGATATGGGTATTGGACTTCACAAATGAAGTTTACATGAATAGTCTCCAAGAGATTCACTATCACCACTAAAAGTTCAATAAAATGTACTTCACACATGTTAAAGATGGTTATGAATATTAAAGTGTTGGGATTACTATTTATAAACACAAGGGGAAAGGGTATCTCAATTTCACTAAACAAAAACAAAAGGGAGGGAAGGGTAATGTAGAGAAATGAAGCCTCCAAGTTTAAAATGAACTAAATCCATTAGTCACTAAACAAAGTGACTCTACCATAGTTATACCACTATAGATCAAGTTCATTAGAGTTATACCTCCAATATCATTAAATGGGGAGAATCTAAGGGAACTAGGAGTATGCCTTTATTGTGATTTCTCACTAATGATGAATAATAAGAGTATATTATATAAAACACATAAATTCCATATAAGAATTTGTAGCTTAGCACAAAAATTATTAGTAATACCAAAATGCAAATAAAGAAATCACATAGAGATTATAATAGCTAAACACATCATAACCATGACATATATAAAGCAACAAAGTTTTAATCCAACTAATCTAACATTAATAATAATTTAAACATGGAGGTGATATAATATTGAAACATAAAAGAGATCCTCTTGAAGAAAATAGGAATTAAATTCATTAAAAGAGTATAATGCTATTAAAATAATTGATATGGATTGATTTTATAGTCTAGAGTGGTGAAATAAATTTAGGTGAAGTCTTTGTCATGTTCAATTAATTTTGGTCAAACCTATAATACAATAAGTCTCTTCCTTAAATAGATAAGGATTGGGGCTTACCTCAAAAATCATGAGGATCCCATCTTGGGCCACGATGTCCACTCATTATAGTTATAACCATATTTCAAAATTTAAATTTAGATAATCACTACAAACCCAAAATAGACATATGATCAATTACTAATTGGCATGAGGAGGTAACTAAGAGTGATCAATTCCTAACTACTTTGATTGAGTGCTCCCAAATTTTAACATAACTAACATGAGGTAAAAGTCCTTATATAGATTGGCCATCTTCATTGGGGGCTCCTTGAAGATCACCATGACTTGAGTTGGCAATCTTAGGGAGATTTAGAAAGATGATTCCATTCATTATTAGATTCTAGATACTTGGTTGATGTTCACCATGAACTGAGTTGATAGGTATAATACAACCTAGGCTACTTCCTATTTTACCTTGGCCACTTTATACCTCATAACTTCATCAAATTGACCTAAATGGAATCTAAACTCCCCTTGGTTGAGTAATGTTCTCTATGGGTGGAATAACACAAAGATATTGACCTCTTTGAATTAGGTCAATATCTTCTTCTTTCCTTCCTCCAACAGTCTTATTAGAGTGTGGACCAAACCTAACCACTCCTCTATTGTATCTTCCATGTTCTTAGCATTTATCTAGTGAAAACCCAAGTTTGTGGTTGGTATCAGTTTGAGTTTTAAGAACGTCCCATTATTGGCCACAACCTATAGCTTCTGGCACTTCCAATTGATTTATGTGATCCTCCCCATATAGGAATAATTCCAATATATCATTGCATCAGTCTTATCCCAAGTCTCCATTACTTTCCCAAGGTTTTATAAAATTATTATGAGGGTGTCTTTGAACTGCTTGATTGGCTTGACTAGGAATGTGTTTTTCACATAGGCTTTGAGAGTGTAAACTTGGATATGCATGTCCTTTAGGAGATGTCATGGATATATTTAAGGATGTATAGTGGGTCTTTACCTATATTATCCTCTCTTATGGTATTCCTCACCTTAGTGAGGGGAAATGTAACATCATGGGTATCAACAGGTTCCCCTCTTAGATAAATCTCTATATGAACCACCTTTTCATGTTATTAGAGGCTCAATTGAAACTCCATTGTACATATGGGTTAATATAATATTCCATATATAATTCCCATGACCCTAAGACCATCCATTGAGTTATGTGGGGTGTAATAGGTATGGCTAAAATGGTGGTTAAGGGTGTAGGATGAGGTAGATGGGAGATGGAAGAAGTGGAAGGATTGAAAGAAGAAAGGAGTGGAGGTAGAGAAATAATGGGAGTGTATGTAATAATAATGAAATGGGATGCCCATGGGAATATTCAGGACTTATATTATTCCTGATTCAAGTTCATCAAAGGTAGAATGCCCTAGGTAATGGGTCATGGTACAACAATTAAGTGATGGGTTAGTTGAAGGAAAGGATGGTGGGGATTTAGTTAAGGGAAAGATGGGATAGAGGAACTAATCATAAAGATACTTATACTAGGGTTGGAATAGATGTTAAGATATGTAGATGAGGTGGAGTTAGAGAAAAATGCCTTCAAGATGGAGTTAAAGTATGGGTCACCTTTTGTTTCTCATTTGATATCTTTCTAAGGTTTTCTCTAGGTGTTATAATGGATGGTCCAATTGGGATGATATGGGTTGTAGGTGTTGATGGTGGAGGAATTGGAACTACAAAGGGAAGTGCTAAGATAACTAAAGTGGGGACAAAGAGGGTCTTTGCTATATGTGGTGTACTCTTGAAATTTATGGTCATGCCTACTATTAAAGGCATACCCAAGGGTAGCACTGAGAGGACTCTAGGTTTTGATATGGGAGGAGAGGAAGGAATTGAAGAAGTAAGAACACTCAAAATGACTAAGTCCAAAGGTATTTAGGAAAATAATGGAGTTGGAGTAATGGGAAATAGAGGGTATAGATCCAAACTAGTGAATTACATAATTAGGAGTTAGAATATGGTGGGAGTGAGGGGTGAAATGGAAATGAAAGGAGATGGAAAAGTGAGCATGGGAATTTATATGGGTGCCTACTGGGTGCCTCATTATGGTCTCAATCATGAGTTACTTTCCACATAAAATCTTAAGGGTTATGATGATATTAGATAAGTGGGTTGTGTTTGGGCTATTTGGCATCATGTAGTCTAGGGTTAGATCTGATGTAGCCTAGTTACTAGATCTATCTAAGAAGGTAGAGGTAGAACATGAGTAATTAAAGGAGGTAGAGGTAAATCTAGATTTTTATCTCAAGGAGAAAGAACTACTAGCAAAAGTAGATCTAGAAGAACTAGAACTCAAGGGGGAGAAGGTGGCAAGATCCCCTTCATGATCCTCTAGGAGATGGACTAAGCTATTAGAGTTGGGTCTTCCAAAAATTGAGTAAGACCTAGAGTATTTTTAGAGGGTCTTGATTAAGCCTTATTCTTTTTCTTCTTGGACGTTATCTTAAATAACACCCCCTATTTATTGGTGACATTCAAATAGAGTTCATCATAATCTTAACATTGATGGTCATATTTGATGTTGAGCCAAGCTAAGTATTGCAATAAATGGAATAAAATCACCCTTTTAGTTTCCTATTGCCCAAATTTTCATTTTGATAGGGTGAAGGAGTCTCACTAGGACTCCATATTCTATATCGAGAGGAATTTCTTATATATGTGGTGTTGCATGTTGATTGAGAGTGATAAGCATGCCCTTTTTTTATGTTATATATAAAAATTTAAGATATTTTCCACAAAATGATATGCAATATATAGTTATAATAAGTGGTTGGAGACATAATATGGAAGGCATAAGGGGTCTTTGGTAAATCACATGAATAGATCACTATGTCATCCTTATACAACTAGTAGTCCTTGATGGCTATGATAATTGTTCCAAATTGATTTTGAGAGTTGGGGCATCAGAGCTTCATTGAATACCTAGTACACCACTAGGTAGAAGTTCTCAAAAATGTCCTATACATGTTGGTTTAACTAGTATCCATACAACTTATAAAATACCACATGGATGGTCATGCCATTAGGAACCCATGAAATAAAGGCTAAAGGTTTGAATGAGAGTGTCTTACAGATTACATCTAGCAATTATATCATCATGTAGAAGTCACCTATGGACCAATCATCTACAATGGTGTGGAGTAACTTGAATTTGATCAAGCCTCCCATGTCCAAGATTTTTAAGCATGTTAGGATCATATGCAAGAGAGGCACCCATAACTCATTGATTTCATAAAAATATATGTCTTAAAATAGTTGATTCAATAGGATCAAACCTAATAAAACCTCCTTTTGAAAGGAAAAAACTATGTAAGCATTGATTTTCTCCTTGTTAACCCACTTGGAGTCAGGGTTCTTAGCCTAGTTATGGAGGGTGCCAAAGATATGGTAGGTACTCATCCATACTAACACTATAGATGCATTGTAGGAGAAAGAGAAGTCTAAAAGAGAGTAGTACACCTTGAATTTCTAAGATATATTGGAAAATTGGTTCTAATATGTGGGAGAGGAAACCCAGTCATTGATCATGTCTTTCACATGAATGGCCTATGGAAGATGTTGGCTAATAGGTCAATGCAAAAAAATTTATCTAGTTTGGATATGGATTTAAGGATCCTACACTTATTATAGGACTTAAAGGAATCTTGATACTCATCCTTCTAGTCATACACATTGGAATAATCCTTATAAGGATGAGTATTAATATGCCTTTAGGTCCTATAAGAAGTGTAGACTCTTTAGATCATACATATTGGTAGAATCCTTAGAGACCTACTCAATTTCCTTAAATATATCATTGTAGTGCTTATACTTAGTTAATCTAGTAGGGAAGGTGGTGTCCCGATACTACAGTTTATCCTTTGGATTAGAGGATGTACTAGTCATTAGAGTATAATGGAGAGGTAATTAGGAAGCTTTAAGTATAAGAGGTGTAGTATACATGGGCTATATAGAATTTAAAAAATGAGGAGTCCAATATTTCTTATAAGGAATTAATGGTAACCATTAATGGGCTTCCCTTAGGATTTAAAAGTGAATGCATGCATCCCCTTGAATTAATGTAATTTTTAAAATCACTTGCTATGAATTTAGATTTGAGTTGGTGGCTGCATTTTCTCTCTTAATTTATAAATCTAGAATTGAATTTGAAGCCCATGATCCTCCATCATTAGTCAAATCTGGAAATGGTGATGGAATTTTTAAAAAATATATAGTTGGGTCTATCTTCCCATTTTTTTAATGCATATCATGTGGTAGGAATTTGGTTACATCTCTTATAATATTCTATATCCAAATCCTACTTTTAGATATGTATCATATGCTTATTAATATTTCCATTAATGGTTAACACCTAAACATGGCTCTATAACTCATATCATTTTCATAGGTTGGGTAATGTGTCCCTAGTGAAATATGGAATGTAATGGTAGGATTTTTAGTCTTATTTATACTTCATTATAAGCTTCAAAAGGTATTAGGTGGGAACTAGTTCATTTGCATACTAGGTGACATTACACCTTTCTATTTGGCTAGGCTCTCCTAGGTTCTAACATCTCTAATAGGTTTGAGGGACATGATGTTATGTCCCATAATTATGTGGTGCCTTTTAATTTATTTGGTATATATTAGGATATGACATATTTAATTGGTTAATGGGACTAAATGCTTTTACTCTTGATTATGTGGTACCTTCCCATTCGATCGGGCTCTACCACACTCTGACATCTCTAATAGGTTTGAGGGAGTGGACACTCTAGATCATGATGATGTGGTGATTTCCCATTCAACCAAACTCTCTTAGGATATAACATATTTGATAGGTTTAGGGAATTTCCATTATATCTCATGATGGTGTGGTTCCTTCTCATTCAATTAGGCTCTCTTGGGCTTTGACATATATAACAAGTCCAGGGAACTAGCCACTCTTGCTCATGATGATGTGGTTTCTTCCCATTTATATGATATTTATTGAGCTCTAACATATATAAAAAATTCAAGGAACTAGCTGCTCTAACTCTTGATGATGTGGTACCTTATCATTGGGTCAGGCTTTCCCAAGCTTTGATATCTCTAATAGGTCTAGGGGACTAACTATTTTAACTTTGGATGGTGTGGTGCCTTCTCATTTGGGTGTAATATATGAAATTAACAAAAATTACCAAGTAAAAATGATAAAAATAATTAGATACATTAGAAATTACTTGTCAAATATGGATTTCTCATTTTTCCATGGAGGTATATGGGTTTGTTTCTCTAGAAACGAAACAAGACTCTAAGAGATTTAAGTGAAAACAAACCTATACCATTAATGTCATGATTTATAAAGACTAGTTACTCTGGCTCATGATGACATGGTTCCTTCTCATTTGGATACACTCTCTTAAGATTTGACATCTCTAATAGGTCTAGGGGATTGGTCACTCTGACTCATGATGACATGGTTCCTTTCCATTTAATGAAGCTCTCTTTGGATCTGACATCTCTAAAAAGTCTAGGGGATTAGCTACTTTGGCTCATGATGATGTGGTGCCTTCCCATTTATTCAAGCTCTCCCAGGATCAAACATATCCAATAATTCTAAGGGATTGGTCACTCTGACTCTAGATGACATGGCACCTTCCCATTCATCTAGGCTCTCCTAGTCTCTAACATCTTTGATAGGTTTGGTAGACTGGCTAATCTGACTCTTTATGACTTGGTATCTTCCCATTCAAGAGACTCCATGAAATTCACAAAAATAACCAAGTAATAATTATAAAAAATAATGATATATTAAAACTTAGTTTTTAGATATAGAGATCTCATTTTTCCATGGAGGGCAATGAGTTTGTTATTCTAAGAAGGGAACTAGACTTTAGGATATTCAAGATAAAACCAAACTAAAACATTAACACCATGATTTATAAAAGGAATAATTACTCCTTAATTTTAAAGAGAAATAAGAAGGACGTTATTGCTTACAGAAATCAAGGTAGTGTATATTCCTAATATTTGAGCATGTATCACTACCAGAACAAAATAAAGGACTCTTAAGTTTTGATTCATGAAAATTTTAGAGGGATGCCCCATTTGTAATAAAGGGGAAGTTTTGGCCACAAGAAGTGGTGACTTCCAAGGGGAAATTAATGAGAAGCACTTAGAACCCAACCACTTTATTCTTATTTTCATTTTTGACATAGAGATTGTATAGGTGATCTTTACTATCCAAAAAAATATGAGGCATTAAAGTCTTGAACTATCAAGTAGAATACTAAGATTATACCTCGTAGATGACCACCAATGTGTGTGAGATGTGATTTTTTTTTTAGTTTGTTCTTAAACTACCTTCAATTAATCAAGGTTGGATTGGTTATCAAAATTCCTCTACGGTATTATTTTCTTGATGTCTTGGGGGATATCTAGGGCATTTCTTTTCCTAGACTAGAATCCATAGTCATGCTAGAGATTTCTATAGTCCTATTCATGGCCTTGATCCACTACTAGTAAGGGCATAAAGCTTGTAGTGGAGATTGCCTATATAGCCCTTTTGAGGTAGACTCAAGATTTAAATTTTGCATGATTTACTTAGTCTTTTCTAATCTTCCCATGAAAATATTATTATTTATTATTATTATTATCCATTGAGGGTTTGATACTAAACCAAGGGTGAATGGATAAGGGTAAAGTTTTAAATAGTCAATTAGTCCTTGATCAACTTGAATAAACCAGTATCTTCTTAAGCATTATTTTAAGTGCATCTTGGTGTCTATATTATGGTGAAGATTGTTAAAAAATCCACCTATTTATCTTATAATAATTGGCCTCTCATATTTGAGATACGAAAATTTCACATTACTATCCCAAAATCACTTAGATCAAAGGCTTAAACTTGGGCCTTCCTGATCCTCAATAATCTTCCTAGGTTTCATCCACCACTTGAAGTAGTTATTAACAACGATTGAGCATCATAAGAATAATATATAATAAAAATTGGGTCAAAGGGGGAAAACATAAAATATAATAAAATCACACAGTAGACACAAACACATGATGAAATCAAACAAACAACTTAAACAAATCTATCTAATATATACATTACCACCATCTATTTGGATTACTCAAAAACATCTATAGATGGGAAAAATGAGAAATAATGCTTCAATAAATAACCATTTACTTGAATTTTTAAGTCATTTACCTTAAGATATTTGATAAAAAAAAGGCATTATGGCCTTGTATTTTGGCTATCAAGTACAAGCTGATCTAGAGGGGATCATATTTTGAATTCTAGACATTCTTTTCATGGGCCTTGTCCCACATTAGGACCAAGTCCAAGATTATGAAGGTCTTAACCTTTTCTCTCTTGTCAAACCACCTATTGACTATGTATTTATATTTGTTAAAGCTTAACATAACTTCATCTTGGGATTCTTCTAATTTAATTAGGTCTAGAAATCTATAATTCACTTTGTCACCCAATTTAAGGAATTACTACATGAACTTATAAGTTGTCAATTTGAGAGTAAACGACATGATTAGATCTAATATATAGACTAGAAGGAAAGAGATATTTTGATGGATTATAAATACTTAATTTAGTTTTCCCATAAGAAACTTTAGAAATGAGTGCCATTCTTAGAACTTCTCTCCAATTGTTTTCTTGATGGCGTCGATCAAATTTTTGTTAGTGGACTCCACTAATCCATTCCCTTTTAGGTATTGATTGGATGAGAAATTTAGTGTGATCTTGTTATCATAGGCCCATTATATGGATTAAGTAGATTAAAAGGTGAGGCCATTATTACATACTAAGAAAATGGGACCCCAAAATGGGTACCTATGGCATTCTCCAAAAACTTTATGACTTCGTTAGCAATGCTTATCTTGGTTTCAACTACCTCAAACCATCTAGTGCAATAGTTTGTGCTTATTAGGTTGAATTTATGACTATATAATGAATTGGGGTTCATCATCCCCATGAAATCTATTCCCCATTGCATAAAAGGAATAGATTCTAAAATAGGTTATAGTGGCATTCTGGAATGCATTTATCTTTCAAAAAAGGTTTGGAATTAGTGAAAGAAATGAACATGAGTGTGAATGTATCTTAATAGTGTGGGACAATATTAACATTCCCATATAATATTTTAATCCATTGCATTTTCCATATGATGGTTATCTCTTAGTTTTTCATGGAAACTCACCATTATATCATTGTCCTCTTCTCATGATACACACTAGGGTTAGATTACTTCATGGTTTCTTCTAAATATAACTCCAATATTAATCATATAGTGTGTGGCCTTCAACTAGAGGGATCTTCTATGTGTATGGTTGAGTCTTAGGGTACATTTCCATAGATTATAAATTACATGACTAGGGAACACTAGTTTGAGTGTTGTACCCTTCATTAGATCACCTATTATACTATGATTCTTGGGTCTATCTCTATGATTACCTAGGTAAGGCCTTGTCCCATAACCAATTTGGCTAGCTTGATCTCTAAGTCATATTCTTTCAATTTCATCATCCATTAGCCTCTCATTTCACTTATCTCAATCTAACCCAACATTTGATTTATAACCAAGTCTAGGACAATGGTATGTACTCTATTCCAAAGGATGTAATGCCTAAATTTATTTACTACCTTGGGCAAGGCATATGGATGTTTGTCTAGGGTAAAATCTCAGAGTCTAGAATCTTTAAAATTAGTGTTCATAAAAGTTTTAAGGTGTTCTTATCCTTCTAACCTTCAGATAAGGCAAGTAATAATGGTGTGTTTTTAATTGAAAGGGTAGACATATAAGTCTTACATATAGTCTAAGATAATGAGGACTAGGGATTACATGATTGCATTTTTATTGTCTTAGTATGCTTTCTTGATTATATGTGATACTCCACTTTAGCATCCTAATTTAACATTATATTTAAGGGTTTTAGTGTTTTGTCAAATATATAAATAAACTTACAAATTTTTTCTCCCAAATAAATATTTTATTTCATTATTTATATTAGGCAAAGGTAGTTTAAAAATTAAATCCTCCCCTTTAGGGTCGATAGAAATACCTTCTTTTATTACAATGTGATTGAGAAGCTTACCTTCGGTGACACTAAACATGTTATTCATTATGTTTAAGGATATGTCATACCTTATGCATATTTAAAATACCATTTCAAAGTGGTGCACATGATTTGACCTACATTTAGAAAATATTTAGATCATCCATGTATATTATGATACACTTACCTTTGGGCCCTCAAAGGTGAATTCCACCACCCTTTGAAATATTGCACTGATATTTATTAGACCAAAAGGCACCTATTTATAATCAAATGTCACCTACTTAGTAGGGAGAGTAGTATTATTTATATCTATGGGTTTGACCAAGACTTGATTATAGATTGATAAGCCATCCAAGAAGGACATCATCTAAGACTTACTATTTTGATCGCCTC
>JARHVA010006757.1:0-40000 GCA_037957365.1 Torreya grandis | reverse complement strand
TGGGTTACTTCAAATCCAAGGTGAAAGGATCAAAGAAAAGGATCCAAGGCTAGATGACCAAATAGGGTGGAAAGGAGAAGGGAAATTATTTCACTAAGAATAAGATAACAAAGGATTTGGAGTCTAGGATCCTTAGATTAGAGTTTGGGATAAATATACATTCTCAAAAGTGGAAGTAATTAAAATTAGAAAATAAATAATTATAAAATATGTGGATAAGATTCAATCTACTAAAATGAATATTTATGAGGGGGTGGAGGGAAGAAATATTTTAGTGTCCTAAATCTGGTCTTAGAGGAAGATATAAAATATGAGTATTGTATAATCAAATGGTAAGAGGAGCAAAAGAAAATGGAAAAGGGAAAAAGAGAGAAATTAGTGGAAGAAAGGAAAGGAGGCTAGCATTAGGAAAATGTTCAATGAGGATACCATTTAGGGACTGAGAAAAGGTAGCAAGGGAGCCTCAAAAACATCATGGGTAATGTGGGATTAGTCTTGACAAAGGCTAAAAATGTAGTTATTCCCAATGATCTAGCTGATTTCTCTAACTCTAAAGACCCCTCAATTTATCCCTTTCCTTGGATTTAATGTCCTATTTTGTGATGTTTAGTGGTTTGGGGTTTTATATTAATCTTTGGTATAAGTCTAGTGACCTCTTTTTGGATGTTGGATTATTATTTGTTTTGATTTGGGATGTTGTCTTATTTTTTTGTTATGTAAACTTTTTAGTACCATTTAAAACCCATTTGTTTACCTAATATAATAACAATATAATTTGATTAGGATCTTTTTTTCATGATTTGATATGAATAAAATGATTATATTAATTAATTTGGATGATTATAAGAATTTATGGGGAATCTAAATAATAATGTGAGAAAGTGATGACAATGAAGTAGAAGAAGTGAGGTCTCTAAATTTCCCCCTCTCTATGAGGGCATTGTGAGGCACTAGTGATTAAAATTTTTTTGAAGAATGATAAGGCCAAAAAATTGGGAATATTGGGATGCCTCAAGGGATGCAAAGAATATGAAATTGTTTCAAAGTGTCATTTTTTAATAAACACACTAAAAAATGGGATAAAAAGGATGCCTTAGATGAAAAAATAAATGTGTTATGCCCCCTTGAAGTATAAAACATAGAATAAATTAAATGATTGTGGCCCTATAAAGGAATAAAATGATAGGAAATCAGGTATAAAATGTCAATAAATGAATACTATCAATAAAAATGGGAAGAAAAATGATGAAAAGGGTGAAAAATGAGAATTTAAGATGGAAAATGGATGCACTGGGGGATGGAGTGAGTGAAAATTCTAGTTAGGGATATAAATTTACCCTAAGGGTGAAAATTATTGTTTTCACCTTCTATCCTTAGGATTCTTAAGATTTGGTTTTGTGCTCAACACCATTAGATAAAATGGCATGGATTCTAGTAGATAGGTATCTTAAAGAGTGGGACCAAGAGAAGAAATGACCAAGGGGGAGTGGACTAGTGGTAAGTAAGTCAAATTGTTTAAAATTTTACATTTTGAGTGCATTTAATAACATAATAAGTGCCACATGTGGTGGATTTGTGCTTAAAATAATGGAATTAACTTGTCAAATGGTAGAATAACCTGACAAGTGGAAGACATCTTGTGGGTGGTGGATTCATTCTTAAAATTATGAAATTGACGTATCAAATAGTGTAATCCATTGATGGGTCAAAAAAACCTAATGGATGAAGGATTCACACTCAAAAATAGTGTAATAGACCTATATATTGGCATATTTTCCATGTAAAGTGGTGGAATTATGGAAAAATGATTATTTTTTTATGTAATAGATTTGTTTAACTAATTTGATGCATGATTTGATTGATTTGATGATGAATTTGATAAAATGATAAATTTATGATGTATATATGTATAGATATGATGAGTAAATAGGGACTATTTCAGATAATTTAGACTTATCTATGGTCCAACTAAAAAAAAATCAATAATATGCCTACATTATTCAACCTTTTATAATTTTAAATTCTCTCCTATCTAATAAATGGGGAATAGATCTAAATTATTGCCATACTCTCCATGTGCAACTTGCATATAACCCAAAAAATATTCATTTTCAAATATTATCTCCCATTCAATTTTGGGACATAATTCCAAATTATCTAAAATAGTCCTTAAATGACTAAGTGTGATAACATTAGTGATTTAATAAGTGCATGAACATTATTAGTACATGAACTTAGTGATCAAACATCCTTTCAAAGATGTAGATTTAGGATGATGAGCTTATGAAGCTATTAGATGTAGCAGGATTATTGTACATTAAAAGGATGATAATTATCTTAGTATATTAGACACTCGACTACTTGTGTAGAGAGATGGTATTTAGAGACCAACACATTTCATTTTTTAACTAGGGAGGTGATGCTGATAGTTGGGGATGTTTGGTAGATTTTTTGGATACTTATACATGGATATGACCTCTCTTAGAAAGTAAAGGGTCAAAGATATATACTATAGTGCTTAGAGATTTATTTAACCCTAGAATCTATATTAGGGTTATTTAGGATTAAATGGGTATATATAAATGAAATGGAATGAGGGTTATAATCAACTCTACAATAGTATAATTGAGATGCTAAACTCAAATATAACATACATTGAATTTATAATGTTTATATAGTCTAAATATGGAAAGTACCACTATGTTAGATATATAAATTACAAATAAGTGATGCACTTAGCTTATTTTTATGTTAATGTCATTTTATATATAAAATATGCATAAATTAGGTTAAAAGGAGATTTTAGAATAGTCGTTAGATTCTAGTTCTAATACTTTTGGCTCTCCAGATAGTAACTTCATCTTGTGATAGTTGTATCAATACTACTATTTAGTTTAGATGCTAGTGTCTTATACAGAGTAAATTATGAAATAGGGTGACCACCTAGATTCTTTTGGGTTTTTATTCACATTCACTCTAGTGTATTTAAATATGAGTCATGGAATACTTCTCCTTGTGAAATGGCAAAACCGTAACTTTCCATCTTCATAATGACTCTAGAGGAAATGGGTTATTAGGCACATGGTTTTGAGATACCCCAAAGACCCATCTATTATTGGGTGCTTCCTACATATCCAATACTCCAAAGATGGCCTTAGATTGATTTAGCTATCCCTTACATGTTGTATTATGTGTGAATCATACAATATGTGAAAAGTAAGTATAATAGTGGCCTACATTATAAATTGAAATATTGGACTATTGGGATACTCTTTTATTGATTAAGACCTATATATGTGTAGTCTTTATGATTGGTATGGATATGGGAAAGCTTTGATTAATTGAGTTCTTGATAGAGTAATTTTTTATAAGTTTATGTGGTCTATTTTGGTCTTTTTTAGGTGAATATAGGTGATGAATGATTGAGGGTTAATCTTGTATTTATATTATTCCCTTTAGAGTAAAAAGTCATATTAAATCACTTAGGCTAACCAATAATATATGTTCTATTTTAAAATTGGATGAATTTAGGGTAATAGACAATTATGTCGAGATAAGATAGTAATGTTGATGATACTGTCTATCTTGAACATTAGTGCCCAAGGAGTAGAAAAGTAGGTATATGTTCAAAACTTATAGAGATGGAATATAAGTAAAATTTAAGCATTATAGGAAATATAAAATACCTAGGTCATCAATATAATACTAGTCTAACTAAGAGATATAATCTATGGATCACAAAGATAGAAAAGATGTAAGACTTGAGGAAATGGGAAAGGTAAGGAACTAAGAGGAATAGCTAAGGTCTCAGTTTAACAAGTGTATAAGACTAAGGTGCTATATAAACATAAAATATATTGTACATTTTCCTCATCATTTAATATAGTAATGAAATTGATAATTAAAAATAAATAAATAAATACATGTGTATGCACACCTTATCCTTGCATGTGCCCAACTTGAATGCTTTTCTAATGACTGACATGTAACCAAGAGCATGTTTCAATATAAAATCAGTGCATTTAATTTAGGTTGAAATTACTTGAAATATATTTAAATTAGAAGACCAAAGTTTAATATTACACTTATGTATTGATGTAACCACCTTGCCTATTGTCAAGTTGTTTTGAAAAATATGTATCATTGTAAGGTTCTAAAACTAATTTTATGAAAAATAGAGATAAATATTTAAAATTCATATATCCAAGGATAGATAGAGAGAGAAATATATAGGAAGAGAGATATTGGAAGGCACATGCCCCCAAATTTGGAGTAAAAGTGAGTTGCCACCTATTAGTTAAGATTAGCTTAACCATGTAATCCAATTATACTTATAACTTGGGGAGGTTGGATTATCAAGTATAACATAAAAACTTAGAAATATTGAGGGATTTTATCAGCTCAACCATATAAAAATTTGAACCAACTACTCTAGTAGATTGGCTCAATAAAAGTTCATAAAAGTATATGGGGTATTAATATGAAAAAGTTTTTGATATGGTAACAATACATAAAAGATATTTATAATCTAAAACTTATTTGGATTTTTCAATATTAGTCACATGTAACATAATGTACGCACCTTAGATATGTCTCATGATGAAACTATGTATAATGATAGTACTAATCTATATAATTCTACCACAACTATAGATCTGAATCATATAATTGTGTTCTTTAGCCAATTCAAATAATTTTGTAAATGTGGTGGACATAATTCCAATGTATTCCCCCACTATTTATGGATAAATTTAAAAATATGTGTAAGTACCAATGTGTAGGACATGTTATCAAAACATGCCCTCACTATAACCTAGAGATGTTGAATACTAAATGGGTGTGGAGAACATGATTCCAAAGCATACCCCCACTGAATTTGGACATTGTGCTAAGTATGGAGAATATAAATCTATTACATTCCCCCACTAATATTCACCCCCTTTGAGGTGAGGTAAATATAAGAATTGGTAGTTATAGTTGACCAAGTTTGACTTTTTAGTCAAACTAGGGCACCTATAGGAAAAAAATTGAGTTTTAAGGTATATAGGGGGTTTAAATATATTTTATAAGGTGTTTTATGGGTTAATTAATGTCATTTCATGTTATACTAACTTTGGTTATTAGTCTATATTTATCATTTTTGGGTCATTTTAGGTGCATTTAATGCTTTATATAGTTTTATTGGTATTTTTGAAATTTAAAAAATATTATTTAATTACCCATGTGTCCTTATAAGTATTATGAGGCTGACATAACTGAAAAAAATTTAGGTTGTTTAGACACAAGGTAGTTTTATTGGCCAAAGAAAGAGAAAATGATGTTTGTACAGTTCTTTGGGAAGTGTGACACTTATAAAAACATGTTTTTATTACTCTTAACCTTAAAAAAATGTCATATACATGTTTTTATTTAATCAATTTCATTAAAAAATGCATTTGTAACTCATTTTTCCCCCTTTTCCTCTTGGCATGCAAAGGAAGGTCAACTTCAAGCACTTGGTACGGAAGGTACAAGCAGAGTTGAAAAGAGTGATTCTATATGTGGATTTTAATCTAAGTTTAATTAATTTTCATAATATTTTTTATGTTTTGGTGTCTCCTCCTTTATGAACAATCATTAACAATCTAGGTAGCTTTTTATAGAATTACATCCAAGAGAGGTATTATTGTGCATCTATTTATAAATTTTAGAGTTTCATGGAGATATGTGGTATTTATATTATGTTTTTATGCTGTAATAAATGTCTCTCTCATTTATTTTTTAAACATATAACATTTCACTTTTCATTGCTTGTGAAGGAGATCTCAAATGGTGCTTGTTTTCCAAATTTGTAGAGTTGGGTACAGGTCCTAAGTTTTTCAACATCCAAGAAGATTCATAATAGTGATAATGTTATTTATATTAATGTATTAATATTTATTTCATTGATTCATCATGTGGTAGGTCCAACTATCATCCTTCCAAATCTAAATTATCCATTTTTTGCCTTGCCACTCTCAGTCAAGTTTATGCTTGTTTCATGTAGGTTGTATGTTGTGAGAAAGTTGGAATAACATGGTGAAGTAATTTTTTAGATTTATCATACTCAAATATTTATTAATTTACAATAAATTTAGGTTGAATATGTAGCACAAAAAATTTTCACTATAAGAGAGGTCATTTCAAATTTTGGGCTCTTAGTCCCCAAATGCAGAAAATAGTGGTCTTGTGGTTTTTTTAAATTAATTATACACATGTTGGAGAAATATTTTACCAATTTTATTATTTTTTAATTGTATCCATATCCACATAGTACAACCATGTAAAATTTTGGAGTAAAATTATAAGTGAAAGATAGGTTTTGAGCTCCTCCAAGTTGGTAAATAATCATTAAAAATGGATAGTGATATCTACAGGATTCCCAATGAACACAAGTTATACAAGGAACTTGGCTAGTCATAAGTATATTTTTTAAATATGTAAAATTTTAAAATAAATCAACAACCAATTTTGATTATTCAAAAAATGAAGAGGAATTATGTTGCATGAAAGGACATTTCTTGGCCATCCCTTGTCCGTACACAGGGCAAAGAGGAAGTGAAGGCAAGTTTGAATGAATGGAAAAAAAAATATGATGTTGAGGGTTAATAATAAGTAAATAAGTCATAATATTAATTATACAATAATTAATGCAACCTTAACAATCCCTATACTTCACTACCAAGGTCTAAATGATGTTAATACAACATACAGGCCTGTGAATGGCCACATATAACTAAGGAAAATAGTGGGGTACAAAACTTAGAATTTGAACCTCATATGGAGATTTAAAATTTTATATAGGCACATTAAATAAAAAATTTATCTCAAAAATATTTTTGAAACCTAGATGCAAAATCTATAAGGCCTAATTCACCCTAAACTCACCTACAGGGGCAGAACACAGTGATTGTTACAGTCCAAGCAAGCAGAAAGGCAAGGGTTTGTGAAATGGGAATTATCATGGATAATATTAAGGAAATTTTCATGTTTTTTGAATAAATAATTACCCCAAATCATTAAAATCACCGTGATTAGGTCCATCTTTCCCTAGAAGACACTACAGCCCCAAAATGAATGGAAAAATGGCCTCCTACAGCTAAGCAGATAAAAATTATTAAGATTATGACACTTGAAGGAATCTTGAATAATTTTTAGGGATAAAGTAGATATAAATGATGAAAATAATGAATTTTATAACCTAAATAAGTTTATAAAACATAAATTAAGGTCAACATCATGTTACCCTCACCCTAAACTCACCTACATGCAAGGTCATAAGACTGTCTCAGTCCTAGAGGATAATAAGAAATTGGAAAGCCTAAAAGGGTCAAGGTGATTGGTTTAGAGTTTAACTAATAGTGGCATGGGAAGGTAATTAAAAATTACTGTATATTTCTTGAAACCTTTTTTTAAATCTCTAAGTAAAATTAACAAAGAAAAGGTACCCTTGTTCACTGTCACAGTGGGTAAGACAATGGGCACAAGAATTGGGTAAGAGTTTGTATGTGGGATATTGAGGAGAAGTTAATTTATATATGAATTTAAATATTATTTTCATGAAACAATCATTTTTTTATCAAAATAATCCATTAAATATACCTTAAATATCCCTTACAGGGTCATAGGAACTAACACCTACCAGCAGGTAGTCCTTCTCTAAGCCTAGTCTTGTTATTCTATAATTTTGTAGACTCCTTAGAGTTAGGAGATAATTTTTGGTATAGGTTATATATATTATATATAAACCTTTCCAAGGGTTGGCTTCAAAAAATAAATAAGGTAACATGCCCCTATTCTATCTCAGAATAGGGGCAGTTTCCTCATAACAAAGCACAAGTAACTCAGGGAGGATTGGTTTTGAGGAAAATAAGATAAAAGGAAATTTAGATAAGGTTTTATAAGATTAAATACACATAAAAAAATCTATAAATACCTAATATAAATTTTTTAATTATAAAAAATATCCTATATAAGGAGATTTGTAGTCAAACCCCATAAGTAGACTCAAGAGCAAGTGCCAAATTGAGGTTCAATATGTGTTTTGGCCTAATATATGATTTAAAATTATTGGATTAATTATTTAAATGGTAAATTATAAGTTTTAAATCCATAAAAGGGTGAAGGAAACCATATAAAAAAGTTATATGGAATCTAAAATTGTAACCAGATCTATTGGCAAGGTCAAGGCCTAGTGCCAAATTGGGGTTAGTCTTCATTCCTACCTCTTGGAGAGACATTATAATTCATATATAATGTTATTTGGGAATATAAAAATGTTTTTAAACCTTATTTTTTAAGGTTAAATCCCCACTAATCCATTATAGGATTGAAAACATGCACAAACCTCTCAAATGCAAGAAATGAAGCTTAAGGGCAACTTGAAGAACTTAGAAATCTTATATAACTTTTCATGGGACTTGGATATGTTTTTATATGATGTATATGATAATTAATAATAAAAAAGTGTAATTTTGAGATGGTTCCAACATCTATTCTTAATGAACACATGGTAAGACCATAAACCACTCCAAACCCTCCTTACAAACCCAATCACAGAAACCAATCTAAAAGTTCATCTAAATGAATTAATTTGACCATGATTTAAAATATAATTTGTTTCCAACCTCATTATTATTACACCAATGGAATTATATTATATGAAATTGTACTAATAAGGGCAAAAATAGGTTTTTTCTCACTATTTTGTGTGTTTTTTAGGTTTTAAGAATTTCAAGAGATGAAATATAGATGGATGGAAATATTAAGACTTAATATAAATCCAAATATTATTTTAATTCCTTTAAAATGTTCCTAAGTTACTTGAATAGGTCCTTCAACTTATCCAGTCAAATCTAGCATATTGGGCAAGCTAGAGAGAAGGAAGGAAATCTTTAAGTGAGATGATTTTAAAGTAACCATAATTCTTCCAAGGCCCTATAAGGAATTTAAACTTTTAATTAGGCCTATTACATTAATTTTCATGGGAAAATGATGTAAAATTTGAGGACAAGTGTGCTAGGTGCATGAGAAGGAGGTTTCCTAGAGTACAGTTGATTATGACTCTCTTCCAGGTGATTCCAAAAGACCAAGCATGAAACCAATACATGGAAAGGAATTTAATATATCCTAACCTTACATAAAAATCATTTTACCTATCCTATATCAGTTATAATAGGTTCAAACATGCCTAATCATGAAGGTAGTTTTTTTGTGCAAAGAGAGGAATTTTGTGCCATTTTGCCTAATTTTGATGGCTTGAAATAACACTTATTGCTCCTAACCTTGAATGGTTAGAACCATATAACATTTACATGTATTTATAACTAAAATTATCAGCTTTAAAAGTGTCCTTGTGACCCTTGGACTTCTCTCTTTTCCTCTCTATCTCAAACTATATAAGAGTTGGCCATTTTGGCATTGTATTAGATGCTCTACCTGAGTATGGTGAATACCTTCTCAATTTTACACCTTATGATCAATAAAATAACTAATTTTTTTACCTCTCTCATGAATTTTCATATTTTTCTCTACTTTAATGTTCAATTTACTTAGTGAATACTATGGATTCCTTAGCATTGTGCTTCATTCTCTCACCTATTTCTAGCCTCTTCTTGCAGGGCATGTGAAGTGTTCAAGAAATTTTTATGGTTGAATTGAGTATTATTTTCATTATATTCATCAAATTCCTATTTTCTATTCCTCCTATCATTACACATCATCTAGGACCACACAATGTAATATTGATGCAAGAAGACATAGATTTGGGAAAGAGTATGTTTTTGTTGGTTTTTTGGTCTCAAGTGTGGAATGCAATTGGTTGGAATTCATCTAACTGATCTAGTGTAACACATTCATATTTTAGGTTTGATTTATGTTATTCTCAACCCTTTTCAACCCCCCAAAGTTGATAGTAGTAGAATCATGAGCTTAAATGGTGCATCAAGGGGAGATAGCTCCTAATCTAGAGGTTCATCTCACAAGTTTGCTCACCCACAGCAAGTGAGATGTCCCCATTTTTCCACTTGGATTAGAGGCCTATAAAACCTCTTCTTATATGGTTCATCCAAGTGATAATAGTGACCTTATTTCAAAAAGATAAGATAATTATATAATCTATGAATGTAACCATGTATTATATATAAAGAACCTGTCTAGGTAGATAAATCATTGAAGCACATAGAAACAACATGATCACATGTGGACCTAAGATGTATGATAAAAATAATTTCAATGTTTATATATTAATAATATAATCTCAAAAAATAAACAAGAAGACATGCAAGGGCACTCAAAATTAATTTAAAAGGAAATGGTCTAAGGAGACTACAAATAATGGGCATGTTCAAATGTTGCACAATAAAAGGGACATGGATTAGTCAAATATACAAAAGAGTAAATGATGACATATTAAAATTTCAATACAATAAACAATGAAATATGAAAATTTTAATTAAAGAATACATAGGCATGGAGGCCACAAATAAAGGCGTATTTTCAAATGCTTGAACCAGAAATAAAACAACAAGGCAAGACACTAAAGGAAGTACATAAATTAAAACATAAGCAACCAACATAAACATGCCATAGTATCCCATGGATCCAATCTTCTAGAAAAGTATGCAAAGTGTATATCATATGAATTACCTTAAGTAATATATAATCATGAATAATAGGCATGTATAAGTACATATGTAAGCTCAAACATGATAATGTGGTGTGATCATCGGATCATATAACCTGTGTGTATCAATATCAAATAAGCAAATGTCCCCAATGTATATATGACATTAATAAAAGGAAAAAACAACATTTAAAATAGGAATGTATCACATATCTATGAAATCCTATATCAAATTCAAGTAGAAGTGTGACATATATGTGTATGTAGGAGTAAATGAGTATGTTATCCATCAACATGGAACTAACACATGGATGCTAAGGAGCCAATATAACATGTAAACTCTTAAAGCGTTTTTATATTGTTGAATGTTTTGGATTTTTTTGTGTTTATGAAGAGGAAAGATCATCATATGATGTCATATAATGGATGGTCATATATGTCTCGTAATGGTGAAGCTTGTGTAACACCCCATTTATTCTACCAAAGTGTATGTATATGTGTAATATCTAACATTGTGGTATCAATGGTGCTCTAAATATATAAAATAGGACTCTATAGTTGTAAATAAATAATATCAGTAATGTGAGTATGGGTTCTTATAAATCATAGTTGAGTGCTATGTGGTTTATTTAGAATAGTATGAATATATAAATTTAGAGGTGTTATAGACAATTTATCATGGTTTGTAGTAGAATATTAGAATTCAATTGAATCCACTTCATGTCTTTGATATAATGGCCTCTCAAGTAATAGCCTCATAGTAAACAAGATTACCTATTGCTTACCCTTTTGTGGTGAATTAGCCTTAGTAGGATTGATAACTCATTATTTAGGTATAATTTTATTTTGTTCAAGAGTATGCTTATATGGAATTTTTAAAAATGTAATTAATTGATTACCATGAATATATTAAACAAACCCATGCACTATATAAGGTATTGCTTGAAGAGTGTGTATCCAAAGTCTTTCCAATAACATATCAAAGATGATTGTGGAAGAGATAACTAAGAATGTAGTAACCACATGTGTGGGACTGACTTGTAAAGGTAGTTAAATCTTATCAAGAACCTTCTTAGAGGTCCCATAAAATATTCTAACTAATCTAATAAAGGGGTGTAAATAATGATGAGTATAACCCAAGTGCATAAGTAATGTCATGGTGTAAACATTTTTTCTTACACCACTATCAATCATAATATTATGTATGAGGTGTTTTTCAAGGTATTATTAAATGAATAGAGAATGAAGATCAGAGTCATCCTCCTTAATTTCAATATCGTCAAAGAAAAAAGAAGTTTTTTAAACCATAGGAGGTATATGTCATGTGTAAGTAGAAATAATCCCATCTAGTGGGTGTCCATAATGTGATGTAAGAGGGTATGTAGTATATGCCATTTTCACTTCTATTTCATTCTTTGAATGGTCTTGTAAAGGATTTTTAAATATTTTATATATATGGTGATCACTAGGTCATGAACTTGATTCCTTATGAGGATACTCAACTATAAGCTTTTTGTCATTGATAAGATATTAGATATTTTGCTTCATTGTAAAACATCTACCTATAGAATGTCCTAGTCTTAAATGATAATCATAATAATCATTAACATAATATCCTTTAGGTAGAGCTTGAATCATATCAACCTTGATAGGATGAGGGAGAGATATAAGATGAAATGCTCATAACCATGTCAGTAATGAAGCTAGGGAATTAGGTAAACATGTAAGTTATCTCTTTGGTGTGTTGATAGGATAGGCCAATTAGGATATTATAAAACTATGTTAATCATGGTATTTATTTCCTTTCTAAGGCTATGAGGCTTTACCTTATAACATGATTTAATTTAAACATAATATTATATATAGATGTAGTTGGTGTGTTTGTTGTGTTTTTTATCTTATTTAATTAGATAAGATTCATTTCATGGTCCAATAAACATGACATAAGTCATATAAATATTTTAACTTCTTAAAAATAATGGACTCATTTAAAGGAGCAAATAAACTATAATATAATTTTCAAATCTTTATCTACCATAAGATTGGTCATTTTGGCTAACATTGTCTTATATATCAATACATATTCATTGATAAGATAATTTGTTCCTTATTTGATGTTAGCAATTTAGGCATAGGAAACATTTTCATAAACATTAATGGAAAAGTGTAATAAGTACTATTTTAAAATAGATTTGAATTCTTTTATATATTGGAGAGGTAAATCATAAAACCACCTCAAAGCATAATCCTTAAGGCTTATTAAAAATAATTTGGTTAAAATTTTATCATTAGAAGCATAATCAAAGCATGTCGCATAAATTTTTTCAATCTATCATTCAGGATCACCTTTAACATCATTAAATGTGAACTTAGGTGCAACAAATCCAATTAGAAAATAGTTTAAATATATTTCAAGCAAAAGAGGGTTATTCAATATATATTATGAATCTATATCATGAGGGGATTTTAAATATTTTTATTTAATGTTTGTAATCTTGTCGTCCAAGGTCTTTAACTATAAAGTAATAATTGAAATTTAGACCTAGTGGTATTTAGATTATCAAGTTGAGTAGTCACCAAAAGGGGATGAAAACATTTTTTGAGTAGTAATAGGCATTGAAACTTGTATTTATGTTGACACAACTGGTAATTTCATGATATACATATCACTAGTAGTTTTATGAAATAAAGGTTTAAACATAATATATATTCCCACTAAATTTAGGTAGATTGATAAGTGTGGGATGATTTATTGTACCTTCTAAGGATTCACCATCACTAGGTGAGGTAGCCTTAGTTTTATCTTATTTACTTATTTTATCTCTTATAACATACAAAAATGCATCAATTAATCCCTTTTTATTATTAAGATAAGTAATAAATACTTTTTAATCTTCCACTTGTAATTGTGTTTTTGTATTAAAATTTTCAAATGCTTCAAAAATTGAAAATTTAAAGTTTTCAAACAAAGTACAACAAATCAAAAAACCCTAATTTGTCTTAGGGTTTGATGTTCAAATATTGGGTTTAACAAATTTTTATCCCTAAAACTATAGATTAGGGTTATCTAGGGTTAAAGGGGTTTATAGAAATGAAATGGAATAAGGGTGGTAATCAAATATATAGTAGGCCTATTGAGATGATATAAATAGATATAATCATACACAATTTATTATGTTGAAATAGTTTAAATATGGAAAGTAAAACTATGTTAGATATATAAATGGCAAAGAAGTGATGTAATTAGCTTATTTTGATGCTAATGTAATTTTGGATCTAAAACATGTTGAAATAAATCTAGAAGAAGATTCTAGAATAGTCATCAGATTATGGTTCTAAAATTTTTGGCCCTATATATAGTAATTTTTTGTCAATATGATTGTCATTGATGTCAAAAGGGAGACTATTGGCATTATGGATGTCATTGATATTTAT
This sequence comes from Torreya grandis, assembly GCA_037957365.1. Lineage (NCBI taxonomy): Eukaryota > Viridiplantae > Streptophyta > Pinopsida > Cupressales > Taxaceae > Torreya > Torreya grandis. Next base: position 25,923 of record JARHVA010006757.1, on the reverse strand, counting down.
GATTGACTATAGTGATTTTAGGATGTGCAAAGAATCAGATTAGAGGTAAATGATGATTGAAGTACTTGTGTGCATAAGTGGAATTCATCTAATTCTTCATATTGATCATCTAGACATTTTGGGTCTATAGAGGAAAATTTTAATAGGTTGTTTGTTGATGTCACCATTTCCACATGTGGATGAGTCCAGGGGAATTGATCATATGGTTATGATTACATTATTCAATAGATTTGAATTCATGTGATGAATCATGGTATAATATATGAGGATGCAAATTTGGATACTTAGATAGAATTCACTAAGTTTCTACACTTCCAAATTTACAAAAGGGTTCAAGCAGAGCCAAGAAAGCATGTTGATGAGGTCAAAATTTGGACACATAGAGGTGTTAGGACAAAATGATCATATGGGTTTGTTCATTTTTGTGCCTATTTTATATGTGCTAAATCTCAAGTCACATGATGTAACATGAAAAAAGATATGCATGAGCAAAGTTGGGATCCTAAGCATTTTTATAGTGTTTTACCACAGTCAAATTTGTAGATGGAAAGAAAAATTTGAGTAAGCATTTTTATAATGTCATATCTTGCACATATAAAATTTTTGTGATTAGATGAATATATGGATGGAATCCATTATGTGAGAGGATCTTATGCACTAAATTGTAGGTCATACAATAAATCATATAAAAAGTTATGAAAGAACAAAGTTGGCCTTCTAGGTATTTCTAAGCATAATTAACTCTATGTCAGAATAATCTCAGTGAGTAAATTAATGGAATTATATTTCACACATGTGAAGGATTTAAAAATAAATTATCATATGGGTTTGTTCATTATCATTCCTAGTTTATATGGTCCAAATTTTAGAATAGGAAGATAAGCAAAGCAAAAGATATGAAGGTGTAAAGTTAATCTATTAGGCATAATGAGATGGTTCCCACACTTAGTCAAATCTACATAAGGAAAAGTTCAAGCTTGTTATAAGATTTAATAGTTAGCATTTAATCATACATTGAAGATCTAATGACATGAAACAAAGTCAATATGTCAAAGGCACATAAAAATGAATGTGTTAGATATAAGTGTTAAAATCATGGAGCTTGAATAGTAAATTTATGGTGTAGTTCAAAGTCTACTAGTCAATGATCAATGCAAGGATGCCAAGTGTCTCAATAATGGGAAATGACAATAATTTGTAAAAGGTGCATGTTAATACCAAGTGTCACATTCATGGGAGCTCATCAAAGATAATTTTTTAGCTTGTTAGAAGATAAAATGGTGAGAATTTGATCATGTAAATAAGATCTAATAGAGCGAGTGAACTTAATGGGACCAAGTGCTTGATGTTTAAAAAAATAGAGATGAGTTAAAGACCTAGATAGTTTGATGAGATCAATAGAGTGTATTCATACAAAAGACTGAGAATGTAATGAGACAAAGACAAGTGGTTGATGTTTAACCATAGATAGATATAACATTCATGTAGCTATGAAGATATAATGGCACATGGGATCCTAGATTAGAAATATCAATGGACATGTTTTAAATTTGAATAGTTAAAGTCTAGAAGCATATAAAGATTGAATGGAGCTTGTGAGCCTATCATAGATTGATATAACAGATGCATTTTAAAGTTGATTAATTTGAATGAAGACCACCAGATCATGGTTCCAAACTTAAGATCAATGGTTGATATTTAAAGATATGACAATCTTAATGATCAAGTGCAAGAACATGTAGGAGCATGTAAGTAAGCCATAAATTATTATACAAACATTGAGATTGATTGTTACAATCAATAAAATTTATGTAATTTGTAATGTGTATCAAAAATAGAGCCCAATATATGATAAATATAGTAATGAGACCAAGAATCATGGTGGTGGAGCATGAGTTTAAGATGTGGCAAACTTGTATTTAATACAATAATCTAGAGTTATAGATCCATAGTAGAATCTGATAAGTAGGTACCATTAGATAAACCAATTTGGTGATCATTTAGAGAGTGGGTACTTCCTTAGAGTAGATGTTATTAAATGAGGGGATCAGTGTCTCCTTAGGTTTAGTTCCCTTAAAAATTTTAACCAGTGAGGTTATTTATCATGAGGCTAAATTATAATGGTAGATTCTAGTATCTATTCTCATGGTGTTTTTTCCCATATTGGGGTTTCCATGGTATATCTAGTGTTGAGTCTATTTGTGTGTTTTTGATCTCTACATATAGTTTTAATCTACATTAAATGGTTTTGAAAAGGAATAAGTTAATCAATATGTTAATTCACCCCCTCTTAATATATATTTGTGTTCCAATAATTGGTATCAGAGCCCTAGTTCTTTAGAATAAGTTTAATCAGCTCAAGTAGATTTTGGATGGTGAACACAAACGACTAGTTAGGAAGGCTTTTCCTCAAACAAGGCACCTCTCTTTGATGAATCAAACTATGCATTTTAGAGCATAAGAATAGAATCATATTTATCTTCATTAGGGTTTTATGTATTGATGTATGTTGTAAATGGATATATAACTCTTGCTACAACTACTACTGATCAAGCTACCAAGAAAGCATATGAGAGAATTGCCAAGGTTGAGAATGATATCTTATGTGGATTGTCTAATTTAGAGTTTTTCAAAGTAATGCATTATCAAAATGCATAAGATATATGGAACAAATTAAAAATCATCTATTAAGGTGATGACAAGGTAAAGCAAGCCAAGCTACAAATGTTTAAAGGCAAGTTTTAAATCCTTAAAATGAATGAAGAAGATAAAATTGTGGACTACCTCCTCAGAGTAGATGAAATAGCCAATGAAATCAAAGGCCTTGGAGAAGATATGAAAGATCCAGTCATTGTCAATAAGTTCTTAATATCTCTAACATCAAGGTATGACTAAAAAATCTCTACAATAGAGGAAGCAAAAGATCTAGATAAACTCATTGTTGATGAGTTACATGAAAAATTCACAACCTATGAGATGAGTATGGGAGAGATAAATACTTTTAAGAGAGAAGATACATTCAAAGCATCTAAACTAGTAAAGGTAGAAGCACTTGCATCTAGATTTGAGGAGACTAATGAAAAAGAAGATAACTTTATCACAAGATTAAGAAGAGGGTCTAGAAAGTAAATAGGTAAGTTACCCTTTAAATTATTTAACTATGTTAAAGAAGGACATCTTGATGCTAAATTACCTTATAATAAAAATGATAACTCTGAGCGAGAATAGAGTAGTAAAAGGGTGAAGCCCCATTATTTCAACGACAAGAAGTTCTTGAAAAATAAGAAAGTGTTATACACAAAAGAATATAGTGATTCATTGGATGATAGTGATAGTTATGATGATGATCATGATTGTGCATTTGTGGATGAGGAAAAGGAAGTCTTATTCATAGAATTAGGATCAACTTCTGTAGATCTAGAAAAAGAAGTTAGAGACTTTGATGAAGAAGAAGGAAAAGTGGATATAGAATGTGAACTCATCTATGGTTTAGAGGAAATAGACAAACTAAGAAAAGAGAACTCAATGAAAAATAAGATTGGATAAAAATAAATTGAAAAACTATCCAAAAGTCTTAAAAAATCTGATTAGATGTTAGTGATCCTAAAGACACAAGTTGAAGAGGCCAAAATAATAGATGTATTCAAGCTTGAACTACAATCTAAATCTGATGAGTGCATGAAGTTAGAAGTAGAGATAGTGGATTTGAGAAAAGATCTTGAGAATGATAAAGACCAAATAGAAAAAGGTATAAAGCTAAAAGGAGGATCAAATATTTTTTATTATTTGATCAACTCTCAAAAGCCTTCAAAAGAGAGATCTAGTCTTGGTTATAAAAAAGGAAAATTTTCCATAACTAGTACATCTACTAACCTATATGATGATTTCAAAGTAAAAGGATAATTAAGAGAAAAGAAAGAGAAAGATTTTAAGGATAAATAAATGGACACAAACACAATTAATGTTAATAAGAATGAAGAAAATAAGAAGAGAAAGTTAGCTGATTTAAATGGATACATTTAAGTGAGAGACTTGAAGAAGACAAAGTTTAAAAGAGCTCCTCATACTATACAAACAAATGCTATGACTAGGTGTTACTCATATTTATATGGTTATTGTTATACTTGTAATTAATTTGGTTATATGGATATTGATTGTAAAGTTGTACCTAAAAGGGGGACAAAATTTGTAAGTATAAATTCATTTAGTCCCTTATTAGATGCAAATGTAATATTCTAGAATTGTAATAATTTTGGTCACATAGATAAAAAATGTAGAAAAAACAAAGTAAAAATAAATGCATGACTCCTAGTGTGAACAAAGGTTCATAAGTATCTAAAAAGGAGAAAAATAAGTGAAATAAGAAATCTAAGGATGTGTGGAAAGTGCAAGATCAATCTATGATTTATAAAACTACACCCCATACCAAGGAGAAAAATATATGGGTAATATAAAGTGGTTACTCAAAACTTATGACTAGTGACAAGAGCAAGTTCATCAAATTGAGCAAGTGTAAGGAAGGATCTAGTAGCTTGGGAGACAATAATATAGTAAAGATTAGAGGTAAAGGAACCTTGAACATAGATGTAAAATTGCCTACACATGATGTCCTTTATGTTGAAGGATTGAAGCATAATCTACTATGTGTCAGCCAAATATGTGACAATGGATATAAGGTCACATTTCATGTAGAAGGATATAAGTTAAAGAGATTTATAAGACTAGTTTTAGAAGGAAAAAGAACTGAAAGCAATATCTATAATCTTGTTGAAGTGAATTATAATAGTTTCCTGATAGGAAAGATTGATGAGAGTTGGTTATGGCATAGAATAATGGGTCATGTCCACTTTGATAACCTAATAAAAGTGATATTAAATAAGTGTGTTATACACATGACTAAGATAACCAACCTTATAGACACTACTTGCAAGGAATTTCAACTAGGTAAGAAAACAAAGGTCAAATTTCAAACAAAGGAGTATGCAACTACAAAGCCTCTAAAATTAGTTCATATTGATCTTTGTGGTCTTGGTAAGACAAGAATATATAAAGGAGAGAGATACTTCATGTTATTTTTATATGATTGCTCAAGAATGACATGGGTAACCTTTTTCAAGGACAAATCATAGGTATTTGAGAGATTCCAAATCTTTAGGGACATGGTGAAGAATGAGATTGGATGAAAAATCAAATGCTTAAGTCCTAATAAAGGTGGATAATTCACCTCAAATGAGTTCATAAAGTATTGTGAGAAGCAAAATATAAAAAGACATTACTCTGTAATAAGAACTCCATATCATAATATAGTTATTGAAAGAAAGAATAGGATAGTTAAGGATATGGCCATAACAATGATAAAATAGGCCAAGTTACCTAATGGATATTAGAAAGAATTAGTCTAGATAGTAGTATATATCTTGGATAGAGTTTAACTATAGGTAAATAGTGACAAAAATCCCTATGAACTATGGTATGGAATACCTACCTCTATTAAGTAATTTAGAGTGTTTGAAAGCAAATGCTACATCAAGAAAAAGGAGGATAAATTGGGAATCTCTGAGTCAAGATGTGATGAAAGAATATTTCTTGGTTATTCCACCCAAAGAAAAGCCTACATATGTTGCAATAAAATGCTACACAAGATTGTAGAGAGCATTAATGTCAAGGTTGAAGAAGGATTGAAACAAGTTAAACCTGATAAAGAAATTTGTATTGAGGAATCAGATTTTGAAGAAGAAGCAACTAATAAAGATGCTGAGGAAATGAATAAAAACACACTTGCAAGATTTGATCAAAAGGATAATATTATAGATAATATCATTAGAAATAATAATGAAGGATTTTAGACAAGGAGAAGATCTTAAATGAACAAGAAGTAAGTAATTTTTGGTCTAATGTCTAAAATTGAGCCTAAGAGCTATGTTGAAGCTAGAAAGAATGAGAATTGGATAAAATCCATGGAAGAAAAACTGAGCCAAATTGAAAAGAACAAAACTTGGAAATTATTTCCAAGACCTTCAAATAAGAATATGATAGGTACACATTGGGTCTTTAGAAATAAGGTCAATGAGGATGGAGTTGTCATAAGAAATAATGAAAGATTGATGTGAAAAGGATATACACAAGTTGAAGGCATAGATTTTGAGGAAGCATTTGTTCTAGTTACCAAACTAGAAGCTATAATAATTTTTATAGCATTCTCTATTTAAAAAAAATCCAAAGTCTATCAAATGAATGTTAATTCTACATTCTTGAATGGGAACCTAGAGGACTAAGTTTACATAGAACAACCTAAATGTTTTTAGCTGCGAGAGGAAGAAGATTATGTGTGTAGATTGAAAAAAGATCTATATGGTCTAAAAAAGGCACCTAGAGAATGTTACTCAAGATTGGACCAATACCTAAAATAATAAGGTTTCAATAAAGGATTTATAGATAATAATTTGCACTTCAAATCATAAAGTGAGCATATGTTGATTATTTTTGTTTATGTAGATGACATCATCTTTAGTGGTATCGATAACAAAATATGAAAATAATTTGATACACAAATGCAAAGTGAGTTTGATATGTCTATAATTTTATAACTTTATTTCTTCCTTGGTCTATAAATAACATAAATTGGTGAAGGGATATTTATATCCCAAACCAAATATGTAAAGGAAATGCTCAAGAATATTGGAATAATAGATATCAAACCAGTTAGTACTCCCAAGATAATTGGATGAAAGTTGAGGAAAGAGGATGATCCCTTGATGAAAATCAAACTATGTATAGATAAATGATAGGTAACTTGTTATACCTAACTAAATCAAGACCTAATATCATGAAAGAAGTGTGCATGGTTTCAAGATTTTAAGATGCTTCTAAAGAGTCACATGTCAATGCAGTGAAAAGGATCTTTAGATATATCAAGAACATAATTGACTATGGTCTCTGGTATCCTAGAAGTGAATATTTAATTTTTATAACATATATAGATATTGATTGGGTAGGAATTATGGATCATATAAGAAGAACTAGTGGTGGTGCATTCTTCCTTAGAAACATACTTGTTCATAGTTGATCAAAAAATAAGAGTCGGTTACTCTTTCCATAGTGTAAGAAAAATATGTGGCAACAGTGATATGTTCCAATCAAGTATTATGGATGAAAAAAACACTCAAAGACATCAAGGTAGAGTATGAATCACCTATCTCTATTCTTTATGACAATTCAAGTTCTATTAACATATCAAAGAATCTAGTGATGCATTCTAGAACCAAGCACATATCAATCAAGTATTACTTCTTAAGAGAAAAGGTTTTAGATTAAGAGGTCACAATTGAATATTTGATAACCCAAGATCAAATTTTAGACGTATTCACCAAACCTCTTCTTAAGGAATAATTTGACTATTGAAGACAGAAGTTGGGAGTGGTGGATCCTACATCACATCATTAGATCCTAGTGATGGGGCATGAGTTTAGGGGAGAATAATAGAAGATTTGTTAATCCTTGGAAGAAGAGAGTAAAGGAAACTTAGGTATGTATATTATTGAAAATTTATAATGAGTTGATGGTTTTATATTCTTAGACAAACTCATTTACCTTATAAAGGAGGAGAAAAATTTAGACAAATAGTGCGAAAGAGACCCTTTTCCATTGATGAAAAAGGGGGAGAAAAAGTGCAAATGGTCTCTAAAAAAGTTTGGATAAAAATTAAAAATGATAAATAAGAGTAGAACATGTGTCAAAGTTAAGTGTAGGCAAATTTCCCATTGCCTAAGGGGGAGCAAGTTTGGTATGAATAGCTTCAATTCATACTCATTAAAATCCAATACAAGAAAAGCCAAAGAAGAATTAGGATATTAAAATATCAAAGAATTTAGTTTACCATCAATGATAAAGGGGAAGATTGTTGGCAATATGGTTTTCATCGATATCAAAATGGAGACTATTGGCATTATGGATGTTATTTATGTTCAGGGCTAAGTATGGTGATTTAAGAATGTGTAATAAATCCTATCATAGGCTAAGGATGATTGGAGTGTTTTTTTTCATGAGTGAAATTCACCTGATTTTTCATATTGATCATCTATACATTTTGGGTCTATAAAGGAAAATATGAATAGAAAACTCATTGATGTTACCATTGACATGTATGGATGAGTCTAGGGGAGTTGGTCATATGGTTATGATCACATTAGTCCCTAGTTATTATGCACTAGATTTAAATTCATGTGATGAAGTGTGGTAAAAGATATGAGGATACAAAGTTGGATACTTAGATATAATTCACTAAGTTTATATACTTATCCAAATTTTCAAAAGGGTTCAAGCAAAGCCAAGTAAGCATGTTGATGAGGTCAGCATTTGTACACATAAAAATGTCAGGATAAAATGATCATATGGGTTTGCTCATTTTTGTGCCTAGCTTTTATGTGTTAAATATTTGGTCATGTCATGTAGCGTGACAAAAAATAAGAATGAGAAAAATTGGGCTCCTAAGCATTTTGATAGTCGTTTCCCACAGTCAAATTCACAGATGGAAAGAAAAAGCTCAGTAATCATTTTTATGATGTCATATCTTATAGGTATGAAGTTTTATTGAGGAGATGAATAGATGGATGGAATCCCCTATGTGAGAGGATATTATGCAATAAATTATAGGTCATTCAATGAATTTCATCATAAATTTATGCAATAACAAAGTTGGCCTTCTAGGTAGTTCTAGGCATAATTAGTTCTATTGAAGGATAATCTGAGTGAGTAGATTAATGGTGTTATATTTCATATACATGAATGATTCAAGAATAAATGATCATATGGGTTTGTTTATTATCATGCCTAATTTATATGGTCCAAATTTAAGAATAGGTAGATAAGCAAAGAAAAATATATAAAGGTGTAAATTTAGCCTTCCAACCATATGAAATGGTCCCCATACTTAGTCAAATATGCACAAGGTAAAGTTTGATCTTGTTATAAAATATAATGGTTATATCTTAATCATATGTTAAAGATATAATGATGTGTAGTGAATTCAATATATCAAAGTCAACTATGAGTGAACGTGCTAGTGACAAGTGTCTCAATCATAGAGCTTGAACAATAAATCTATGGTTTAGTTCAAAGTCAATTAGTCAATGATCAATGCAAGGATGCCAAGTGTCTTAATAGTGGGAACTAATAGTAATATATAGAAGGTATGCACTAATTCGAAGTGTCACATTCATAGGAGTTCATAAAAGATAAAGTTCAAGCTTGTCATAAGATTGAATGATGAGTGGTTGATCATGCAAATAACTCTAATAGAATGAGTGAACTCAATGGGACCAAGTGCTCATGTTTAATGACACAAAGATGAACTAAAGATCAAGATAGTTTGATGAGATTGATGGAGTGTATTCATTCCAAATACTAATGATGCAATGAGATGAGGATAAGTGGTTGATGTTTAACCATAGATAGATATAATATTTGTGAATATATGAAGATCTAATGGCACATCAGAAACCACATTATAAATATCAATGGATGCATTTTAAAGTTGAATAATTAAAGTTTGAAAGCATATAAAGATAAAATAGAGTGTGTGATCCTATAAAAGATTGATCTAAAAAATATGTTTTAAAGTTGATAAATTTGAATGAAGACTATTAGATAATGGTGCCAAACTTAAGATCAATAGTTGATATTTAAAGATATGATCATCCTAATAATCAATTACAGTAACATGTAAGAATATGTAGGTAAGCCATAAATTATGATATAGACAATGAGAATAATTATTTTAATCGATCAAATTTGTGAAATATGGCATGTAAAACAAAACTAAATCCAAATATATGCTAAATATAGTTAGGAGACCAAGAATCATGATGGTGGATCATGATTTCAAGATGTGGGAAACTTGTACTTAAAGATAGGAACTAAAGTCCAATAGAATTTAGCATGATGTGTTAGCAAACTAGTGTGAACATAGATTAGATATGAACCCTAAATCAATTGCTTATATATGTGTCATCTAAGATGTAGGCACAAGTTGTTGGTATTATTGAATTGTGTCAAATAGAGATATATAGAGACAAAAAAGTAGAGAGGTAAAGTGGAAGAGAAGAAAGATGAAGTGCAAATCATGAGTAGATATACACCAAACCTATAATAGAGAATAGAGAATTGGATCCATTTATGAATCTATATTATAATATGGAGTTGTAGATCTATATTAGAATCTAATAGGTAGGTTATATAAGATAAACTGAGTTAGTGCTCAGTTAGGGAGTGGGTGATTCCTTAGAGTAGGTGCTCTTAAATGAGAGGATCGATGTCTCCTTAAGGTTGGTGACCTTAAAAATTATAATTGATGAGGTTATTTATTTTGAGGCTAGATTAGAATGGTAGATTCTAGTAACTATTATCATGGTGATTTTTCTCATATTAGGTTTTCCATTATATATCTAGTGTTGTGTTTATTTATGTGTTTGTGATTTCTACATATAGTTTTAATCTACATTAAATTTTTTTGAAAAGGACTAAGTTAATCAATATACTAATTTACCCCCTCTCAGTATATGGTTGTGTTCTAACAAATGTCATCATGGTATGTTTTCATCGATGGTACTATCTAGGTTCAACATTAGTGTCTTATATATAATATATGTTGAAATAGGATGAGACAACCTAAATGCTTCTATTTTTATTTAACCTTTGCTCTTATGTATTCAGATCTTGGTCATGGACTATTACTCCTTGTAAAATGGAAAATCTCAGCTTTCCATCTTCATAGTGACCTTGGGGGAAAATGGGTTAGTGGGCATATGGTGTGGAGCTGCCCTAAAAACCCCAATATTAATGGGTACTTCCTACATAGCTAATACTTTGAAGAGAGACTGATATTAATATAGTTATCCCTTATATGTTTGATTGTGTATGAATCATACAATATGTGAAAAGCAAGTACAATAGTGAACTAATGTGTAACTTAGCAAATCAAACTCTTGGGATGAGCCTTTATTACCTAAAAAAAGTAGATGTGTATTACCTATGATTGGTATGGAAATAGGCACACTTTGATTAATTGAATGCTTGATAGAGTGATTTTGATAAGTTGCATTGGTCTCTTTTGATCTTTTCTAGATGAAGCTAGGTGAGGAATGAATGAAGGTTAATATTATAATTATAAAAATATCTTTAGAGTAATAAATTACATTAAATAACTTAGGTCAACCAATAAGATACATTTCATTTGAATTTTGGATTAATTTAGGTCACCGAACACTTGTGTTGGGACAAGAAAATAACATTGATGCTATTGTATGTCCTTAAAATTAGTTTCTAGGGAGCATGAAAGTAGGTACAAGTTAAAAACTTATAAAGATGGAAGATAAGAATATTCTAAGCATTTTGGAAAAGATAAAAAAGTTGGGTCATTAGCATATAATTGATCATACTAATATATATATATATATATATAAGTAGTAAAGGTAAATAATTGAGAGGAACAACCAAGCTATGTGTTTTCCATGTGTAAAAAGCTGAAGTGTTATATAATAATAAAATATCAGTTATAGGATCATATATATAGAGTTGTGACATGGACTTATGGATATATATGTCATAGTTATAGATTCAACCATTGATGGGGTACACCTTATTTTTATTGTCAGCATCATTTTGATACATGAACATGATGCACATTTTTTTGTATGGGATTGGGTGGAGTGATCATGGACATGTTTTAGGATAAAACATTAATTTCATGGGGTTTTATTGTCTTGGTATAACTATACATTAATTTATACATGGTATTTTAATGTGGTGAATGGAACATAGATACCTCTACACTGCTACAAGTATTATCCTTAGAGTACATATGCATTGAGAGACTAGTAGCCCAATTATGAAAGAGGGCATATGATTAACTACAAGATTTCATATGGGTCATTATACACATTGGTATATATGTATGCTTAGGTGATACATAATTTTACTAGTGATCTATTTATGAGATGAAAAAAATGACTTGATATAGTGGTCCTACTTGTAGAGACAAATCTTATGGCCCAAAGATGGATAATATTTGAGATATATGACTATAGTATATTATATCATAGGAAATAAATATTATATTATATTTATATATATTGCATAATATGAAACAATGATTTACATTACCATGATATGGGAAAAATAATCCATACATTTTTGCTCATGTATCTAGGGAGATAATGCAGTGGGTTACCCTAGTGCTAAGAGTAGATATGATGACTAGTTTCTTTATGGTTTATGGGAGTGATTAGTATTTTAATATAGTAGATAAATATGTTGGAGTGATATATGGATACACAAACTTATGTAATTATGTTAGACTAGTATGATTTATGAGATAATGATACCACTATTATGTGCATTACAAGGGAGGATTCAATATGTTGTACATGCCTATCCTTGATGATAGAGATAGATGGATATTAGGCCTATGGGATTGGTCATAATTCAACTAATATGATGAGATGGGAGATAGGGGTGGAGATGAAGGAGGATATGGAGATGATGATAGAGGAGGTGGAGGAGGAGATGTAGGAGGAAATGAAGATAATAATAGATTATGAGGTGGATGTAATGGAGTAGTAAATGGATGTGATGAAGGAGGAGATGAAGATGCCTCCATTTAATTAAACTATGATTTACCCATAAAATATGCATTGACTAAAGTGAACTTGTAATAAATGGATGAAATGAAGGGTGGATTGACACAGAATATTCAATGGGTCCACCAAGTTCCTAATGTAGCTCCAACCAAGTAATTTTTCTCCACATGAATGGTGAGAGTGAAACTACTCTATGTAATTATGGTGCAATGGGATTAGAGGGTAAAAATAACTATAGGATGTCCTACATGTATGGAATATATATACCAATGTTTGGTCAATCTTATATCAATATATCTACACCCTATAATATCGTAAGTGGACTAGAGGTAGGTGGATCAATAAATAACTATTAAACATCTATAAGGTGATAAGGATATGGTAGAGGTGTGTCCCCATCAATATTATATTCATTTATGCTAGAAAAAGAGTCATTAATCTTAGAGATGTGATTAGGCTTAAAAGCATCATCAAATATAGGTGAGTTTAATGAAAAAAATATAATAGATAAATATTTGAAGGAATATCAATTCAAAGTGGATAACAAAGCTCAAAAACCTTTGAATTTGAAAAAGAGAATACTGATGAATCACATAGATCCACAAATTGAATAACCCCAAGAAGAGAAAAGTCATTGATTCTATCACAAGGTGTACTATCAATAGAAATATTAGATTCCTCCAAAGTACCAAATTATGAAGGTCTTGTAATAAAAACATCATTCACATGAGTGAAAGAAAAATATACAATTGGATAGTTGAGGTTAGGGAGAATTGCATCCTATAGTGGTAGCTCGATAGAAGGAAGATAATTATCTACCATGAATGTGTCATCATAGTAAATAGGAGTAGAAATTGTGAATAAAGTAGTCTCAAAAGAGATGATATGAATATGAGGAGTAGGAGTGATATAAATCTTACTAGGATCTCTGAAAAGAGACTAAATAATGCTCTAAGTAGTGCAAGGACACTATATGTTCCACATGACAATGATGATCCATAGAAGCATGAAATATTAAGGGATAAGAACCTTGTTAAAAGTGTTATCTCAATTTTTATACTAACCTAAGTCATTATGGGTAGTATTACATCCATATAAAAATGGATTACAATTCTTTATCATCATAAAATGTTCCATATATGCATGTCAAGAAGCATAGTTGGTATCTCCAAGAAGAACCACCAGTGTAAAAGATAATTCTAACAAGAGTGTCTCTTAAGTGAAGTCAAAATAACTAATAAAAGACATAAATAAAGTTCCATACTACACAAAAACAACTGCAATTACCCCTAGTTATATGAATAATGTACACTCATGAAGCGGGTGTCAAACACAACTAATAATGTGTCCAAGTGAGCAGTAAGTGAAGGAACTAATACAATGAAAAAATTTAGAATGTAGAAGATTAATTGAATAATACATATCACCACATAATTACCTAAAAATATCATCAATTTCCCCCTTAATGTTTCAAATACAAGCATGCTTTTATAGACATCAAACACAACCAAAAATGCCACTTGAGCAATCTATGTGTAAGCATAGAATAATTGAAGGGACATAGAGATATACCAATAATGTGTCTAAGAGTGTATGAATTTGGTTTAAAATTAGTTTTAATTCACCAAAAATTACTACCAATGTGTATTCCATGAAAAAACAAACACTTTGTAAGAAGATGGCACTCAAATTTGAGCTATTAATCAAAAGTTGTGAATTTGGACATCTAATCCGATAAAACTTTTGATGGAAAATAGTGCCAAAATGTTTTTTTGATCAACTTACCAAAATAAAAATGAGGTCCTTTGGAGAAAAATCTTGAAATTTTTGAATCCATTTCCTCAAAAATACTTATGCCTCCATGGATCAAGTTTTAAGCACTTTTGGGTTGGAAGTGACCAAGGGCTTATTTCCTATATGACCAGGGAATAAAACCCATTTTAAATTCTCCCCACTCTCCCATTATGATTGATAGGTGAGTGATATCATATTAATAGTGTCACTTTCCATTGTCTTAAATTTGATGGTCTTTCACATGTCAAATACTTTAGACTTAAATTTGACATCTTTATGGTCATCATAGGGTGTAAAAGGAGTGGTGATCAGAGTTTGTTAGAGGATAATTAAAGTTTCATATTTTATTATATTTACATGTATAAGAGTTGGAGTCCTAAGGTGGTGATTACATAAGTGTCAAGTTCTTGGTATGCTTGTGCACTCAATAGGATGTATTAGTTGTGAATGTAAATGTGTTAGGTTCTAACTAGTTATTGTGTACTTGAAAAGATCCTCCATTTATGTATGTAGATTCATCAGGATTTAGGTAGTGATTTTGTACTCATCAAGATTCACCTTTAGTCTAATCATAGTGAAGTTTTTGAAGGGTTATTTGTTCCCACCAAGGTAAATGTCTAATTCACCCTATTTTCCCAAAGCCAAAATTTTATTGATTGTCATAAAAACACCTAGGTGTTTAGAGGGGTGAAAAATTCCACTAATGGCTACAATTACATTGAAGGATAGTTTTTAGGTATTGTTTTTCTACCAACTATCAAATCTACTTGTGGGGGTCACATACTCTACCAAAATTGGAAAACCCAAAAATATGTAGATTTGGTATGATTCATATAAAAAATAATAATCATTTGATAACTCAAAAAACCTAAAAAATACCATAAATTATTTCCTTGATTTGATAATCTTACTATATTGATATTCATGAAACCATTAAAAAAGCCCTGAAACCCTCCAAAAATGACTAAAATTGACTATCATGAAACTAGGTCATGTTTATAGATGATCTTAGGGTTTTTATTACTTTTGGATCTAATGGTGCTATAAATTTTATGATAGGATACTTTGGATGTATAATTTTCACATAATTTCATGAAATACCACCAAACCTATGAAAACCAAAAAAATCAAAAAAGATACTAGGAATGCATGCATGAAATATCTCACCAAGGATTTTACAAATGGAAAATTGTCCATCATATCAATGATTTGGTACCATTTTATATTACTCAAATATATATTAAGGTCATAGATTAAATGAAACCCTAGGATTATGTGAGAGCAATGTAAAACACAAAAGTGGGATTCATAAATTTTCATTAGCTAATTAGCCAAAAAGTACAAAGGAGGCACATTATATAGTGAGATATTATGTCATCATAAAGGTAAAAACTCAACTCACAATGAGAGAACACAAAGTGTATTTCCAATAATGACCTTAACAAAACTAAGTTGACCAACAAACATGTAGGTAAAACCAAAAGTGGGAAAAGGCCTACATTAATAGATTTCACATACCATATTAGACTATGGGAAATTACATGATGGTACAATGATCCACTTAATTAAAAACTAATATTTGTGAACATTGGAGGAATTTTATAAAAGTGACCTAATAATGGCCATGGAATTTATTGATTTTTTATTAGCACACATTACTTTCTCAAACTAAATATATTCAAAATTATGTTTTGAGATATCTACCATGGATTTTATGGTATGAGATTATCATCTCTTACATAATATTGATAGTTGACTTGATTATTGATGATTTGATAATCATCAAAGATTGAAAATTGTTATATATTTAACTAGATGGCAAGGTGAAGACTTATGATGATAGGATCATATTATAAAATGTTGTTTGTGAATGCAAAACTAATATGAAATTATTTATGGATAATATCCACTTGCAAAATCATTAACAAGATACCTACACTTGATCATTGAGATTTAAAGGAAACATCAAAATAAATATTAGATTGATGTTGCTCATCAAAGGTCAAGATGGACTCATCGACAACTCCCATGGCAAGTATTTATTTATTAGAAAATGGGACTTATACAATTTGATTTATGAGTACTTAACATTAATATCCTTCTTATTTTCATATGACATAACCCAATTTAGAATTTATCCTATTAGAGTTACTTTTGATATAAGATATTTTAATAAATCAACTTTGGTGATGAGGAAAGTATTATTATTAAGCACATAATGACAAAATTTATGAAATAAAAATATTGACCTTAATAAAGATTTTTTGATGGAGGAATAATTATGATATTATTCCACTAGATTTATGCTCAAATAATAAACTACATGTTTTTTTTTCATTTTCATTGTGTTGAGCCAAAAGTGCCCCCAAGGCACACTGAGTAGCCAAAATATGAAGCAACAATGGCTTACTTGGTGCTGGAATCACTAACATAGGTGGATTTCCCAAATACTATTTAAATTTATTAAAAACATCCTAGCAATAATTATTCCAATGAAATATGGTCCCCTTTTTGAGGAAATGTGTGATTGGATAACAATGATCAACCATCGGTGAAATAAGTCTATGAATAACATGTATCTTTCCTTATAAACTACATACCTTAATAATATTTTATGGAGGATTAATGTTACTTATGGAATTGATTTTGATTGGATTGAATTTAGTGACCCTAAGAGATAGTATGAATCCCAGAATTTTCTGTAATGTAACCCTTAAAACACACTTCTTAGGGTTAAGACAAATTTTATATTCCTTGAGCCACATAAATAATCTACACAAGATTGCTAGATTTTTTACTCTTATTTTGGATTCTCTCAGGATGTCATCCATATAATATTACATAATATCATGCATCATATAATTAAATATGAGGGTCATGGCCTATTAATAAGTAGCACCTAGAATTTTAAGGATAACAACCATGACAAGGTAAAAATATGTCCCTTAAGAGTGGCTAACACAATTTTATGCTATCCTCAAGTACTATTATGATTTGATTATAACTACAAAAATCCATGAGTGAGTGATAAAATTTCATAACCTATTATTTAATTTATGATCATATAATTTTTAGGTAAGGAAAAATAGTATTTAGGACATGCCTTGTTAATGTAACACATTTTTTTACAAAGGCAAATATCTATGATAATTTTACTAATAAGGACAACATTGGAAATCCATTTAGAATAGTCAGTTAGTTTAGTGAATCCTATCCTAATATTTTTTCAATGTCTTTCTTGACCAATATTTCTATGTGTGGATTCTTTTTTTATAACTTTTTTTTATTAATTTGGAATTGGTATGTACCACAAGATGATTGACCACTCAATGCTACGCCCCTAACCTATCACATGTATTAGGATAGGAATAGCTAACTTATGGCTTAATTATCCCTCTTTGATGTTATTTCACATTTCTCTATGAATTCATTTGGTTATTAAGTTGGCCTATGGAGTAACCATGGCCTAGATAGACTATATATAAGAGGTAGTGGGTAACTATTTATCATCATATTGTGAATTCTACTCTTATTGAAGCTTGTGGAGGTTTCCCCCTCGAAGTGGATTGTATATTATCATATATTTTGATATGTTTTAGTCATATTGGGATCTATTTCTGTTATTCTACTTTATTGTTGAAGTAATTTCATTACAAGTGGTATCAAAGCTACGATTTGGGCAATCTTGTGGGTGAAACCCTAATTTTTTAAATTTGGCTATATCTAAAAAAAGGTTGCAAATTTATCTTCAATGTTTTTACTAGAGGTGATAAACCATTAAATTAAGCTTCCATTAAAATTTTAGATCATTTTGATCTATTGTACAAAATTTATCACCATTTTAAGTTTTTTATTAAAATTGCTCTATAGTGCAAAATTCAAAGAATTTTTCTTAGTTATTTACATTTTTGGAAATATTATAAAAATTTGGATAGGTTATTTTAATTGTATGTTTTTATTTTAGGGTGACATAAGTCCAAAATCACTTGGTCAAAGTTGGGTCAAAAGTGCCAATCAGGGTCAACATCGTAAAGCCCTTTTATGGCAGGTCCACAAATTCGAGGCTAAGGAAAGGGTGCTAGAACTCTAGGTAATACTCTTAAAAAGGAAGAGATGTAGTTATAAGGGGGGTGTAATATATCCTTTTTACCATGGTTCTCTGACATAGATCACAAAGTGAGCCAACTTGACTATTATGTGCAAGGCATTCAAAGTGAGGTGCAAGGCATATAATCTAATATGAAATCCATATAAGATAGTTTGGTAGATATCATAATGAATTTGAAAAATATTCAGTCAAATCATCCACCTATCACTATTTTACAACCCCACCAGGATGGTTCTCCCAACCAGTCTACTTCAAATCTAACTACATGGCCACAGAGGAACCTGTTACCAAAGGTGGATATGCACAAATTTGATGGAAAAGATACACTCAATTGGATCAACCAAATGAAGATTTTTTTCAATTTACATTAGATCCTAGGTGGAAAGAAGGTTACCATGGCATCTTTGTATCTTGAACTTGATCAATTTATTTGGTATCGATGGTTATGTGCTCAAAAGAAAAAGATGGCTCTTAGTGTCACCTAGTCAATTTTTATAGAGGAGCTACAATTACACTATGGCAATAGTGTGATAGATAATTAATTCAACCGATTGGTAAAATTGTTATAGATTGGCTTTGTCAAGGATTATATTCATCATTTTTAAAACCTATCCTTATGTGTGGAGACAATTTATGAGGAGAACTTGAATGACCTATTTTTGAGTGGACTCAAGGACCACATTCAACATGAGTTACACATGATTAATCCACTTAAGATTTCTTATTCTATTATCATGGCACGCAGAGCTGAGGAAAAATTCATAGCCAAAAAGAATCAACCATTCACTTACTTCAAATATCATAGCATATTGACACCAACATTTCCTCTACCTACTAGATTGACCCCTCAACAAATTGAAGAGAAGCGTGCAAAAGGATTATGTTTTGGTTGTGATAGCAAGTAGAGCAAAGGAAATAGATGTGCTAAGAATAAGTTATTCTACATTAAGGGATCTAATGAAGATGAAGAAGAAGATGATGCCTCTAATGATGATGAAGAAGAGATAGAGGAGGTACCTAAATATTCCCAATCTATAATCTCTTATCATGCACTTGCAAGTATTAACAATCCATAAACTCTTAAGGTGGTGGGTTTCCTCAAGAAATATAAGGTGAAATTGTTGATTGATTCAGGGAGCACACATAACTTCATCAACCATAAGTTGGCCACTTAATTAAACTATTTCATCTACCCAACACCAAAATTATAGGACATGATTGTAGATGGTGGCATAATTAATTATTCAAGAAAATTCCATAGTATTAATCTTGTTATGGGTGAGTACACTCTTGATTCTCCTATGTTTTCTATTCCCATAGGTAGCACAAACATTATTTTGGGAGTCTAATGGCTCACAACCTTGGGTACCATTGAGATGAACTTCCAAGAATTATTCATGCACTTTCATTCTGAAGGTAAGAAAATTGAACTACATGGATTACATGAAAAATCTCCATAATTAATTAGTTCACATTAGATGACCAAGATGCTAAAAAGGGGCCAAAGGGAATTATTGCATGATTATGTTCCATAGAAGCTCAACCCACACAGGCATCTACACATCCTAATCTATAGATGATTCTTGATGTGGAAGAGAACATTCAACATCAACAAGAGGTTTTGGCTAGTTTGAGAGAGAATTTGGCCTTGACACAAAACATGATTAAGCAATAAGTAGATCAAAATCATAGTGAGAAAAAATTTGAGGTGGGCGACTGGTTATTTATATGTTTGTAGCCTTACAAGCAGATGTCATTGAAGTACTAAAAAAAGGACAACAAACTTGTTCTTAAGTATTATGGCCCTTATCAAGTTCTATAAAAAATTGGAAGTGTGGCTTACAAGCTTGAGTTACCTCATTCATCTTGCATACACTCAGTATTCCATGTTTCCTATTTAAAGAAGGTTATTGGGTAGAAATTTTTAGGCCAAATATATCTCCTAAAACTAGATGAAGAAGGATGTGTCATTTTGGAACCAAAGAAAATCCTCTAAACACATACTAAGAATTTGAGAACTAGAGAGATTAGGGAATATCTGATCAAGTGGAAGAACCTGAGTAGTGAAGATACAACTTGGGAAGGTGAAGATTTTTTGCAACAACATCTAGAGTTGTTCAACATTGAGAACAACATTGGTCTAAAGGGGAAGGGCATGCTATGCCCCTAACCTATCACATGCATTAGGATAGGAATAGCTGATTTATGGCTTAATTATCCCTCTTTGATGCTATTTCACATTTCTCTATGCATTCATTTGGTTATTAGGTCAGACTATGGAGTAACCATGGCCTAGATAGACTATATATAGGAGGTAGTGGGTAACTATTTATCACAATATTGTGAATTTTGCTCTTATTTAATATTTTGAAGGGTTCTCCCTCAAAGTGGCTTGTCTATTATCATATATTTTGATATATTTTAGTCATATTTGGATGTATTTCTGCTATTCTACTTTATTTTTGAAGTAATTTCATTACACTCAAGATGGGTCTAGACTAGGCACATTTACATAAGAACATAAAAATATGTCATTTATGAGGTAAACTATTGGCTTGTGTTCTTATTCTATGAGAGAATAAATAATCTTGATGATGCAAGTATTATATTCAATACCGATGTTAACATCAATGATGTCTTCCACAAGCATGGTGAAACCATCTTCTTACAATTTTGGCACTGAAAGAAGATGATATTCTTAATTTTAATATATCTTGACTGGCTCATCAAGATCACCCATAAATTAATAATATGAATTTTTCATCTTAGGTAAAGGATAATTTTTAAATGTATTTGTAAATTATTGTATCAATTCTTAAATGTTTTCTCTTCAATATGACTAAGGCCTACTCCAATGTTTATTTTTAAACTTTAGGATTATGTGCTTCCTAATGCTGAAGGAGGAGTTTTCTATTTATTGGCACCTAAAATTTGTTATCACCAAAAAAGAACCTCTTTGCATTTACTTTTTTTACAATCTAATAGCACCTCAAAGAGGTTTTCACTATAGGACACTAATTCTTGTTTTGTTTGATTTTTATGACTATGAAATGCCATATGCTCCTTAAAGTAGGAAATAGAGTCTAAATTGATTTCAAAACCCTTATTATGGTCACTAATTATGAGACCATATTGAAGTCCCACGAATTATTTAATGGCATCATCATTCTATAATATGTCCAATGAAAATTAATCTTAATGGTCCCTTTTAATGAGTTCAATATATCAAAGGTCTAGATGGATTGTAAGGATGAAATTTATATTAAATATATTAATGTTGGAAAATGTATCATAAATACTTTTTAAGGAATTTGTACCACTACCAAGGAATTATTCATTAAATATCATAGTGTCATCAATATCAATTTTTTAGGAGTCCTCTCTATGTGGTTTAAATACAATGCCTTGATTTCCTTTTTGTTTAATAGAGGAACTAGCTCAATAATTACTTGTTCATTCCCCCCCAAGTGTTTACCTTTGTAAGATAAAATATCCAATAATTTTTTTGTAATGGGATGTTGGTTTATTTGATAACATGATAAAAATCCATCATTGTGTAACCAATATTATCTATGATTGTTGATATTTTCTAGGCCTCAGAGATTATTTTTGTTAAAGCAGTGGGATCTCACTTTATAGGAATCAACCTTCTTGCACCACATAATTTTTGGCTTTCCATATTTTTTTGGGGATGTAGGAATTTTAATGTGTAAATAATCTTTAAATTCATATATACACAACCTTTATATTTGATTATAAAGTGTGATGATTCCTTTGGAGGAGGATTATTTGATATGGATGTAATCTTTCCAAGATTTTGTAAGATCACTTAGGAGTTTCAAAAATAATATTTTATCCTTTTTAGGGCCATACTGTATGATGGGATAATAATGGGTGTTATTATATTCCACTTCTATCATCTTGTAATACTGATAAGGTTATGTATCTCTAGGAATATTGACCTCTATATTAGTATGTGATAATTTAAGGCACTAATGAAAAGTATATGGATCTACGCACATTACATGATTCAATGGATGTCAAAAGAGGAGGTTATACGATATTACTAAGTAAATAACATGGAAAAGAGTTTTATGAGTGGCATACCCAATAATTATATGAAAATAAATAGTGCTAGTCAATTTTATATCTATATTATCATAGGCCTTGATTTTAATGATGCTTTAGTAAAAATTTGAGTTTGATTACTCTAGGTGTTAGACCAACTTAAGTGTAAAATTTTTTAGCCTAGGTCCATTATATATTAATACCATTTTAACTTTATGCCTTTCAGTAATCTCCTCAATATAGAACGTGTCATTATGGGATGGACCTACAAGTGAAATGCCATTTGGGTCAAAGGTAATTTGTTTCCCTAATAAAAAAATGTCAAACAAGTGATTTAAAAATTGAGTCATTAATATCTTTACATATCACTGAATGATAAAGGATCTAGTATAAAATATAATTTGTGATAGTGGATGTTTGTATAAGATCCAAGATGGATATATGTGTCATGGTTTTTTTTTTACTATTTTATAAGGTCATATGGATTTTTAGCTGAGGATGTGGATGGTTTTGATTTTGAAGGAGGGGACATTATATTTTATTATTTGATTTTGATGTGGGATGGCCCTATATGGTAACATTTGAGTTATGATTAGTAACAACACATTCTCAAGCTTGGTTATGATTAATAGAATGAGATGAAGAAGGTCACTAGTGGTCCTAACACTAATTGATGTTAGGAGGATAATGGTAGTTGATTTTGATAGTGGTAACATGATTATATGAGATTTATCCCCCATTGTTATCATATTTTTGTTACAAATTGTGATAATAAATGTGGTTGGTTTAATATTTTTGACCTTGATTTTGATTATGATGTTAATACTACTGATTACTTGATGATTATTCATATCTTTATAATTACGCTTTGGGAATGGGTCTTTAACTATGCCCATATTATGATTAGATGATGATGCATTATTATCAATCTTGATTTACCAAAAATCAAGTATATGTTTAACATAATGATTAAGTTACATGTATCTATATTTAGCATGGCCTTTAAGTTTGTGATAATCACAATGCTCATTTTATTTATACCATGTTGTTTTTGGATGACCTTCTTCAAACGTCTTAGTGGTAGGTCATACAACCATGTTTACAATAGCTAAATTTTGAAATAAAAACTCAAATGGTTGTCAAAGAAGTAAGAATAGCCTTCATTGATATTTGTGTCTTAGGTGGCACTTTTTGATGAGTAACTGTTGGTGTAGATTGGACATGTTTTGGTTAAATAGTTTACACGTGCTTGTACTCTCTAAATCTATTGCCTATGAAATATTTTTTATCATTAAAAAATCTAGGTTTATTCATTTGTGATTGGATATTAGATTTTGGTTGATTTAGAGAGTCCTTATATTATTTTTTTACTAATCATTTCTCCATAATCATTTTTTAAATATTCACACCTTTTTTTATGATTTCATCAAATGCATTTTCACAATGTAGTCACAAATGAAAAGACATTTTTGGATTTAGATTTGAAACAAAGGTAGTAGCTAGTTTTTTCACAAGGAGAGACTAAGGAAAACTTGTTGGAGAATTAATATTATTTAGGTCCTTTCCTAAGCCTTTAGGAGTGTGTTATGTTATCCTTTATTTAAGATAATATTTCATCCTAAGTTTTATTTTTGTGTGGAGAATTTTTTTAATGCAAATTATTAATTTAAATAAATCTATATTCTATGAGGTGTCACTCACCTCTTTGTTCTCCTTAGGATTTTTTGATTTGCTTGTCTGTAACACCTCTCCCCCCACATTTCACACACATCCTCCCCATTTTTAATAGATTAGGGACACTTAGCACATATGTTGAATCTTGCATATGTAACTCCTTATTCCTTATAACTTTACTTATTAAGATCTTCTCCTCCTACCTTCTTACCTTTTAGTAGTTCCTCAGTTTTGATCTTCCTCTTGCTCTTGCATTATTTTAATAATCTCTTTTGTCTTCTTATTGATATGTACTTAGAGTTTATTTATTTTAAGGCTTTTTAATATGTTGTGGGGTTTTTATCTATTTGATGGTTTCCCCACTTATTAACTCTTGTTTCTCTTAATTTGGTTGATTCAATATTGAGGTAAATTTGTTGATTTATGAAATATGTAAGGTATTCAATGCTTTTTATATTTCTATCTTTGACAATACTATTTGATGGTATCGTAGATACAACATATTTAATGTTGAATGTTGAGTTTTTTCTAGATTTAGAGGTGGAAAATATATTTTTTTCTCATCTAACATTTTAGTTTTCTTTATCATTTGATTAATTTTCATGGTTTTGGGTAAATAAAACAAGTTTTTAAACACCTTTTATGGCAATAATCTAACCATATTGTTGTTAATGCATTAATAGTAGCATTTATTTGCCTTTTAGCCTTTTTTTTAGGATTATAAATGAACCTTTCTTATGTTTTTTTTAATTTATTTTCAGTTGCATTTAGAATTATAATTCAATTTTTAAAAGTTTTAAGTTGTTTTCCATTAAAATTAGTTTAAAAGGGTTCATATATTTTTCCTAGAATCCTTGTTTCTTAAAATCTTTCTAGATTTTGTTAATTGGTAATCTATGATTATGTTGTTTTAATAAAATATAGTTTATAGTTTTTGAGATATAATAAAAAATTTACCTGCATTTTTTTGTAAAAATGTGGTTAAAATTTTAGTTTTTATTTTTTTTACATTTTCCTCACTTTGTCTTTTAGGTTATATATGGCTTTGGTAAGTATTTTTTAATACTTTTCAAATTCAAAAATAAAAAATTGTTGACTTTAAATATAAATAATTTTATTAATTCTATAAAAAAAGGGCTTTTAAAAATAATTTAAACCTTTTTTCAAATTCAAAAAGGATTTTTTTTCCTTTTTCAAACTAATTAAAATTAAATGTTTAAATTCAATTTCCCATGTGAAATTATTTTTTCCATAAGATTTTTTGGTGTTTTATGTAAATTTAAAGACTTTTACAAAAAAAAAGTACTTATGCATTAATTTTTTTTTAATTCTATGAATTACAAAAAGTTGTTTACTAATTTTAAGAATTTTTTTTTGGAAATTAATAAAAGATACATTAACAAAGCACTTTGATAATTTTTGTAGACTTATATTTACAAGTTAATTTGTATTTTTGAGAAAGTTCATTTTAAAGCTGTATTGACTATTTTAGACCTTGCAAGTAAGTTATTATCACATTATTCTCCTTTGCACCTTAACATGCATAATATGGATTTTAAACTTGAACTTTTTCTAGCATTTAAAAAATTCTTCTCGTCAAATATATTTTAAATTTTTTGAGATTATTACTCTTAGGACACACAT
>JARHVA010006756.1:735000-837443 GCA_037957365.1 Torreya grandis | reverse complement strand
CCCATGAGCCATTAGTTTTCTACCAACTAAAATGTGTTTGTGTCACTTGTCCTTGACTCATTAGTGCTTTGGATTTGCTAACTAGTTTGATTCATGTGTACCATTTGATTAAGATTTATGAGTTCATGCACACCATATATATCCCTAAGTCCCACTTGCTTATCAATTATTTCACTCCATCATATCATTGGTATGATTGAGTGTGAGCCCTTGATTTAGCTTGGATCCATCCTTTTATCAGTGATTTTGATCTATTGGATCTTGGCTTAAATATTTCACACCGTTGGATTATGTCCAACTTGTATATCTTAGAGGCTTTAAATTGGGGTCCATTTGGCTTAGTTGACTTATCACAAATCATTATATCTTATGTGTTAGTATGAGGGCTCCTATGGACCATTAGATCTCAGCCAACTTCAAGCTTTTAAGGACCTTTAAACCCAAATGGTTACTTACCTTGATTAAAATTATTGCTTACACTAATATCATTTGACATCTACATAGATGTATTTGACATTCTAGAGACTGTTAATTTTAATCATAAATAAATTTTTGCCTGAGCTTCATTTTGATTTTAGAGTGAATGTATTATGTTGTAGGTCCAATTTTGAAGGCTTATAACTTGAAGTGTAAAAGTCATCGAGGCACCAAATTTTTAAGAGATGCTCTTGAGATTGAAAGGGATGAACCAATTTGATTTTATAATCCCAAGATCACTCTAAATGAAGATATAAAATGCCCAAGTTGATTGATCTATTCATTCTTGCATGACATCCTGATGACTTTCTAGT
Source organism: Torreya grandis (assembly GCA_037957365.1). Classification (NCBI taxonomy): domain Eukaryota; kingdom Viridiplantae; phylum Streptophyta; class Pinopsida; order Cupressales; family Taxaceae; genus Torreya; species Torreya grandis. Next base: position 836,652 of record JARHVA010006756.1, on the reverse strand, counting down.
TTATTTGGTTAAGTATGAGAAACCTAGTGAAATCTGACTGAGGAGCCAACTTTGAACATACACAACTTATATTGTGCTTCAGTGGATGATCTCAAACTTAACATGTAGTAACTAGGGACCAATATGGAAATACTCATGTGAACATTTTTTCTTGATCAAAACCTAATGGAATTGATGGAGAGGCCTAATTCAAGGCATTAGCTTCAATCAAATGATATTTGATGTTAAACATGACTTGCAAAATAATATAATCTAGTAACTAGATGATATTCAAGATTTGACAAGGGAGAGATTTCTACCACATATGCAAATCAATCTGACATTAAAACACTATACTAGAATCATGAAATTTGAAAAAAGAGTCCTTTATTTATCTTAATAGGTTACAAATATCAAATCTTGGTAGAGTCTAGTCATGCCCAAGAAAGTGATTATCAAGCTATTTTCAAGGCTTAGAAGCCTATATTTTGAGTGTGTGTGTGTGTGTGTGTGTGAGAGAGAGAGAGAGAGAGGGAGAGAGAGAGAGAGAGAGAGAGAGAGAGAGAGAGAGAGAGAGAGAGAGAGAGGAGAGAGAGAGAGAGAGAGGAGAGAGAGAGAGAGAGAGAGAGAGAGAGAGAGAGAGAGAGAGAGAGAGAGCTGTGAATTAGAAAAGGCCCAGTGGCTTATGATGGATTATCACCAATTCAAGGATGGTTCTCATTGATCTTATCTAGAAGGCACAATTTCAAAGGCTTTGTAAAACAATTTAATGCTCCATTAATCTTTATCTAGCCACTAGGTCATCATCTTAGAGTTCTATGCCATTTCTACCTGATCTACTAATGAGGATCAATCCATTATGCCTTGGAATGGAAAGAGTCTCACTTGGTCAATTTTGAGTGGCTAGATGTAACTTTTTATCGAGGTTGTAACTAAGCACAAATCACTTTATAGATTGAAAATCAATAATTTTATTAGTTTTCTTATAGTTTCTCTATTTATGGAAATCTTATAGGTCATATAGTCTTGGTTTAAACCTATTATGGTTTAAATAAACCTATTCTACCTTTTGAACCTTGTAAAAACTAAGAGCTCAATATATGCATAGGTCCTTTTTTTATCAACAAACTACTAATCTTAGTCTATATTAGGTCTAAAAGACCTATTTTATCTTTGCAAGGCTTTAATGGCAACCTCTGATCCATGAAATGTTCATCTCGTTAAACTCTGATCACCATTTTAAGATTGTTTCCTTTGTTATTACCTTGCCTAGGTCAAAAACCATCTCCTCAACATTTGTCAAAATGTCTCAGGGCTTGATTCTTCTCATTGATTATTGAATGTTGACTTAGACCCTTGAATTATTTTACCCTGTTCACTCCATTTATCTAACTATGTATATATTCCCATGAGCCATTGATTTTTTTCCAAATAAACGTGCTTGTGCTACTTTTCCTTGACTCACTATCTCTTTGGATTCGTTGATTAGTTTGACTCACACGTGGCATCCACTCAATATGTAAAATTTCACATGAACTATAGATCTCCCTGGTCCCACTCTCCTATTAGTTATTATACTCCATAGGATCATTGGTACAATTGAGCATGAGCCCTTTATTTAGCTTAGATCTATCCTTTTGTCAGTGATTTTGCTTTGTTGGATCTTGGCTTGATTGTTTTGTACCATTGGATTATATCCAACTTGTAGATATTTAAAGGCTTTAACTTAGGGACCTTTTAACTTGTTTGACTCATCATGGATCATTATATCTTATGTGTCAATATGAGGGCTCTCATGGACTAGTGGATCTTGGCCAACTTTGAGCCTTTTAAGGACATTTGAACCCAAATGGTTACTTACCTTGATTAAAATGGACATTTGTGTTAACATCATTTGACATCCATGTGGACATATTTTACATTTTGTGGACCATCAATTTTGAGCACAAATAGATTTTTTATTGAGATTAATTTTGACATTATTATGGACATATTATATTTTATTCCAATTTTGAAGGCTTATAACTTGAAGCACAAAAGTCATGGAGGCACCAAATTTTTAAGAGATGTTCTTGAGACTGAAAAGGATGAACCCATTTGATCCATTGGTCCCAAGATTACTCTGAATGAAGATATAAAATTCTCAAGTTTAATAATTTATTCATTCTTTCATGACATCTTGATGATGTTCTAGTTTATTTGGCTAAGTATGAGAGACCTAGTGAAATCTAATTGAGGAGCCAAATTTGAACATGCACAAATTCTACCATGCTTTGCCAGATGATCTAAAACCTAGCATGTAATAACTAGGGACCAAGATGGACAAACCCATGTGATCATTTTTTCTTGAGACTACCACACATGTAAGATATTACCTCTATAAATTGCCTATTTAGACTTTTTGTTATCTCCACTGAATTCATGGACTAGGCAAAACTTGGTATGTAGACCAAAATTGGTCAATAGTTACCTTTGCAAATATTTACCATGAATCTTCAAAGAATGACAATCTTTAGCTAAATGAGCCTACATATTGGTCTCAAATGATGTGTATAAAATATATTTACATAATTATTCTAAAAGAAACATAATTATGCAAAGTGGTGAAATAAAGGCAAATAAGTGAAGTGTTTCACAAAATTTATATTATTTGGTGGTTGGGAGCCACCATGGCCTAAATTTTATCTAATAATTTGAGGGTGATCTATGCTAATTAGGATTAATTATGTTCAAACCTAAGTCTAGAGCTAAATTAAGATGAATATTCATAATGAGAATTAAACTAGGGTGACTTGATTAAAAAGGGGAGAAAAAATAAGGGTAAGGCAAAGAAGAAATGTGCTATTGATCTTTAATTCAGAGATTATGAGAAAGTTAAAACTTCATTTAAACATGTATTTAGCCAATTTATGACGTGAAGTAGCATAAGATCAAATCCTATCACACATCAGGAAAACATCTAAGGAAGGTATAAAATGATGCAAATAAGAACTAGATCCACTTTAAAGATTCACCCTTACAAGAAAATAACATTAGCATATATGCAAGAGAAGTGAAGATAATGAAATGAACCTAAGAAATTTCAACTAATCTATCATTAACACAAATTAGCAATTTTGCATTTAAAGATGCACATCTATAATTCATAAGACCCTTTCAAATCTAAAAATGAGACCAAAGAAATGAGAGAGAAACCATGATATTAATTCACACAAGAAAATGTGGATAAAGTTTTCAAAACTCTTTACTTATATTAATTTTATCAAATGTTATAGAATAGTTTTTGGCTCAAAAACTCCCTCGCTTTTACAATTGATAATACCTCCTTATATAGATAATTCATGAGGTATGCCCATCAGTCATTCAAATGTTAAGGAAAACTATCCTTTTACAATCATTTTATAAACCTATGGATATTTCTAAATGAATAACCTATATGTAGCACTTTAGAAGTTGCACATGCTTGTATAAAGAATAATATTCTCTTTTCAAAATATTACACATGTTAATTTATAAAAGGAATATTCCTAAATCAACTAACTTGACCTTGAGGTTCCTATGTTGATGAAGTGATTTGTTGTATATGTTGCAAAATCTTCATTACTCTAGTATGTTGATCATCTATCAACTTCAAATTGATAACTGGTTCCATGAAGAGTTCATCTTCTTGGTCTACTAGGCCTTTGAGATCTTTATCAGTCCTCTTTAATGTTTTTATATACTCCTATCCTCTCCAATCTTCTCCTCTATAGTAAAGATCATGTCCGTAATACTACTATTATCTGCATCAGTCCTTCCTTGACTCTTGATTCTCACTTCTTACATGACTAGGGCGGATTTGATCTTAAACGTCTCATAAGTGATGAGACCTATAAAACTGAGAGTGGATGGTTTGGTGATCATGGTCCCTGTAATTAGCAGGCTATCCCTTTCCATAGTATGACTGGTTATAGCCTCATTAAGATCTGGATAAACACAATCATATATAAATTAGATGTGGTCCCTATATTTGAATATGTACAATTTAGAATAATATTGTGAAACTATTTGAGTTCTACTAGGTGACCATTCCCTTAGGTTGGGAACCTTGGTTGTAGTAAGAAGGGCATCTAGAAGGTATAACATCATATAAAATTGGGTTTTATTCTTATTTATAATTGTAAAAATATGTGTACTTAAATCAATACTAATTATTTCACCTAAAGGAGGGGTGATCTACTTTTCCACTATGAAGTACACAAAGGGCACCCAAATTTGGTATACATATGTAGTGGTTGAAATACCACACAACCTATTCATCATTATCATGACCATCCTTATTATAGGTCTAAATTGACTAATGGGGATGTTTTTATTGAAGTTTAAAAACACTTGGTTTGTAGAATATAGCCATAGGGAAAGGATTCCCTTTAAATCATTCTCTGTGGCTCGATTGTTGATTGTGATTAGGTATATTTATGGTTTAGGAAATTTGTAGTAGTTCTAAAAGGCTATGGGAGAAATGTAGGCCATTTTATTTTGATTATGTCCATTAATGAACATGTCCTTATATATTTTATCATCTTTAAAAATGGGATCAAGCATGTCTATGCAATGGAGTAGCTCAGGTTTTACCATTACATAGTGTAGACCAATTATTTGTATAATAAATATGTTGTAGTAGAGTCTCTTTGAAAATATGTTCTTCTCCTTCTCTCTTGTAATGGCTGGTTGTTCTTCAATGGTCTAGAAAAGCTTAGACCAATTATTGTCTCCTATGTTTATAGTAGTGGCATCAAAATTTGTGTCCTTGAAAATCCTCCCTTATACATTAGAGGTTAAGTAAAGTTTCACATCCTCCTTGGAGACACCTTTTCGAGCTATCATGATTGTGAATTTCCTTAAAATTTCTCTCTAGTGGATTTCACTTCAGATCTATATTGAATTATTATTGTATAGATGATAATTTGTTTTTCCTTGGCTCATTTGCAATGATCACAAGGTCAAATTAGGGCTTTTTTTTATGCTAGGGATTTTTTGAAGGTCTTTACAAAGATTTAATGGTAGTAACTATTCAAACTATGTGAGTTTTGTGACTTAGATTTTTCTTGGATTTGCATATTTATACCTTTACCTTTTGAGGTCCATAAAATATTTTGAATTGACATGTATGCAAATGTGGAGCCACAATGTCATTCTATTTATTAACTTTAGAAATGTGACCATTTCCTTTAAGACATGTGTTATCATCTCATTAGATCTAGACTCTTTGAAAATTCCACCTCAACTAACACCATTAAATTTATGTGCATGGCATCATCATGATCCATTAATCTTGATTTGGGAGATTTAATGCCATTGGTTGCTTTTCTATATTTCCTATGTTTGTAATACTTGTCACTTCTACATTCATTTTGAGCTTCATTGAAATGTCAATGTTGATCTTGCACTATTGATCTAGGTTGAATGGATCAATTTCACTCTATATATCTTTATCCACTAGGTTTTGTCCTTCGAACTGTGTACCATTGGATCTATGATAGGGTTCCCATGATGGTGACACTTATCACTCACTTGCTTATCCTAGAGTTGAGTTGAATTTTTGACTTAATACACATTATTGATTAGAATGTGTATGCTCAATCATGTACCATTTATCTTTGGAAACATGATAGATATTTAACTATCCACTACAATCATAACACTTAACATATTTACACTTCCTCACTAGGCCTTGACTTTTCAACCTTCGTTACACACCATTAGATCATATTTGGAAGATCAAATGCACTCCATCATATTTCAATCCAAGGGGTTAATATGCACCATTAGATATTTTTACTTGAGTGAATGTGTATCATTGATTAAGGTGCTTGACTTATTGACTTCATATCATGTTTTTGGATCAAATTTGTTTAAGTAAATACATGGTGTCGATCCTATAGATAATAAAAGGAAGCAAGTAAGGTTTAGGGAATATAGATAAATTAGGTAAAATTTTTGGACTAATGTTTTATTCATGTTGATAAACATGATAAAATCTTGGGATAAAATTTTAGGCTAAGTTTTAAAGCATGATAAAGTTACCCCAAGAACAGTAAAATACATGGCATAAAGTTTTATCCTAAGGTTTTTATTATATTAATAAATTCAATTAAAAATTTAGGATAAGGTTTTATGCTAAGTTAGAACATAATAAAATGGACCATGTGATTAGCTAACCCATAAGAATAAAAAGGGGTTCAGGACATATAGGGACCATGCATAATATTTTTAGACTAGGGTTTGGTCATGTTGATAAGCATGGCTAATCTTGAGGATAAAAATAAAATGAATTTCATGACACAAATAATTGTTCCCATGAAAATTTTTAAATAAAAAGACCCATGTAAATTAAAATTTAAATTTAAAAGGCTTAGGATAAAAGAATTAGACTAAGTGTTTATAGATGCTCACACATGAATTCAATTTGACACTTAAGAACAAATGACTTAATCAAAGGGTCAATTTATTATTTAAATCTCAAAACCCTAGACATTGTCCACAATGTTGAGACTCCATTTAGACTGCAACCTAAAAACATGAAAGGCAACCATTAACAACCTTGGGAAAAATAAGATAAAGACCAAATAGATATATGTCAGTTAAGCTAAATGGAAACCATGTGTGAATGATATTCAAATAAATAATTATGATTAAGTGGTATTTTAAATTCAAAGCATAAATTTGCAAACAAAAAATTAAACAAGGGTCCCTATTTTCAAAAATGGGAGTATGTTGACCTCAACACATGGTAAAACCTAGATGCCTGATTCTACCATCTAGCTAATGGTTGGGGTGGTCAGGGAAACTGATGGTTGGGCTCATTTAGTTGGACCTTTGGGTTGACCTTATGTGGACTTATCAATTCTTTTCCTACTAGTTGGAATAAGTGCTTGTAGCTTGATTGGTTCCATGGTATTCATTACATGGAGTACTTACTAAGGTTGTAGAGTGTTATTAGTAATTTATTTGAATGTAATTAATGCTTATATAAAATTGATTTTTATTCTCTGTAGTATGGTTTTAGACCTTATCTTATCTTTATAAATTTTGAAATAGTGCTGAATTAGCTATTGGTTACACTTTTATTGGTAATGGACATGTAATGATCCTGATTATGTACTGTAGTGTTATGTTGGACCAAAATTATCTTACTTCCCATTATGGAATGTTGTATCTTTCAAATCTTAGAATATAGGAGTATTGTTTTGATATATGGAACTTTATATAATGATGAATATATTTTACATTTCTTGGATTGGGCACTACATGCTCAACTTGTAAATTCAATTGTTATAAGAATGCACATGGATGCATAGAAAACTTATAGTTATTACCATTGAAATAGTGTGTTAGTTTCATACTAATGATGTTAGGGGAAAACCACATTAATTATTGAGTACAATAATTATGATCAACACCCTTGTTAAAGTATGATCATGGTGGAATGTATCTTCTCATGTTATGATTTTTATCTATGAGAGCATCAAATATGGTTAAAAGAATATCTTGGTTTTTGTCATGAAAATTTGGGTGCATCATTACAAACTAAGAGTTAAATACCATGACGTAATGCTCTTGTTGATTCAAGAATAGTGTATACTTCATGTTGTTAATCGAAGGATTGGATGTCAAGTGAGAAATGTTTTTTCCTTCTTAGTGGGTATGACAATATTACAATTTTTACCTTGAGTACATATTATTTCAAAACACAATTGAATTCATGACAGCATTTTGAGTATGATAAAATTACTTAAGATGGAATGTTAAGATTGGTAAATGTTTTAATGATATTAAATTTAATTAAAAATTATTGTTTTAAGAAACTGTGCATAGTCTCACATTAATTACCTTGGTTGAGTTTGTGGGTGATTACATCCACCTTAATTAATACTGGAAATAAAAGTAAGTGCATAGCATAGTTGGGAATAAAAGTTGATTTTGTCATGAATACCTTACTTCAGCGTATATGTTAATTCACTTAATTGTAATTTGTTACTTATCTCTCATGTGTATGAGACTTAGGAAAACTTGATATGTTGGAATTAATATTCCTTTTTGGTAATTATTTTAATACATATTCATTTTATACTCCAAAGGTTATATTGACCCATGATGGATATTGATTTTGATACTGATGGTTGCCATTAAATGCCATAGCTGTAATTCATTAGGAATTTCCATTGCTGAAGCAATGAAATTAATGAATAATCAAAGTGAAGAAGTATGTATAACTAACCAATTTGGTGTAATTAAAATCATGAACTCCTTAATGGGAATTTCATTATGTTTTTATAACCTATTGTCAGTCATGTGTTCAATCTTGGCACATATTTGAAGGATATTAGTTTTGTTATGTTACATATTAAAACATGATTTTTAAAATGATGCTTCAAAGCCTATTGTTCATGTGGTTATCATGATATGGATGGAGATATTATTCCACTTTGCCAATCACATGAAATATCAATTATTCTTATTTTGAAGACTTTAAATGTGAAAGCTATTGTTTTGAGCAACCTTATATATATAGAGGAAAGCCAAGTATGACTCATTGACTAATACCACCAAAGTTGTTGTGGTCAAACTATTAGGTTGATAAACAAATTACCTGATTGGTATCCCATAGAGAAAAAAATGTGTATCTATATAATATGTTTATATTTGGTATTCCTCTTCCCAAGTAATGGATATCCTTATACTTAATATGCTCATATGTGTGTTTGTATGTCATGGTTGGTCAGATCATAGTGAGTTGATGTTCACCTAAGTGATTTCATTACCATCCTCTCTTAAATAGGTCTAACTTGAGATAGACTATGGGGTGTTATACCTGAGTTTTCCTTGTTATTCTATTTGCCATTGTGGTGGATTTGTGAAGGTATCATTTTACCCTCCAAAACTTCAAATTGATTCTCTTTGGAGACTATTGATGGTTAAAATTGCATTTTTTTCTAACACCAACAATGGAAAGTTTCAAGAATGTGGGACTTGTAACTTGAAATGACCTCCAAATTTTTAAGAAGTTGGTCTCTTCTTTATCTCGAGTGTTGGGAGGAAAGGGATAGGAATTTAAACAAAAACAAAAATGCAAAGAAAGAAAATCTAACTATGGCGATGCACCTGAATGTAATTCAACCCTTAATTCTAAGCACAGTGAAACTATATGTAAGATTTAATTACATTAAAGAATTAACAAGGCATGACCAATGTAAAAGATATAAACAATAGAAATAGAGGCTCATAGCTTAAAATACTTTTGCAATGACACAAAAAACATCAACAAAGGCACACAATTTAGTCTTCTTATTAATTCTCTAGTCACATAAAAGGCATAGAAACATGCATAATTACATAAACTTTCCAACTCAAGAAAATAGAATAAAGGCAAATGATATTCCTGATCACAACTCTAAAAGTCTAAAACTCTTGACAATAGTCTCTCACAGAAAATTCTCTCCAATCTTCTAATGATGATTTTTGGTGATCTCTACACCTCTTTTTATAGCATTGGATTACCTCTAGATTGTCTGTACATTCCCAATCTAACAGCCCAACTGAACTCTAACTAAACTGGAATTGTCTAACAGAAGATATTATTTAGATTCTGAAACATTTTGTCTTCTTATAGTTCATTGGCTGAAATAGATACATAGGATGCTCCCTTCTATCAAACAGAAGAGGACACTTGGCCAATTCCCCTATTTTACTTGAAAACCTTCTTATTATTTAGGAGGCACCAAAAAATGACACTTGTCAGCTTTCGCAGCACTTACTAAAGACACATGGCACATTCCACATAACCCATATTCTTACAGTGTCTTCGCTTAGAAGTGTTCAGTCCTTGACATTTATCACCATCCACTTTTTCAAAACTTAAACAACTTTTATAGAAAATGGGACCCAAAGTAGTTCTCACCTGAGCAACTTCAAAAAGGGAACAGGGACATGTGGCACTTTTTGGTTATTTTTGACAAAGGACACATGGTGATCTCTAATACCTTTAGCTACCTTTTGAGAAACCTGTGGAAGGTGACATGTGTCCATCTCCATGTTGCCCTATCTATACTATCGAAACAATCAGGCCTCAGTTCATACTTACACAGATGGTGACACTTAGAGGCTTCCACTTGCCTCAAAATAAAAACTTGGGACCCACCACAATCTTTACTTGTCAATGAAACAAAGTGAAGATAATTCAGAGGTTGACACATGGTGGCTTCCATTCTCTGTAGCTAGGAATACATGGCATCTTTTGTTGCTTTTTAGAAAAGCATATTGAACCTTCTACGATTGCCACTTGGCACCTTCCACTTGATCTTGAGAAAAGGTTATTGGAAAGAAGACTTCAAAATGTATATGAAACATGAGAAGTAGATGCTGACACTTTTTGCACTCCACAGAGTTTCTATGGGACACATGGCACATTTTGTAGTACTTAAATTATGAAAAGTGCCTCAGCCAATGACACTTGGTAGCTTTCGCTCAATTTTGACGCTTAGACAAAATTGAGGAAAAAATAAATTTGAGCTTGCATTCTGAGTCAAAACCTCACTGTCTCGAACTAAAGTATTTAGGGACAAAAATTGGATTACGTGACTAGAAATCAAAATGAAACGTAGAGTATTTTTTACTCTATAGTTATTGGTGACCCCAAGGACTTTTGAGCCTACTCAAAAAGAAACCACAACTCTCACTTGATCAAAATGACAAAAATCATAGTTTTAGCAATGCTATTTGATAGGTGGACCACTCATCATCAGATAATCCCTGCTTATTTTACAATTCATTGAAAGCTAGATCTAGGTTGATAATATCTTTGTGTGAAAAATTCTTCAAAATTTGAATCGTATCCTTCAATTTAAATTCAATCTAGGAAACACGAATCAAAATGGCTTCTACTTTAGGTACTGATTAATCATCCCTTAAATCCTAAAAAATTGCCTGATCATTCTACTTGGCCAACAACAAAGGCTTAATTTCATCGATCATCAGCATAGTGTTTTCATCAAGAAAAGGAGAAGGAAGACCTAATTGTACTAGGTCTTTAATGTGTTATTTCATTTCATTGATTCCTTCTTTCATCACATCTAAAAGCTCTCTGTAATTGATTGCGGTAGAATTGCAATTAAGAACCTCATTCACTTGCTTAATAGTGATCATTCTATCATTAATTCCTACTGCTAATAATGTTCCATCCATTGCATCATAAAGCTTTTATAGTAGCATTTCGAAGTCCAAAACTCTCCCAAAAATAGTAGCCAGAGTGTCTTCAACTGATTTCTCCACCTTTTCGCACAATTTTTGTGCATTTAGCAGGAAGGTGAGAGAAGGCCTGAGCTAAATAATCTCTGAAGAGATTATTTTCCACATTGATTCATAAAGCTCCTTCACCAGATTTAACACTCCTACATTCTTTAGCCTATTGGCCAACTCTAGTGTCAATTACTCTATTCTTTGTTGCTCAGCTTGAAGTTGGGCTTGTATAGCCATGATATTATTCTTTTCATTCAGTAGCTTTTGTTGCAATTGAGTAACCTATAGCAGGCTTTCCTTGCATTTTCCTTGTAATGCTACTTTTTCTTGCCTTAGGGTCATCACTACATCTTTTACCTACATTAGCCCTACTTTTAAGGAATCATTTTGGGCCTGGATCACCTAGTGAGTCTGAAGAGAAATAGTATCTTACAACTATTTATTTAGACTCTCTATTTCATTATCTTTTCTATTGATTTTTGTGGTCAAACTACTAGAGTTTGACTTCTCTTTAGCTAGATCAGCCTCCATCTTCTGTATCTTCCTTGAAATTTTCTAGTAATCTTTAGCAATTACAAAAGTGGATTCAGTTAGTAGATCAATTTTGTCTTGTGGTCTAAACAGGGACATGTCTATGGCCACTGCATTCATTGTGTAGTCTTTTGGCTACATCTGCTCACTTGGCTTGATTATATTTGGTGACAAATGAGTCACCGTTAGTTTCTGTTGATTTGGGTCAAATTGTGACCTCAAATGTGGTGTATCCAAGGCCTTATTATCCTTGATCCTATTTTTCTCTCTTTGAGCTTCCTTCACCTTGCTAGCAGTGTCTTCTTGAGTTTGGAAGGTAGAAGGAGAGGCAATGTGCCCACCTGCAAAAGGATGACCTTGTGGCAAACCATATGGAATAGCCAATTGTTGGCTATGGGCAATCTGAGGAGGTAGTTTCTTGGGAATAGAGGGAGAAAAGTGAGGCAATGATAAAGCTTGAGTAGGGATAGATGGGGCAAAGTGAGAAATGGTCACAACATAGGTGGTAGGGGATGTCATTTGGCTAGAAGGAATCATCATTCCTATTAGAGAAGAGAGAGATTGAGAAGAAGAAGGAGAAACAATACCTACCTGAGGAATCCCCTTGGTACTTTGTAGTTGGTTTTATGAGGTTCTGCCCTCTCCTCTGACTCAAGTTGAAACCTCAGCCTTTTATGTTTCCTTGGTGTTTCTTCTTCTAGCTGTGCTTCTTTTTCTTCAACATCTACCACTACTGTTAGTGGTGCTTGTGCAAAACTAGGAACCTCAAGGACTGTTGCTAATGGGGAACCTTTTGGTGGTGAAGATACCACACTCTTTTTCTTTTCCATGATGCTAAGAGATTGGGGCCACACAATCATAGTGATTGGAGCTGCAGTTTGCCCTGGGGCCTGTGATTCTTGGCTGGATCCTGCTCTAGCTTTTGACTCTACACCTTGTGTCAGTAAATTACTTGTGTCAGGGCTAGATACAAGGGACAGATGGCACTCATCCCAGATTTCTTCCCATTTATTATCTGAGTCCACATTCCCAAAAGATTGAGTTATTTGACAAATTTCTTGCCTATATTTCCAATAGGCTTTTATTTTCTCAGCATCCCAGTCTTTATTCTTTAGTGCCCTTCATAAACCAAAAGTCATTCTAATTTTGGGGTCAAAATCTCTTTGCTTAACATAGAAGGTTTCCCATGGTCTATTTTGTTAAAGAGGTAAATATGTTAATTCAACATAAAACCTAGGAATATCCTCTCTAGGATTTTTCTAGTTTTCCCAAAAGGGGCAGCCCTCATGTGCAATTCTAGGTGCAACCCTATTAGTTCTGATCCATGAAGCTAGGAAACCATTTGGGTCATATACCCATTTATCTTCAATTAGAAGGAAACTCAGGAAGGATAGCTTTCTAAGCAACATAATTTTGGCATCTCTGGCCTCTAGTGTCATGCTATTTGTCATCCATGGGAGGTCATACATTTCCTTCTTCCTCTTCTCAGAGCCATATTCATTATCTACTATAGACACCTGCCTGGTGACCTCTAAGAATACTAACCTAAGAGTCAAAATCTTAGGTAGCAACATTGGTTCCCCAAAAAAACCATGGACTCTAATAATTGTATGGTGGGATCCAAAAAAGAAATCACAAGGAATTGGGCAATTGGCCAAAAGGTTTAAAACACTTAGAAATAGTCTATTTATAACTGGTTCTAGGCTCAGGTGATAAAAATTAGGGGTAACAAATAGTTCCCAAAATTCATATGGATTGCTAGTTTTTGACAAAATATGTGTCCATGTAGACACAGGAGTGGTCCTTTATAGACCAAAACTTAGGTCATACATATTAAGATGCATATGTTGGGAAAAGATGCCAAATATCTGATATAGCATAAGGTGAAACAAATAAGAAGAGTACCTACAAAACCCTTTTGATTTAAATTGGGCAACTTGTTCCACCATGGAATATACAATCTGCTCAGAGAAATCAAGCCGATACTCCTAAGTCTTGTCGACAGTTTTAAACTTGAAGAGGATAGCCATTTGTTCTCCATAAATGTTCATATCATCTTTCATTCCAAAAATGAAAGCCATCATAGATAGTGCATCTTGGCTAGCTTTTGAAAATTGGTCTCTTACTGCAGGAAGTGTCAGCATAGTAGTATCATCATCTCCCAATTGCAATTCGGATCTTAAGAACCTCAACTGAGTATTGATGTTTGCCCACATTTTTTGCATTTTAGCAATAGTGGGAAATGTAGCTGTCTTATCATGATATAGGGCCAACATTTCTCTGATAGCCTTTGGTGTAATTTTCACCGTGAATAGACCCTATTATATGGTGTTTGAGGGTGCATGGAACAAGTTGGCACATATTTCAACCAAATTAGGGCATGGATGCACACCTCAAAAAATGAATTGTGTCAGTTGTGAAGTCCATATCCTCATTGAAAATGTCTCATATTGTCCCACCTTGGCCCTCTGAAGACACCTTTGATGTGCCCCTTCTCTAAGATTTTTCCTACTAGTTCTTTGTAGAATTGGATCCATGAATCCATCTGCATAATCTTTTATTTTTGTTGGGTCACTTGCTTGACCAACTTCAGGGACTCTGGTCCATGGGTAGGTCTTTAATGGTTGTGCGGGGGCTGAAGCATATGATTTTATCATAAGAAACTTATCAAGGGATTCATAAATCCTAGCTCCTTGTTGCGAAGATTGTGCTCCCTTCATATCTATATCTATTTTTTGATAACTAGTATGAACTTTTGCAAAATAGAAAGCACTTTCACTTAAGCAGGTTTACAAAGAACTAAAAATTCAAGTAGTAAGAATTTTTTCATAGATGCAGGAATGTTTGAGAAATTTTAAGCTTTAAATCTTGCTATGAGACATTTATTGACCCATCAAGTCTCAAAATGGCATTAAATTTGGATAATCATTAGCAAATCTTACTAAATCTTTATAGAGCAGCGAGTTAGACACATCATGCAAGTGGATGCACAAGGTACCTTGGGGAATTTAAGATTAGGAGATATTTAAAGTGTTGGGAGTTTTGAAAATTTTGAAAAGGCTCTGAGCTACGACTTCGTGTTCAAAGAACACTTATTTAAAAGAAAGATCAGGAAAGAAAAATGAGAAAACAAAGCAACTGAGAAAGGAAAACTATCTAACTATAATACATTAGAGACCCAAGTTAATTGAAATGCTTCAAGTAGATTCCATTCAAAGGAATCTCTTTAGGTTCTCCTTCCATTTTTTCTAGCTCAAATGAATTCTTCTATTTACACACATGAATTTTATATGGGCCAGTCCATAATGCTTCAAATTTAGTCTATTGACCCGGTTTGGCGGCTCTGGCATCCCATTTCAAAATAATTGAGCCTACTTAAAAATGAGGATTTGAAGTCCTTTTATCAAAGAAGTCTTTAATTATTTTTTGATGCTTAATTAATGAATCATGGGCTGTATCTCTCTTTTTTTGAACTTCCAAAAGTTTGGCAAGTCTAACTTGCATGGGGCCATTTTCTTCAATTTCAATCTATTTTATTAGTTGGAGAACAGGAATTTCCAAACATAGAGGTATTACAATAGATTTCCCATATACCAATTCATATGGGGACATTTTGATCACCTGTTTAGGCATGATTCTATCAGCCCATAGTGCTAAATTAAGCACTTTATGCCACTCTTCATGATGATCAGCCCCTATTCTTTTGATGAGTCTAATCATGTTTTTGTTAGTTGATTCTGCCAAACCATTACCTTGAGGGTAATAATTGGATGAAGTTTTTAGATATATTCCATTATTTAATGCAAATTTGGATACTTTAGACCCTAAAAATGCTTTAGCATTATTTGAAATTATGGTGTGAGGAGCCCCAAAGTGAGTAGTGATACTCTCTAAAAAATCTAGGATCACATTTTCTGTTGCTTCTTTGAGTGGCACTGCCTCAGTCCATCTAGTGAAATAATCTATGGCAGTTAAAATCCATTTGTGACCCACACTAGACACTAGATTTATCATTCCAATGAAGTCAAGACCCCATTGAGAAAAAGGTTCATCAACAACTATCAGACTAAGAGGCATTGCTGCATTCCTCCTCATCCCTACATAATATTGATAGGATTGACATTTTTTAACCAGTTGATAATAGTCTATGAATAAAGTAGGCCAAAAATAACCCGCTTCACTTATTTTCATGGCTGTGGTCTTTGTAGAAAAATGTCCACCTAAGGCTCCATAATGCATTTCATGCAATTTTTTCTTAGCCTCAGTCTTTTCTACACATCTTAACAATTTGCCATTAGAATTTCTTTTGAAAAGAAACTCTTCGATTAAAACAAAATGAACTCCTTGAATCCTATAGTATCTTCTCTTATTTTGAGGGAGTTCTCTTGGGTAAATCCCATATTTCATAAAATGAATCCTGTTTGAGACCCAGGAGTCCTAATCAACCTCTTGTATCCTCAATTCAGTTTCCTTTTCTATTTCTGAATCTATTTCCATAAGTATCATCTTTTTAAGCTCTTGAGTCATATATTGGCATAACCCCCTGCCTCTGACTAACTTAGTGGGTTTTACCTCTACATCATATTCAAGGATCTTTGTTATCTAGTTTTCCCTTTTTCAATAATTTCACCCTCCATAATGTATTCTCTAACACTTGGGTAAGCCACAAGTATCAAAATTTTGCTTCCTGATACTATATGCCTAAATTTCTTGAGGGCTTTTACCATAACATATGCTTGTTTCTCCACAAAGTTGTATATGGTTTCATATTCTCTAAGAGTCCTCGAGAAAAAGGCTATTGGATGCTCTCCCTCCTGTCTATCATCCCTCTGTGTTAGGACAACAATAATATTGAGCTCTCCTCCATAGACATACATTACAAAAGGCTTAGAAAAGTCTAGATTTCTAAGTACCAGGGCTATTGAGATAGCTTTCTTGACCACTTCAAAGGCTTGCCTTCCTTCTGTAGTCCACTTGAAAATAAGGTCTTTTTAAAGCAAGAGTGTTACTGGTCTTACTAAGCCTACGAAGTCAGATATGAACTGACTGATAAAATTAATCTTCCCCAAGAAATATTTAATTGCTTTCTTATTTACTGGAAGAGGTAAGTTCATTATAGCTACCACTCTTTCTAGGTCTATGGAGACTCCTTATTTAGATACTATATGTCCCAATAATTTACCTTGAGGGATAACAAAGATACATTTCTTAGGGTTCAAGGATATTCCAAATTCTTGACATTTCTTAAACACATATTCTAAATGATCAAAATGATCAACAACATTTTTTGAAAAAATAGTAAGATCATCAAGATAAATCAAGATGATTTTATTTATAAGTTCCCCAATTGCTACATCCATAGCTCTTTGAAAAGTGGCTCCAGCATTTGATAGGCCAAATGGCATCTTAGCATATGCAAATGTTCCCCATTTGGTAGTAAAAGTAGTCTTGTATTGGTCTTCATCAGCCAACCAAATCTAATTGTATCCAGAGAAACCATCTAGCAATGAAAATCTCTCTGATCTAGCCACAGTCTATAAAATTTGTTCCATATATGGCAAGGGATAGTGGTCTTTTAGATATGCTCTATTTAAGTCTCTGAAGTCTACACAGAGTCTTATGTCACCATTCTTTTTTCTGACTGGTACTAGATTTGATACCCAGGTTGAGTGCTTGATTGGAAAAAATATTTTTGAATCTAAAAGTTTCTGCAACTCATCTACCATTAGAGATTCAATCCTTGGATTTACTAGCCTCTACTTCTGTCTGACTAGCTTTGATCCTTCAGTCAGCTCTATTGTGTGTTGAATGATATCTCTATTATATCCATGAAGGTCTTCATAGCTCCAAGCTATGACTTTGTCATATCTTTTGCATAGGTCAATTAGTCTTTCTCTTTCCTCTTGTGTTGCAGAATTTCCAATTCTTAATTTTTTCCCTTCACTCACCTCTATTTCAGAATAATCTATTTTGTTTACTTGAAACCTTTTCTTCTCTAGGCCTACATCTTCTGGATCAAATAGATTTTCTAAAGTGATTAAGCCTTTGGAAAGCTTATTATTCTTTAGTTGTATAATTTGATCCCCATATGACTCTTCAATATTTGGTTGCAATTGATCATCAAATTCCCCTGATTTTTTCAAGAATGAGAGTACCTGAGAATCATTCTCAAATACTTGCCAATTTTCATCATTGTCTAGGATAGTTTTCCTTACAATAACTTTTATTGACTCATTATTAACTAATAGGCTAGTTGCTGGATCAAACTGCAATCCAATCTATGCCATCCTATCAGCTTCACAATTTTAGGTTCTTGGAACTACTTCAATATTGAAAGATTTAAAATCTTCTATTAAGTCCCAAATTCTGTGTTTATATGACCTCATCCTTACATTCTTGGCTATCACCTTTTCCCTAATTTTCTTCACCACTAACTCTAAATCTCATTTTACTATTAAATTCTTAATTCCCTTTTTCTTGGCTAAAATGAGCCCATGAACTAAGGATTCATATTCAACATCATTATTGGTACAAGCAAATTGAAAACAAATAGCTCTCAAAATTTTCTCCCCATTTGGAGCAACAAGACAAAATCCTGCTTCAGCACCACTTTTACTTTTGGCCCCATCAAAATTTAAGGTCTAGATTTTTGAAGCTTTTTCAAATTCTTGAATAGTTGGTGTCTCTTCTCTTGAAACATTTGGGATTACATTATCTTCTTAAAAATGACATAAGTGCCCAGACCAGTAGAGTCATAATTTCCATATGGATCACTATGCATCATAGCTAACAAATGGTTATTTTCCTCTTCTTGGTCATGTTCTGTCCATTCACCCAACTCTTTGACAAAAACCCTTTCTTCTTTATTCAACATAGCATGATCTACCTCTAATTTTGATGTTGGTTCATTAGTGATGTAATCTTTTGATAGTGGTTCAGATAGAATTTTCATCTTTTAACCATATTTGTTTCTTAGGATGAGGTGAGACCAATCAAGAGACATATATCCTCCTATTTTGGCTATAAAGTCTCTAGATAAACATAAACCAAAAATAGGAGGTATATCTATGACTACTCATCTTGATTGATAATTATATTAGGACAAGTATATAATTACAATGGGAGTTGTTTAATTCTCCCAATTGTTTGTACTATTTTGCCATTTAATTGCATAACTCCTTTTGTAAAGGGTTCATACTTTATTTTTAAAGCATTAGCTATTTGTTTAGGCATTACTATAGTAATTACTCTTGAATCTATCAATGCATTATGAAAGAGTTTCTTTCCAACTATCAGAGTCAAATATAAAGGCTCTGGTTTGGATTTACTTACCTTTGCTGAATTGTTCACAAAGGCTATTATCTTCAAAGGAACTGTGTCCTTGAGTTTTTCTTTATCAGCAAGTCCTTCTTTGGTGCCATTATGCTTAGGCATTGCTTGGCCTTGTAGATCCTCTTGTAACAAAATCTTTTGTTTAGTAATAGCTAGTATGTCCCATATTGATACTTGTGCTGGAGTCCTCTTCAGCTGCCCAATGCTTGAGTTCTTTGAAAATAAGGATATCTTGTTTTTTCTTGAACTTGTGTAGGAATCACTTGGTTCTACACTGGGTGAGGCACTTCTTGTCTGATAGCTATGTTTCTTTGACCTTGAAATGGAGGATTCCCCATAACTTGACTATTTGCAACTTCAGGCTGTTCCATCATTCTTCTCTTTGATCTAGTATAGTAGTCTGATTGCACTACTGGTTTTTTGGAAGCAGAAGCTTCATTAAAGAGTACTGATTCTTCATCTTTAACCCACAAAAATAGAGCATGTTTAGGGGCTATTTCTTCTTCTTGTTATAGAGACATCTCTTGCATCTAAGCCATTAGGACTAAATTTTGCATACCAGGAGATTGATAAGTTTTTGCATCTGAAGTACTAGCAAATTGTCCATGCATTCTTCTTTGCTCTACTACCTTTTGTTGTAGATTACCCATGGGACAATCTCTAGGTGTATGAGCATTATTAAAAGGAAAACACCAAGAATTAGTGCTGTCTACATAATTATTTTGCCCTTGGAAAATTTCTCTATTTAAATTGGGGGAACGATCTGTGAGGGTGTAGGGACTGCAACTAATTGGTTTGCTGGCTGAGAGCTATTTTGCCTTTAATGACCTTGATATTAGTTTGACTATGATAGAAATTTATTTCCTTGATAGCCTTGATATTGAGGTTTGGGGTAAGGGTTCTGTTGTCTCTTTATGTTAATCAACTCATTAGAAAATGTCCTTAAGATATTCTTGATATCATTCATCTCAGATGACTAAGCAAGGATAAGTTCTTTAGCAGGTGGTTGAGGATATTGATACATAGACATAGGTGGGGCTATGGATTTAGGGGATTCTTGAGGTAATGGAAAGGTAATTTCTAAAAACATGGGCATGGGAGGCCTTGGGAGCAACTTTCCAGCATCTATCAAATTATTTTCAGCTCTAACTGCATAGTCATAAGCCTATGGTAGAGTCTAACATCCAAGTGACTGAATCATAATAGGTATATCTAAATTTGAAGCCTTAAGATAAAACACTATAGCCATACCTAGTAATGGTCTACCTGTAGCAGGAATCTTTTCCCAAGTCTTTTGAAACCTAGAATTGAAGTCAGTCATTACTTCTTGTGGTGCTCTTTGAATAGTAATCAATTGTTGCAACAGAGAAGACTTATCACCTTTTTCTTCAAATCTTTCAAAGGAAAGATCTCCAAGCTGATTCCATGTAGATATTGTATTTGGGGTCAATGATTTGTACCATTATAGAGCCTTTCCTTTAAAAGAACCTACTAATAATCTTATAGCCACATTCTGCTAGGTGACAACATGTATGGCACATACATTAGACACATCTTACAAATGTTCCTCAGGTGTTTTAAAATCTTGCCCACTAAATTTGGGTAGAGCCTTCAAGGCATTTACTGGGATAGGGTCCCAAGTGGCTGGTGGTATTGGTAGGATCAAAGGACTACCAGTGTTCCAACTTGCATAATTCCTTGGGGGTATAGGAGCTCTCATATTTACTCTTGGTATTGGTATAAACTGATTGACTCTTTGTCTAGGACTAGTTATCAATGGTAAAAAAAGAATACCTAGATTTACAACAGATTGAGATCTTGTCACTGGCCCACAGATTTGACTCCTTTTAGCTCTCTGGTTCATATGATCTTGAAAGAAATTTCAAGATGGTGTCCCACCGAGCGTGCCAAAAACAATTGATGGTTAAAATTACACTTGTTTCTAACACCAATAATGGGAAGTTTCAAGAATGTGGGACTTGAAACTTGAAATGACCTCCAAATTTTTAAGAAGCTGGTCTCTTCTTTATCTTGAGTGTTGAGAGGAAAGGGATAAGAATTTAAATAGAAACATAAATGAAAAGAAAGAAAATATAACTATGGTGATGCACCTAAATGTGATTCGACCCTTAATTCTAAGCACAGTGAAACTATATGTAAGATTTAATTACATTAAAGAGTGAACAAGGCATGATCAATGTAAAAGATAGAAACAATAGAAATAGAGGCTCATAGCTTAGACTACTTTTGCAATGACACAAAAAAAAATCAACAAAAGCATAGAATTCAATCTTCTTATTAATTCTCCAGTCACATAAAAGGCACATAAACATGCACAGTTACATAAACTTTCCAACTCAAGAAAATATAATAAAGGTAAATGATATTCCTGATCATAGCTCTAAAAGTCTAAAACTCTTGACAATAGTCTCTCATAGAAAATTCTCTCCAATATTCTGATGATGATTTCTAGTGGTCTCTACACCTCTTTTTATAGCATTGGATTCCCTCCAAATTATCTGCATGTTCCCAATCTAATGGCCCAACTGAACTCTAACTGAACTGGAATTGTCTAACAGAAGATATTTCTTAGATTCTGAAATGTTTTGTCTTCCTGTAGTTCATTGGCTAAAAAAGATACACAAGACACTCCCTTCTATCAAATGGAAGGGGACACTTGGCTGATTCCCCTATTTTACTTGAAAACCTTCTTATTATTTAGGAGGCACCAAAAAATGACACTTGTCAGCTTCAGTAGCACTTACTGAAGACACATGGCACGTTCTGTGTAACCCAAATTCTTACGGTGTCTTCGCTTAGAAGTTTTTGGTCCTTGACATTTTTCACCATCCAATTTTCCAAAACTTAAACAACTTTTATAGAAAATGGGACCTAAAGCAGTTCTCGCCCAAGCAACTTCAAAAAGGGAATAGGGACATGTGGCACTTTCTGCTTATTCTTGACAAAGGACACGTGGTGATCTCAGCTACCTTTTGAGAAACCTATGGAAGGTGACATGTGTCCATCTTTGCATTTCCCTATCTATACTATAGAAAAAATCGAGCCTCATTTCATACTTACACAGACGGTGACACTTGTAGCTTCCACTTGCCTCAGAATAAAAACCTGAGACCCACCACAGTCTTCACTTGTCAATGAAACAAAGTGAAGATAATTCAGAGGTTGACATGTGGTGGATTCCATTCTCTTTATCTAGGAATACGTGGCATCTTTCGTTGATTTTTATAAAAGCATATTAAACCTTCTATGATTGCCACCTGGTGCCTTCCACTTGATCTTGAGAAAAGCTTATTAGAAAGAAGCCTTCAAAATGTATATGAAACATGAGATGTGGATGTCGACACTTGTTGAACTCCATAGAGTTTCTATGGGACACATGGCACATTCCATAGTACTTACTAAAATTATGAAAAGTGCCTCAGATGATGACACTTGGTAGCTTCTGCTCGATTTTGACACTTAGACAAAATTGAGGTAAAAAGAAATTCGAGCCCACATTTTGAGTCAAAACCTCACTGTCTCAAACCAAAGTATTCAAGGACAAAAATTGGATTACGTGACTGGAAATCAAAATGAAATGTAGATCATTTTTTACTCTAAGAGACCATGATGCTTAAGTAACATTATTAGACCATTAAATAGTCCTATGAGGGGTTTTAGATCTGATTATATAGTTTGGTGTATATTGGAATGTGCACACACATCAATACATCCCAAACTTTATCTTCCACTTTTATAAAGAGATATCTTATAGAATCCTTTGATGCCACCTAATAGAGTGTGAGCTGAAAGCACATGAGTGTGAAGCATTTTAGTATGTTGTCTCTTGACCTTAGTTTACATGAGGGTCTTTACACATAGTGTTGTTGTGTACTCTATAATTTAACAACTCCTAAATTTTTTTGGGGGGTTGTTTCATCTAGTATCAGAGCCTATGCTTAAAGGTTTTGGATGATTTTTTGTTAGGTTGTGGAGCTAAAAGCTTCAACTATTGCAGACATGGAGGAGGTTGCTGAGTTTCAGGGATACCGATGTCGGCAGTGGGACTGATGTCGATCATCTATAGTGTAGAAGGGCAACTGACATCAGCAGGAGTCGGTCGACATCAGTCATCTCCAGGTAGATAGGGACCGATGTCGGTCGCCTGTGGTGGTTTCAGAACTGTTCGTTGCACAGATAGTTAGTTCGTTGAATCAAGTGTTTGCATGTTAAGGGCTAATTATAGTCTCGAGCTGCGTGTCTAATTATTGTAATTAGAGGTCTAATTATTGTATGCATGGGATCCTATTTAAAGACCCATTAGGCATGTATTGTAATTAAGGCAAGTAAAGAATTAAAGCAAGAAAGCAAGGTCAAGGAGATCTGCAAGGTGTAAGGTCAAGGAGATCAGCTAAAGCATTCAAGGAGGGGATAACAACTCAAGTTGTTGAGTTGGTTGTGGTTGAGCAAGAGAGAGAGGGAAGAAGTCCTTGAGGTGTGGCAAGCCTTTGAGGTGGAAGAAGAAGTGGCATCTTCTTTATTGTATTTTCTTCTGAAGATTATTTAATACAAGATTATGTATTGTCTCTCAAATTCTTTGTTGTTTCAAGTTTCTAGTTACTTAATCATTCTGGTATAATTCCATGTTTAATTGATTATAAGAAAAGTAATCAATTGTGCTTCAAGGAGGGGTTCCTAACAGTTGGTATCAGAGCTACGGTTGCAGGGAGTAGGTTATTGTTTGATTATAGGTAATTCTCAAGGGTTTCTGATTGAGTGGGAGTACAACAATGGCAGAAGAAAGTAAGCTACGAATGGAGAAGTTTAACGTCAAGAATTATCAACATTGGAAGATGCAGATAGAAGATTATCTGTATCAAAAATATTTGTACTTACCATTGGGTGGGGTTGCATGCAAGCCCACATATATGAAGGATGAAGAATGGAATGTTCTTGATTGGAAGGCTCTAGGATCCATAAGGTTGAGCCTTGCATCATCTATGATTTCTAACTTATCACAGTGTAAGACAATGGAAGAGTTGATAAAGTCTTTGGAAAATTTATAAGAAAAGCCATCTGCTTCAAATAAGGTATTTCTTATGAAGCAGTTATTTACTTTGCAAATGCAGGACGGTGGATCGGTACATACTCATCTTATGATTTCCATGGTTTGGCAAACCAGTTAGCTTTAGTCAATATTATTTTTGATGATGAAGTAAAGGCTCTCTTAATTGTATGCTCTTTACCTGAAAGTTGGGATAGTTTGGTAATGGCAGTAAGTAATTTTTTGTCTACTTCTAAAATCTTAAAAGTTGATGATGTTGTGAGTGTAATCTTGAATGAAGAAATATGTAGGAAAAGCACAGGTGAATCATCAGGGAATGCTCTAAGTGCAGAAAGTAGGGGAAGGCAAAGAGAGAAGGTCGAGCAAGGGAAATCAAGGTCAAAGATGGGAAGGAGATATGAATCTAGAGGTATCACCTACTAGTTTTGTGGAAAGAAAGGACACACAAAGAAAGAGTGTTGGTTGAGGGATAAATAAAATCCACATGAAGGTAATGAAGAGTTAAAAGATGCAGATATTGTGGCACAGGATGCTCTCATACTTTCTTTAGATAGTCAGGTAGGATCATGGGTTTTAGATTCTGGTTCTTCTTTTCATGCAACCCCAAATAGAGATTTGTTCCATGAGTATGTCCAGGGAGACTTTGGAGATATTTATTTAGGGGATGGTATGCCTTGTCAAATGGTTGGCAAAGGGTAAGTGCAGTTGGAATTGCAGACAGGCAACACATGGGTGTTGAAGGAGGTTATGCATGTCCTGGTCTTGAAGCAGAGTTTGGTTTCTATAGGAAGGTTGGGTGATGAGGGATGAACAGTAACCCTCACAATGGATTCTTGGAAGGTTACCAAGGGTGCACTTGTTTTAGCAAGAGGTAAGAAAGTAGGTACTCTTTATCTATCTACTTGTATTACTGATTCTACTTCTGGTTTATCTACTTCAACTGTAGATTCGAAGATGTGGCTTAATAGGCTTGGTCACATGAATAAAAAGGGAATGGACGTTCTTGAGTCAAAAGGTATGAGTTCAGATTTGGAGGGCATAGATCAAGTTCATTGCAAGAAAAGGAAATTTGATGCTTTTGACAAGAACAGGGAAGCCTTGGTGTTTATGGAGGAGATGATGGATAGAGATCAATCACAAGGGATGAATAATTCTGAGCAAGGTAGTATGGACAGGGTTTTGATCCAAGATGAGATTGCGGATAAAGAAGTCATCACTTACAAGAACACACAGTTACCGATGTCGGTCCCATAGAACTGACGTCAGCCAGGTAGGTACTGACATGGGTCATGTGTAGACTAGCAGGGTTGGTAGAGTCAGGTAGGAGAAGACCAATGTTGGTCAAATAGGAACTGACATCGGTAGAGGGGACATCGACATCAGCTAGGGAAACCACATTGGCAGTCAGGGTCAGTGCTAGGAACCAACATCAGTCGGGTGCAGACTGGGAGATGGCCGATATCGGTCACTGGAATGGATGTTGGGTGGACAACAAGCTGTCAAGGAGTCTCAAATGCCCATATGGAGGTTAGAAAGGGTAAGTGAACCTCATATTCATTGTTCACCTTCTTTATATTACTTGTTGCTTACTGATGGTCAAGAACCAAGAAGATATGAAGAGGCAATGCAGGTAGAATCTAGAAACAGTGGGAGCTTGGCATGGATGAGGAGTGTGAGTCCTTGGAGAAGAACCAAACAGGGGTTTGTTGGTGGAGTTGTCAGCTAGAAGAAAGCACTGAGAGAGGGATGGATTCCCAAGTTAGAGAAGAGAGTGGATGGACACGTGAGACAGAAGGCCAGGGTATATGGTCTTGAGCAGGCTGCAGGGCAATGGAGGTTTGACCATTGTATTTCTCTTTACCAAGTTGGATAATATTAGCTACATTATCCTATTACTATATGTTGTTGCTTGTTTCAGGGTTACACATGTAGAGAGTTGCTGAGCTAAGGGTAAAGTTAGTTCAGAGGTATGTCATGAAGAATTTGGGAGTAGCAAAATTCTTTGGCATGAGAGACATGAAAGATCACAGGGTGATTTTGTCTTCAGTGGGAGTTGTCAGAAAGTTCAGATGTGGTAGGGGACTTGGATGATAGGTATAGCATCACAAGATTTGTGGTGGTTGGTCTTCAAGAGTGATCTTGAAGAGGGATACAAAGCCAAGGGAACAAACTAGATGATGTATAGGTACAAGTACAGTTGCAGTTGTTTATCTCCAAGTGGGAGATTATTAGGTTATGGAGCTAAAAGCTTCAATTGTTGCAGAAATGGAGGAGGTTGCTAAGTTTCAGGGATACCAGCGTCAGCAGTGGGACTAACGTCGATCATCTATAGTGCAGAAGGGAAACCGACATTGATAGGAGTCGGCCGACGTCAGTCATCTCCAAGCAGACAGGGACTGACGTCAGTGGCCTGTGGCGGTTCTATAACCATTCATTGCATGGACAGTTAGTTCATTGAACCGAGTGTTTGCATGTTAAGGGCTAATTATAGTCTCGAGCTGCGTGTCTAATTATTTTAATTAGAGGTCTAATTATTGTATGCATGGGATCCTATTTAAAGACCCATGAGGCATGTATTGTAATTAAGGCAAGTAAAGCATTGAATCAAGAAAGCAAGGTCAAGGAGATTTGCAAGGTGTAAGGTCAAGGAGATCAGCTGAAGCATTCAAGGAGGGGATAACAATTCAAGTTGTTGAGTTGGTTGTGGTTGAGCAAGAGAGAGAGGGAAGAAGTCCTTGAGGTGTGGCAAGCCTTTGAGGTGGAAGAACAAGTGGCATCTTCTTTATTGTATTTTCTTTTGAAGATTATTTAATACAAGATTGTGTATTGTCTCTCAAATTCTTTGCTGTTTCAAGTTTCTAGTTACTTAATCATTCTAGTATAATTCCATGTTTAATTTCTTATAAGAAAAGTAATCAATTGTGCTTTAAGGAGGGGTTCCTAACATTTTTGATGCATTGCATTGATTTTTGGCATGTTCTTAAAAAATTTGGTTGAGATTTTGTATGTTTATGCATACCTTTACAAAGGTTTATGATTACATAATATACTTTGGGTGGATGAAAATACACACAATGTACATGTGCATACCCTTATGGAGGCTTATTTTATTAACATGTATGTGTATGCCTTGTGATAGGTGAATGCTACCTATATGGCTATGTTATCTAGCGAAGATTTAAATTGAAACCTTGTATGATCATGTGCATACTAAACCATGTCTAGAGTTATATGACTTGTATGGACTCATATATGTATTATATGCTCAAGGAGTTTATGTTTTGAACTTTATAAATGAACTTGTCCTCTTGGATTAATTAAATAGTACTTGGTTTATGCAAGCCCAAAGTGCCAAAAAGTCTTGTATTATGGAATGTATGTGTGTGTGGGTAGAAATTGGTAAATTTATATAATGAATTTATGATGATTTCCCATATTATTTGATGGGTCAACCCTTCCTTCATTGATTTACATTGGATCAAGTGTCACCTATCACCTATCAATAGTTGACTTGTATGGACAAGTCGGTGGGACATTGGTGATATGTGATTCACCCTTAGAATTGAGGAAATGATGTTTGGTATTTATTGATTGATTTATATGAGTAAGTCATGAATAGATGCTTAGAACATCATGACCTTTGGAAGACTAAGGGTTAGACTTAAACTTGGAGGGCTATGTAGGATGAAGGTGTCTAATTTACTTAGGTAACTTAGTAAGGCTTGGGATCTCTACTTATAAGGGAACATCTTGATCTATATTAAGATATTGATCTTATTTATGTATTTAATCTTTTTTGAGTTATATAGATAAACATGTGGCTTCATAAATCTAAAGGGTTGAAAGTAAAGAAGTGTGTGGGGATGTTTATTACCTATTTTTCATCTTTGATGTTGTTTTGATCATGGATATGTTTACATCTATGATGATTATTTGATCATGGATGGGTTGATTCCCATGAGGTTTTGATGTTAACCATGGATATATTTATGTCCATGGTGATGTTTGAGTTGAATTTGGTTGAGTTATGCATCATTTAGGATGCCTAATTGAAAAATTGACTATATTTTGACACTCATGAGATGTCTATTGTGATATAGATATGTCATGCATCCATGAGGATGTTTATTGTGAGTTTAATTGAAATTTTTGATTATGGAAAATTGTGATTCCCATGATAGTGTTTTAGTATTCACCTTGTGCCTTAGATAAGCTCACCCTTCCCCAAAAGTGTTATTGTATCAAAGCAAGCATCACCATTCAACCTTTGACTTACCAAATTTAGTCAACTAGAAGAATAAAGATATAAGATTGTTGGTGGAATCATGAGACAATGCCTTTGGTGGCTAATGATGCTAAAGTATAATATCTTAGGAGGTTCAAGGGTGTTGTTCCCCAAAAAATATCACTCATTTTTGGGACAACATTTGAACTATTTTGGTCCTACAGACCAAAATTGTCTCTTCAATTTTCAAAATTTGTCTTGGGCATTCAAATTTCTCATTTTTCAAGCTTCTCAAAAATCTATGGACTCTATAGGTAAGTTCATTTCTACAAGTTCAATGGGCTTCATAGTTTCTGCAGGCGGCTTCAACCAAAAGAATCAATTTCTATCACTTGGTCATTTTCAAATACTTGGTTCAAAGGTTTAGTTCATTCAATTGGTTCAACACATTTGGTTCAACGAAGAACAAAAGGACTCAGCCAAAACAAGAAAATGAACCATTGAACTGTTGAACCAAAGTTGGTTCAATTAGTCAGTTCAAGTGACAAAGTTCAAAGGAGTGCCCCAAGAGTCAAAGACACAAGTGCCCTTAGAAAGGGAATTCCCATGGCAAAAAGTGACCAAGGCAAATAAACAGACTAAGATAAAATCCTGATAGAATCTTGTGTATGCTGCCAAGTGTTGACGGTTGAGCCCCACTAAACTTTGTTTATGTGAATTGGCAGATATTGCCACGTGTCCTTCTTGAAGCTTGTTGGGAGCCTCCAAGTGTCAATATCCACAATCTCTTCGCTTAGCTTCACTATTTCGAGCAAAGACCATGGTGGGCCCAGGGATGAGTGACTAAATAAAGAAAAATGTGCCAAGTGTCTGCATCTGTGTGACTAATAAATGTATTTAGATTGTTCCACATGTCCCTTGCAAAATTCAGCAAAAGCTGACAAGTGTCAATCTCCACAATTTCTCTCTCTTTGTTTTCATAAAGACTATGGTGGACCCCCAGTGAGCTGCTAAAGAAAGTAGAATGTGCCATGTGTCATTATCTACCTAACTCTCTAAAGATGAGTAGAAGCTACCACCTACTCATTTATAACTACATAGAGAGCAACACGTGTTTGCATCTAAGTTTTGAATGAGTTTCTAATCTCATCCTATGATTTTTTTGAGCACAACAGAGACCACCATGTGTTATCATCTGCATGAATCTAAAATAATTCCCAAGTGTTTTCAAAGGCTACTAAAGTACAATGGAGACTGTCATGTGTCATCTTTCATAGGGCTCTCAAAAGATATGTCATCTTCCAAGTCTCATTTCACTTTGCTTCTAAGAACTATGGAAGCTACCACGTGCCCTTTGTAAGTTAAGCGAAACATGCCAAGTGACATCATCTGCATGAATCCAAATGAGTTATGCATAGTTCTATAGTGTTTCTAAAATGCAATGGAAGGTGACACATGTCATCCTCCATAGGATTCTCAAGAGGCAAGTGGAAGTTGCCACCTTTTTCATTGTAAATTTGTGAAGAGTGACAAGTGTTTGCACCCATGATTTTGAGTTTCTAATAAGTTTCAAAGCCTCTATCAATAAACATTTCTCTTAGTCTCGTGGAAGTTGCCACATGTCTTCACCTATTTAATAGTAGAATGTGCCACACGTCAATTGCTAAAGACCATCAGAAAGTGACTAAGGAATAGAGCATCAAATTAAATCTAGGACCTAATTCAAATAATCAAAAAAGTAAGAATGATGAAGAAGGATCAGATCACCATGTGGACTTTGAAAGATGTAAAATTTCAATAGCATGACTTGTTTCTCTACATTGAGAAAAGCAAATGGGTAGATACCCCTAAGTTCTAGCTTGCCTTCTTAACAGATTTCAATGCAACATAATGTGTTACTATTCCCAAGTCCTTCTTGAAGAGGCTATATAAGGGACTCTCTTCTATTGTAAATGGACCTCTTTTTGACAAGTGGAACAAAACTTTGCCCAAATTAAAAGGCACTTTTGAGACTTTGAGCTTAGTTTGTTGATCATATTTTTTTATTGGAATAAGAAAGCAAGTGATTTTTTAGACTTTGTGCTATAATATCTTTGTTGTTGAGGAAACTATTCTTATGTCTTTTTCCTTAATATATCTTTTGTTCCTTTAATGCAACAAGCAAAATTAGTGACAACAGTCAGGAAGGTGCCCTAAAGAGTCAATTATGGAGAGACTTGTGCCCCTATAATTTCCTTTAGTGTGTTTTTCTTTTCATTTCTGTGTAAAGGACCTTGGGATGACTTTGTGTCCTCATTGTCCTTCATATCTTACTCTTGAGAAATTCAGGTGGAGACTTTGTGCTGCATCTTGATTTGCTAGTTACTACGTCCTTTACTACTTTTTGCATTTACTACCAGGAGTATTCTTGTGGTTTGCTCAATAGTACTTCTAAAAGAAGAGGAGTGCTTTCTGTCATTTTCCTTGAGTTTCTCCTTTGATCCACACACATCATCTCTAAAGAAAGAGAGATGGATGATTTGTCCTACCCTTGAGTATTATTTTTTTCTTATATATATATATATATATATATATATATATACCTCCCCTTGATGAGAGGAGAGATCAGTGTCCTTCTGATGTGGTAAACCTACAAATTTAGATGACTAATCTTCTTACTTTGGCTAATAGACCTATTTTATTTATCAGTATGCTAATTGACAAAATATTCAACCAATAGTTTTTTGACGACTCTGTTGGGGATATAATATCCATTATCCATTTATCATCTATCCATTCACCTCCACACTAACTAGGAAAGAATGCACAGTTTAAAGCCTCAAGATTTAACTGAAGTAAGGTCAATTCTTTTCCATTTTTGTTTCACAATCTGGCAAATTCAAGGTATACATGAAGCCAAAGCGCTAAAGGTATTGTTGACCCTATATTCGAGTTGGTACAACAAAGTGATTTTGATCTGTTTCTTTCACCATCTCATCTCCAATGAACCAAGAATAGTTTCCTCCTACTAAATTTAGATCTCCATTACTAGATGAAGTATCCACTTTTGCTGTTAATAAAGCTTTGCCAATAATTACCCTTTTAAGATTTGTTATCCCTCCATTTCATAATCCTACAATGGTAGTTCAAGGCCCCTGGAGTAATGCTTTTAGTCCTCTCAATCTTACTCCACCTCTACATGAGCTTCCACGCAGTTCTAGGAAGAATTTCCCCAAATTCTATGGTGATGGGAAAGTTCATCCTGATGAACACATTACAGCCTTCAACATAGCTTGTGGAGTAATCAGAGTAGAATTTGAAGATGTAACAGTCATGCTATTTGTAGAAACACTACAAGGTGCTGCTATAGATTGGTTTTATCATCTACAGGCTCAGTTAGTTACTGATTGGAATACTCTCAAAGATAAGTTTGAAGCCAGATTCAAACTTGTAGAAGATGCACATGCACTTCTGGCTCAACTTACACAAATGAAGAAAGAGCCTTATGAGATTATGAGAGATTTCATAGCCAAATTTTAAAAATTGAGAAACAAAATTCCAATAATTTCTTGACTTACAGCTGAGAATCTCAAATACTTTTTTAGTAATTCTCAGCTACCTGAAGTAAGTTTTCTCTTGAGACGTGCTGGTCAAATAGATCTTGCAGTAGCTCAACATTTGGCCACTGAAGTAGAAGATGATATCATATTATTAGGGAAGATAAGAAGAGATCCAAATAGAAATAGAGCTTCATCATCTTTTGAATATGCATCTACAAGCACCACAGATCCAATGGTGCAAAAATTGGCAAATGAGTTTCTTGCTCTCAAAAAGCAAATGGCTGAAAGAATGTCTTCTGCTCCTTCCTATGGAAAGACATTCCCAAATCAGTCATATCAGGGAAATGCTACCAAGAATCAAGGGCAATAGAATTGCCTTCCTCCCCCACAAGGGAAACTTTCTCTAGAAGCTCCTCCAACCAATTCAGCAATGGGATATCTTGAAGTAGAATCAAAATTCTCTTTCCAACTTGAATTAAATCAAGAAAATGACACTAATCTCCTTGAAAACAATAAAAAATAATTATCTGGTGACTCCCATATTGGTTTCCTGAACTACCAGGATGAACCCAAAAGAAAAGGAGAAGATTTTGATGGATTATACATAGTGTTTACCAGGTCAAAAAACCAATCAGTCTAGAAGGTTGATAAAGAGAAGATAGAAGAGCAACCTAAGCCAATAGTCACAATTGCTAAGCATGGAACCATTCTACCTTTTCAATCAAAGGACCTGGTAATCACTCAAAAGGCAAACACATCAATTTCACCTTCCCCTCCTACTTCAAATTTGTAAACCAGCCCATCTCCTATCCCTCTTAAAACTTAGAAAGTTGAAGTACCTTTCTCTATACCTAGCTCAATTCAGCCATTTGACATAATCGATCATGTCAAAAAGACAAAAATACAAATGTTTGAGTTCAAATATTTTCAATCCAATCCTAATCAATTGAATAAACTAGTCCAATATGTAAAAAACCAAATTGTCCCTGTAGGACAAAAGGCTAAAAAGGTAACTCCTGATTCTCCAAAGAACTCACCTATTCCAAATAATCTGGTCATTACTCCCCCAGATGCTACTATCCCTGTAAGACAAAAGGCTAAAATGGTAACTCCTAATTCTCTAAAGAACACACCTATTCTAAATAATCTGGTCATTACTCCCCCAACTGCTTCTAGAAAAATAGAACCTTTCTATGTTTCCCTGTTAATTAATGGCCACAAGCTGAGTAACTGTATTATAGACTCAGGTGCATCTGATAATGTCATGCCAGCTAAAGTAGCTGAGTCTCTTGGTCTCACACTAACTAAGACATTTGGGAGATGTTTCTCCATGGAGAATAAGCAAGTACCATTTTTGGGGCAAATAAAAGATACCCAATTTGCATTTGTAGCCTTTCCAGATAAGAGAATCAAGATGACTATCTTGGTGGCTAACATCCCAACATCTTATGGCATTTTGCTTGGATGAATTTCTGCAAGGATGTGAGAGGAAAAATAAGCATGGATCTATCTGAGGCAAGAATCCTTGTACAACGTGTAATGAAGAGGTTACTCCCTAAAAAGGAAGCAAAATATGTGGTCACCCAGACATCAGCCCCTGAAGCTCAAATTCTTTTTGAATCCGCAGGTATGGGTAACTATTTTCTGTCTATAGATGAAGTGCATGAAACACCTGAAAGTATCGACTCAAAAATTAGTTCAATAAGAACAACAAAAAAACTAGTAGGCTACAGTATAGACCAAGAAGGATCCTCCATCTCTGATGAAGGAAAGTCTAATGAAAAATTAGTATCAGATGAGATATGGACTTTGAAATTTGATGGTCATTGTTCCTCTACCGGTTCAGGAGCTGGGATTGTTTTGATATCTCCTCAAGGAGATATGTTCCCTTCATCTTACAAATTACAATTTAGCAACACTAATAATACAGTTGAATACGAATCTTTGTTGCTTGGTATGAAGGCTACTCAAGAAAAAGGCATCAAGTTTCTTCATGCCAAAGGGGATGCAAAATTAGTGGTTTGTCAAGTGATGAAATTATACCAAACCAAGAATAAAAGATTACGTCACTACCATAACTTGGTTTGGAACCAAATTGAAAGCTTTAATGCTTTCAATATTTCTTCCATACCCAGAGAGTCTAATGACAGAGTTGATGCACTTGTTGTTTTAGGAACTCTCTTAGTTCCTCATTCAGATTTCAAAGAAGACAGGTATACCATTGAGCTAGTCTATAGACCAAGTGTTCCTGATAATGCTGATCATTTGAAAGTATTTAATGATGATCATCAAATCATTACCTTCCTAGAATGAAAAGATAATTTTGAACAACTATGTTTTGAAGGCAGTGAATCTCAAAAGAATGAATCTGTGTTTGAATCTGACACAAATATAAATGAAGAATTATTACAGTTGAAAGGAAACAGAATTCCCAAAGGCTTGGTTTCTCTTGAAAAGTTGTTTGACAAGCATGATAGATTTATCAAACAACAACAAATAGACTCAAATTTCTCTCAGGGATTCGATCAAGTGAATCTGACTACTAAAAAAATCCCAAGATGATCAATATTGGTAAGTGCTGCACTCCTGAAGAAAGATTCAAGTTCACTTCTTTACTCTGTCAATACATAAATGTCTTAAAATATTCTTATGAAGACCTGAAGTCTCTCAGACCAGATGAAATCTGCCATGAGATTCCTCTCAAGGCTGACTCAATGCCATACAAGAAAAAATCTAGACAGTATAATTCAAAAATATTAGGTACTATTCTATTTGAGATACAAAAAATGTTAAATGCTAGAATCATCTTCCCAATCCATCATTCTACATGGATTTCAAACATAGTGCTTGTAAAGAAGAAGAATGGAAAAATTTGCATTTGTGTAGATTTCAAAAATCTAAATCAAGCATCTTCAAAGGATAATTATCTTTTGCCAATTATGGATCAAGTGCTTTAAACAGTGACAGGTTCAGAGATGTTATCAATATTGGATAGCTTCTTAGGATATAATCAAGTTGAAGTTGGTGAAGTAGACCCACAAGACTGCATTCACCATGCCTTGGAGTACATTTGCATATAGAAGAATGCCTTTTGGTTTAATAAATGCTGGTGCTACCTTTCAGAGAGCTATGGATCTAAATTTCAAAGATGAGATTGGTAAATTCATAGTGGTATACCTTGATGACTTGACTATCTTTTCAAAGCATCGATCTGATCATGTACGCCATTTACAACAAGTGTTGGAGCGTTGCCACTAGAATGGTATTTCCTTAAATCCTAAAAATTCTATTTTTGGAGTAATAAAAGGGAAACTCCTTGGACACATTGTGTCCAAATAAGGCATAAAGATTGACTCAGACAGAGTCAAGTCTATTCAAGAACTTAATTTGCCTACAAGTAAGAATGTTGTTCCTTCTTTGTTTAGAAAGGTGAATTTCTTATGGAGATTTATCCCTAAATTTGCTGAGAAGACTAGACACATTATGAACATGATGAAAGGGAAGACCATCTTCAGCTAGACTAAAGAAGGCAAATCAGCATTTTAGGATATCAAAACTGCCATTGCTCACACCCGTACCTTGGTTTGTCTAGATTACAACAAAGATTTCATCATATACAACTATGCATATGAACACACTCTTTCGACAATTCTTATTCAATAGGATAATGAAGGTATGGAATCTCCTATCTCTTTCATGTTTTCTCCTCTCAAAACTCATGAGATGAAATATTCAAATATAGAGAAGCAAGCTTATGCCTTGGTGAAAGCAGTCAAATATTTTTGCTTCTATATTCTAAATTCACACACTACTGCCTTAGTTCTTGACACTAAAATCAAGTCTATATTAACTCAGCAAGACTTTGGCACAAAAAGAGGTAATTGGATTGTAAAGATCCAAGAGTTTGATCTAGACACCAAGCCAACAAAGCTGGTCAAGGGTAAAGGCCTATGCCGATTAATTTCTGACAATAAGCCAGAAGACACATAGCATGAAGAAACTAAAGTGGAAGAGACACCAACAGTCCTTTTTGTCTCCACTACCAATGAGTGGTATTCAGGTATCACTCATTTTCTTACTTATGGTGAATGTCTTGCTCATTTGTCTTACAAAGAAAAGAGGACTATCAAGTTGAAAGCTGCCAATTTTGTCCTTTGGGATAATGGCTTGTATAAGAGAAGCATAGATGGAGTATTCCTTCATTATGTAGACAAAAAGCAACAAAGCTAACTTTTGAAATATTTCCACAATCTGGCCTATGGAGGACATTTTTTTGCTCTTGTGGCTGCTCACAAGATTTTGTGAGGTAGGTATTACTGGCCAACTCTTTTCCAAGATGCACATAAGTGGGTGAGAAAATGTGAACTCTGTTAGCAATTTATTGGAAGACCCAAGTTAACTGCTATGCCTCTCAAGCCAGTGATTATAGAAGAACCTTTCTAGAAATGGGGAATTGATTTTATTGGGACTTTAAACCCATCTTCAAGTGCTGGACATGATTATGTCCTTACAACAATTGACTATTTCACCAAGTGGGTAGAAGCAATCCCAACTAAGCATGCTACTTTAAAAGTTGTATGTAACTTCCTCAAAGAGAATATCATTTCTAGGTTTGGAATTCCAATCAAAATTGTTACTGATAATGCAGCTTGTTTCACCTCTTAGGAGATTACACAATTCTATTTTCATTATGGAATTATACACTCTCACTCTTCTGATTATTTTCCATAAGGGAATGGACAAGCTGAATCCAACAATAAAAACTTGGTAACTATCATCAAGAAGTTAGTAGATGATAATCAAAGGACATGGCACAAAGCATTGGATGATGCTCTATGGACAGATAAAATCACACTAAAGAGGGCAATTGGTATGTCTCCTTTTCAACTTCTTTATGGTATCAATGCTGAGATACCAATCACCTTAGAATTGACAGCCTTGAAATTAACAAAGGCAATTGAAGATCAGACATATGAAAGCTCTCTTGATAAAAGAATCATGTGCCTGACTGAGCTGGAGGAATAGAGAACTATGGTGGTGGATAGAATTGCTACTCATCAAAGTCTGGTAAAGAAATTCTTTGACCAGAAGGCTAAAAATCATGATTTCTAGATTGAGGATCAAGTCTTGATGTGGGACAAAAGAAGAGAACTAAAGAGGATGCATGGAAAGTTTGACTCCCTTTGGAGAGGCCCATTTATAATTCATTAGCACATTGATGAAAATAGATTTCTACTAAAATATCAAGATGGCACACTCTTTTCTCTGCCTCACAATGGGCAACATCTGAAACACTTCAACTCTTGAAGTATCAGATCATTGTATCTATATATATGTATATTTGTATAGTTTTCAATTCTATTTTATTTTGTTTGTTTCTAATTTTGATGCCTTTAATTTCTAGGTAGCATGACTCCATAACCCAATGGTACACATGAAGACACTGGAGATTCTGGATTCTACTCCTTTCAATTCTTTTTGCAATTGATAGAAGTTCCCTAACTAGAGCCAACTGTTGTTCCCCAGAATATATCACTCATTTTTGGGACAACATTTAAACTATTTTGGTCTTACAGACTAAAATTGTCTCTTCCCTTTTCAAAATTTATCTTGGGAATTCAAATTCCTCATTTTTCAAGCTTCTCAAAAATCTACGGACTCTGTAGGCAGGTTCATTTCTACAAGTTCAACAGGCTTCATAGTTTTTGTAGGTAGCTTCAACCAAAAGAATCAATTTCTATCACTTGGTCATTTTCAAATACTTGGTTCATTCAATTGGTTCAACACATTTAGTTCAACGAAGATCAAAAGGACTCAGTTGAAATAAGGAAATGAACCATTGAACCATTGAACCAAAGTTGGTTCAATCGGTCAGTTCAAGCAATAAAGTTTAAAGGAATGCCCCAAGAGTCAAAGACACAAGTGCCCTTGTGAAGGGAATTCCTGTGGAAAAAAGTGAACAAGGCAAATAAATAGACCGAGATAAAAGCCTGACATAATCTTGTGTATGCTACCAAGTGTCGACAGTTGAGCCCCACTAAACTTTGTTTCTGTAAATTGGCAGATATTACCACGTGTCCTTCTTGAAGCTTGTTGGGAGCTTCCAAGTGTCAATATCTATAGTCTCTTCCCTTAGCTTCACTGTTTCAAGCAAAGACCATGGTGGGCCCAGGGATGAGTGACTAAATGAATTGGAACATGCCAAGTGTCTGCATCTGCACAACTAACAAATGCATTTGGACCGTGCCACATGTCCCTTGCAAAATTTGGTGGAAGCTGACAAGTGTCAATCTCTATAATTTCTCTCTCTTGCTTCTTATTTTCATAAAGACTATGGTGGACCCCTAGTGAGCTACTAAAGAAAGTGGAATGTGCCATGTGTCATTATTTGCTTGACTCTCTAAATATGAGTGGAAGCTACCACCTGCTCATTTATAACTATGCAGAGAGTGACATGTGTCTACATCCAAGTTTCGAACGAGTTTCTAAGCTCATCCTAAGCTTTTTTTGAGCACAACAGAGAATGCCATGTGTTATCATCCACGTGAATCTAAAATAAGTCCCAACTATTTTCAAAGTCTGCTAAAGCATAGCGGAGACTATCATGTGTCATCTTCTGTAAGGCTCTCAAAAGATATGTCATCTTTCGAGTCTCATTTCACTTTTCTCTTAAGAACTATAAAAGTTGCCATGTACCCTTTTTAAGTTAAGTAGAACACGCCAAGTGGCATCATCTGCATGAATCCAAATGAGTTATGCATATTTATATAGTGTTTATAAAATGCAACAGAAGCTGACACATGTCATCCTCCATAGGATTCTCAAGAGGCAAGCGGAAGTTGCCACCTTTTTTGTTGTAAATCCATGGAGAGCGACAAGTGTCTACACCCATGATTTTGAGTTTCTAATAAGTTTCAAAGCATATATCAATAAATGTTTCTCAGAGTTCCACGTAAGTTGCCACATGTCTTCACCTATTTAGCAGAAGAATGTGCCACACATCAATTGCTAAAGACTAGTAGAAAGTGACTAAGGAACAGAGCATCGAATTGAATCTAGGACCCAATTCAAATAGCCAAAAAAGTGAAAATGATGAAGAAGGATCAAATCTCCAGGTGGACTTTGAAAGATGTAAAATTTCAATAGCATGACTTGTTTCTCTGCATTAAGAAAAGTAAATGGGTAGATACCCCTAAGTTCTAGCTTGCCTTCTTAACAGATTTCAATGCAACATAATGTGTTACTATTCTTGAGTCCTTCTTGAAGAGGCTATATAAGGGACTCTCTTCTATTGTAAATGGATCTCTTTTTGACAAGTGGAACGAAACTCTACCCAAATTGAAAGGCACTTCTGAGACTTTGAGTTCAATTTGTTGATCATATTTTGTTATTGGAATAAGAAAGCAAGTGATTTTTCAGACTTTGTGCTGTAATATCTTTATTGTTGACGAAACTATTCTTATGTCTTTTTCCTTAATATATCTTCTATTCCTTTAATTCAACAAGTAGAATTAGTGACAGCACTCAGGAAGGTGTCCTGAAGAGTCAATTATGGAGAGACTTTATGCCCCTATAATTGCCTTTAGTGTGTTTTTCTTTTTATTTCTGTGTAAAGGACCTTGGGATGACTTTGTGCCCTCATTGTCTTTCGTATCTTACTCTTGAGCAATTCAGGTGGAGACTTTGTGCTACATCTCGATTTGTTGGTTACTACATCCTTTACTACATTTTGTATTTACTACCAAGAGTATTCTTGTGGTTTGTTGAATAGTACTTCTGAAAGAAGAGGAGTGCTTTTTGTCATTTTCCTTGATTTTCTCCTTTGATCTGCACACATCATCTCTGAAGAAAGAGAGATGGATGATTTGTCCTACCCTTGAGTATTATTTTTTGCTTATATATATATATATATATATATATATATATATATATATAGCATACCTATAGGGAACTTCCCCTTGATGAGAGGAGAGATCAGTGTCCTTCTGATGTGGTAAACCTACACATTTGGATGACTAATATTCTGACTTTGGCTGATCAGACCTATTTTGTTTATTAGTACGTTGATCGACAAAATATTCAACCAACAAAGGGTATGGCCAAAACTTTGAGGGCCTAGTGTGGTGAGTGTGACTAACTTTTTTGGGCAAGTTAGAGATTTTTGGGGATCTCTTATTGATCAAGTAACATGAGCCATCTATCCATGACACATGAACATTGTTGGTAAATTTTTGAAAATTCATGGAGATAGATTTTATGGGATTTATTGGAACACAATTTTCCTTAAGATAAGGTGATCCTAAAATGAGATCCTTAGGACTGATCATGTTATGCTATATGATAGATTTTTGGTATCATTTGGATGGCATCTAGACATCAGGTTACTTGATGGGAGTCATGGACCCTTGGGTTTCAATTTCATGTGTGTTAAATGTTGTGATGTGAAATTACCTTGGTATAATTGTTAGAATACCTGAGTCATGTATGTATAATCTATTTCATGTGGTTCTTCCTTATATTTAAATTTTTTATGTGTTGTGTGGCTATTACTTCCCTTTAAATATGTTAAATCATGTAAATGTGAATCTTTACTATAATTTATGCATATAGTTGACCTTGTGGACTTTCACATATTTATCTTGATATAAATACTATTGTATGAGTATTCTATACACATGTATGTATGTTGTTAACTAAAAAACATGAGAATTATGATTAATCACTATGTAAGGGAGTCTTCCACTTCTAAAATTAACCATGTGGACCATTTGTAGTTCTATGTTTTCAAAAAAAATATATGAGCATTTTGTGGTAATGTGACTATGAGATACCCATGTGACATGTTTCTTCTTCTTGAAATGAATTTCTATTTTTTAAAAATCTTCTAAGGTATAATGTTGTGATGTAATCCCACATCACTACTCTAATATTTAGTATTAGTGCAAGTATGAGGTTGAGGGTAGAGAAGCACTACATCCATAATGATTTTGGCTAGGTATGGGCTAGGAAGTGCAGTCTCTCATAGGATGAAAATATAATTTTCTCCTTTGAACAAGCAGCCACATGATTCATTTAGAGTGTTCACCACATGCACCATGAGTTGGACATGGAATCTTAGTCTATAATGGTTGCTTTATAGATCTAGTGTTTCTTTAACTACCTCTTGGAGGTTATGGTAAAAAATAACCCTTATGAATTTTATTAATTTACCTCATGTTA
The DNA here is from genome assembly GCA_037957365.1 of Torreya grandis. Taxonomy (NCBI): domain Eukaryota; kingdom Viridiplantae; phylum Streptophyta; class Pinopsida; order Cupressales; family Taxaceae; genus Torreya; species Torreya grandis. The sequence continues at coordinate 795,485 of JARHVA010006756.1, read as the reverse complement.
AGCAATAATTGGTCCTGTAAATTTTGAACATTTATGAAAATAGACAAGGTGGTACTTTCTAAAATACATGCATGTGTTGGCTTATAAGTGAAACCATACTTTGGTTGAAGTATTGTTATTGTTATACCTATTATAAATATTTTGGGATGAATATTTATATATTTTTTAGAATCATAACTAGAGTGTATGATGATTTTGTGCTTTGATAGAGCAACACTAAGTCCTGATCAAGTGATGTTTAAAATCCTAGGTATGCACTTAAATCTTAGATAGAGTGACAAAAATTGGGTGATGGCCTCAACTAGTTTTGAATGGTAGTATTGGTATCCCTGGACCATCGTGTGAGCTCCCATGTGTTTAGGAAAACATGTTCTAATCTTTTAGATTGTATGTGATGCTTGGTATGGCTTCTCCATTGTTCAATGTGGTTGGTGTGGGATGTTTCACTAACCCTTGAATGGTTGATGATGTAGTGGATTAACCATAATAATATGGATTATTAACTTTGTGTAAATACATTAGGTAATGAATGTTCTTAAGATTATGCATTTGGCATAATATTTTAGTGGAATATTTACACTCTTAATTTAGATTTTGGTTGCAATCTAGTGGGATTGGATGATTTTTTTAGAGGTATAAGAGGATTGAGAGAGGGGGGTGAATTAGTCAACCAATATTTCACTTTCATATCACTTATCATTCATTAATTGAAATTCATGAATAAACACAACAAGCATATGCAACAAGATTACCATCAAAGCATGAAATAAGATAATCACACTATAATACAACACTAATGTGGAAAACCCTCATGGGGAATAAAACCCAAGCTCAAGCCTATAAACACATATACTACTTGTCCTATAAGGTATTAAAAACATGAGACTTTAGTGAAACACCCATTCCACAAGGAGAATCTACCCTTAGTATGGTCAAGTCCTTCTGAGCTAGATTTAGTGAAACACTTGCTTCATAAGGAGCACTTACCCCTAAGATGGTCAAGTGCTTCTGACCATACTTTAGTGAAACACCTATTCCACAAGGAACACATACCCCTAGGATGGTTAATTAATTTTGACCTAGATGTTGAGAACCCTCCCAAAACTTATGATATGAACATATCCTAAACATTGATTTCTTACTAATCTGATGGAGATACAATTCATATCAGCCACCTTCACTTCTTCACACAAACACAAACATCCAAAACCACCTTTTGGATCACTCTACACTTATTGTCAATAACTCTATCATAACCTTAGTATCATGAAAAAATGGTCATACACATTCCACACTCTAATCTACCTCTCAAACCAACCACCAATCTCACATAGACATCATCTATCCTTTTCTCAAACTCAATGCATCTAAAACATCCTTTTAGATCACTCTAGACCTCTTCATTCATCCTCAATCTCTAAACCTACAAGAACACAATTTTGACATCAAAAATATGACTGAAAGGTCATGAACATAGTCATCAACCTACTATGTTCTTAAATCCATGCACTAGGCACCCTTAACCTCCTTTGCCTCTCAACTCTATACTCTTCCGCCACTTAGATCCCCTTATCACAAGTCTAGAAATCATCATCTTTGATTTCACTATTTATAGAGATTCATGATTATTATCTTATAGGTCAGCTAGAATACTTGATTTATCCCTTAAGGCATATGTATAAATCAATTACATCTTCATAGGTCAGCCATACAATCCATGGGTCATAATTAAACAATTATGTCTTTTAATTAGGCATCATTAGCCCTTATAGGTCTCATGGAGACCAATTCATCTCTTTGACACTTTTCCAATAAAAATTAAAACCAAAAAACACTATAAAAACACATATACCCATGCAACATGATTTATAGGTCCAGTTTAAGTGACAACATCCATCACAACACCCTTCTTCTACAACACAATTAGCCCAAACATCATTCTGTACATATGATCACCAATAACGTACACATAATCAACTTCTAATATTTTATTCATATTAAATATGGATTTTTCAAACTCTAAAATCCATACATATCATAATAATGGAGTCTAAAACATTCTCTAACACTTAATTCATCTTAAAACATCAAAATACCATCAAGAACAACTTAATTACCCTTCTTGAGTTACTTGCAGAGCATGAACACATACACAGTCAACTTTGGAGACTATAAAAATAATTAGACCTTATAATTAGGTTCTATAGATGAACCATGAATTTCACTATAACTTTTCCTTTTACACTATGATCAAATTATACACATATCAGAAGTTATAGCACAAAAATTATAGACTAGTCTTCCCTTGCAAATTAAAATATTTAAATTCTAATGATCACTGAGAAATAGTTAAACTTAAAACACATTGTCAACATATCATGCCATCTCATATATTTAATAAATACACATCATATATCTCCCTCAGAATTATCTTGATATTTACCTTTGATTATTGTTAAACATTAAGCACTTTTCATCATCTTGCTACTTCCTAACAATTTGGAACAAATGTGCTCCATTGATCTCTATGGATTAACCAAGTCTTTATCTTGCAGTGCTCAAAATTGATCTAAAATACAATATCCCATGATTATTCCAATTTTAATCTCTATGTGCCTTTTTCACATTTGACTCTTTGACTTCAACTTTCACCTTCGATCTTCTGATAGTATGAACACCTGTGAAATGTTGATCTTTTGTCCAAGATCCATGAATGTGACACATGTCACATTCTTTCTTTGACATATTGACTTTCACACACACTGTTAGATCAATATATATGATTTAACACACAACATTATATCTACTAACTAGATGAACTTAGAATTCAATGTAGTTTATCTTAATGGTCTCTGGCCCATCAAAGTCTATAAGTGTAAATTTGAAAATTTATATCTCAATCTATAAAACACTTCTGGACTCAAAATATTTAGGGTACATTATTGGCACTATAGAAAACATCACCATGAAATTTTTTTCCCACTATTGAATTTATAAGTACCTAAAATAAATTCACAAAATTTTTATATCATACATGTTTGCATGACATGCAGTGACAGGCTAAGTATAAAAACTTAGTGAACTTCTGTCTGAGAGGCCAAATTTTTACCCACATATATTTATCTATGCTCAACCTCATGACCTAAAATTTGAACCATATTATCTCATTTCATATGGGATTCCATATATATATATATATTTGATCTTAAAACCTTCAAATTTTTGAAATATTATGTCATCAATATTCTCACATATTCTTTTTTACCATGAGACCAACTAGGTCTAGATGACCACAAGGAAGAACCTAATGAACACCATGCATTACCATAAGAAATTCAAGCACTCTTGACACCCTATAAGACCTTTTAAACATTATATAATCATCCATAACATTCATCAACATCCTATCCAAACATATGCTAAAGATCCATACTTACATACTAGGCTATCAAGACTATGCTAACACACTGTTCACATGCTTGTCTTCTCTCCTTGATTTGAAACCACATCAACATGATAGATATAATATGATGAGCCTAAAAAAATACTTACATTATCTCATATGCATAAAAATCCTACCTTTCACAACTTTAGGCTCAAACTCATCATCATCATGACATCACCACTTTATCATTACCTTTGACATCAATGCACACATGATATTAATCTTTGACATTAATGACAACACTTACCAATAATATCCCCCTTTGTCATTGATGAAAACCTCTTATTCTCCTTGTCCCCCTTTTAAATTAATGACAAATTGGAATAAACAACCACCAAGTTCCTATTAACATCATGAATGTAATCAAATATACTTCTAAGTGCTCAGAATACTTACATACCTCATATGAAATAATTTCTCCCACTTTGACATGCATCAATCTAAACTTAGTCATCTCTAATGCTTAGACCTAAAAAAATACCCACAGAGCTTAGAAAAATTCCCATAACATCATGGTCCATCTCATGTTATCTATTCTTTGAAATACAACAATATGAACTTGGGCTATTTTGATCCTTGAACTTGTTTACCTACAAAACTCACAAGCTCCTTTTGCTTATACATGAAGATTCAACATATTTTTCACATTTATGACTAGGTTTGATTAAGTCATCATATCAACCTTCTTGAAATATCATCTATAGTAGATATAACCAAATATTCAATATGATCAAATCATCTCACATATGTTTCTCCTCACATCATGCAAAGTTCCTCAAGCCACTCAAGCTATTTGAGTTAACTCCCCCTAACTCTATACATACCACCTTGTACTTCTCAACCATGCACTATGACCATATTCTTATTTGATCATGCACTACTATAAATGAGGAATAAAAATGTATGAACACCAAAAATTTATTTAACTCACCTTGAGAACACTAAGATGGACTCCCCCTAATATCTCTAAGCCATTTCACCTCTTGAGCATCTTCATATCTCCACAAACTATGAAGAACCACCACATAGGCTTACTAGCCTTCTTTCTGAAGTCACCTCAAGGACTACCAAAAAAACTTCATGCAACTAAGATAAATAGGAAACATGCTCTAAACCAACTTGAGAACTTACCTTAAAATATTCATGCCTTAATATTTTAGAGAAACTAAGAAAAAACATCAAATCTTCATACTAGGCCTATCTAGACTCCTTGTAACCCTTCCTGGAACTTATAGAGCCCACAAATTTTAGTAGACAAATTTTTAAGACCTAAAAATTTGTATGTAGATCACTCTCATATGACCTCTTAATCAAACCAATTTGAATCACCTAGCTCATCTCTATAAGATAATTCCTTCACAAAGTTAAAAGATAAATAGGCCTCCATCTTGACAAAAACTTGAATAATTTGAAAACCACAAACCTAATAATCTATATGAAGCTTCATTTGACAACCATTTGGTCCATTCAACCTATTAATAAGCCTCAGAACTTAACTTATAAGGCAAACCATTTTTCTATCATAGCCCAAAACTATATAATCTCAGAATAAATAGGGTCAACAAACCTCCTTCTGGTCAACACCCAATTCTAAGACTTCTTGTACATTTGGAGACAACCATCACACACTTTTGGACCAATATTTGATCCTTCATAATTTTGGGAACCTATACATCATATAGGCCATTTTAGGCATGCTTGCCTTTAAGCTAAAACTAAGAAAATTGAGAACACTCAAAAATATCCAATTTGACTTCAACATACCTTTAGACCACAAAACCACCTAGAGCATGTTAAAATAAGGTCAACAACCCTTTCTAAAAAGGTCATATTGATAACTCATAATCCTCTTTTACCACATAGAAACCTTCAATCTAACCGTCCAGATTGAAAACACCCTTGCATGACCACATGCTTCTTCAAACTAATAAATTCACCATGAAGAGCAACAAATACATCTCTAATTTAGAAAGATCTAGAACATAGGAGCATACCAATCCTCATCACAGTACTGAAGAACCTTCTTATTTTTATTTCTTTTCTTGACTAGAATAACTTACTTGACATCCATCTCTTCTTTGGATTCTTTGATAATGCATGATGAAAACACATGTTAATGGCATATCTCTTAAACTAACACCTTCTCCTCTTTGAAAGTAGACAACAAGAAATATTGGCAATCATGAAACTCCTTCTTACCTAAAAATTATTCAACTATAAAAAATAAACCATTAGATTGAGATCCTTCTTTCAGATTCTCCTTGGCCTTGAATGGTATAAATGACTTGATTCTTGGATCATCCACCTTCTTCTTCATTTGGAATAATATTAAGCTTCCTTGGAACTCTTGAGACACCTCCAAAACTGATTCCTTTTCTACAGTAACATAAGTTTGATCCTTGAACTCAATAGGACTAGTTGTAGATAATAAAAAATTGTGCACTTATAGTTTTTAATGACTAAATACCTTGGGACCCCCCTAAAGACCCCCTAAACCTTATTAACCCTTAACAAACCCCTCTTAACCTAACTAAATCATTATTTTGTTGGTCACATAATACAATTTGAAATTACTATTCAAAATTACTATTCACTATCCCTATTCATTGTGGGACCCACTATCACTATTCACTATGACATGAAAGCGGCATGGAATGTGACATGGCAAGTGACATGGAATTTGACATATAAAATGACATGGAAGGTGATTTGGGAGGTGATATGGTAAGTGACATGGCCTAGAAGTGATGTGGCTTGATGTGGGACATCATACCCCACCTAGGACCCTTCCCAAAGTGTTTGATGACCTCATTTAAGAATCAAAAGGGACGCCCTTAAAATATGGTGAATTTAACCTCAAGTGACCATTATTTAACATGTATTTTACATGAAATTAACATCCAAAATAATATACCTACCTCTTTGAGACAAAGGGCACCCATTTTTGACTTCTTAACCCAAATGGGACACTCACCAACCCAAATGGGAATCCAAACCCATATAATTTTGAATAATTCATCCAACACATATAAAATTGTTCCATACCTCTATTATTACTCTTTTGGAATTACTCTTCACAACATTTTCTATAAATCCCCCCTTCTCCTTCACCCAAGGTTAAGGGAAAAGTGGTAAATTAGTATTTTCTATTATTAACATTTTGTTACAAGTTTTTAGAGGAGTATATCCACTTGAGAAGGAGCTAATCCTTATATTGGAGGATAAAATATTCAAATCATCAAAGATCTACTGGAATCACTCCAATATTTCATCAACAACACCATCATCGACAACCATCTCAAAGGTAACCTTGTTTGTTTATTTCATTTCAACTTATTATCTCCTTTGGCCTCTTCTCTCTTGAATCCTAAACCCCATCCTTGGCATATTATTTCTTCACTCCTAAAATATAAACCCTTTACCTCTTATTTTTATCCCTTTATCCCATTTATCCCATTTACTTCATTTTCACCTTCATCCCATTATCCTTTTGCCCCTTTACCCATTTGCCCCTTTTTCCATATTTGTTCTCTTGACCATTTACGTCTTTTCAACCCTTACCATTTTAAAATTTAAACCACTTACCAAACTAAAATAAACCATCCTTTTTACCCTTACCAAACTACCAAATCAAAATCATATCCCTTAACTTGGCCAATTTTCAGCATTAGCATTATTCAAACTACTTGCTTAAGTTTAAACATCTTAGTAAAGTATTTTGGTTTCTTAATTAATTTATTATTTTTAGTGTTAATTTGATGTTATTTTATGATACCCCTCATTAATTATATCAAAATTAACTTTTTTTGAATTAGGTGAATTGATAGCCTCTTAAAAAGCTTTTTTTTCTAGGATCTAGCTTACACTAGGTAATCCACCCATCTCCTTGTCTAACAAACAAGTGTGTGGTAGTGTTTTATTATTTTCAGTTATTATTCCCTATCAAAATAAGAGTTATCCACAATAATATAGATTCAATGTGCACACTTTTAACAAGTTTTCCTACACACTCCTTATCACTTGTTTCTTTTTTCCAAAACTAAGAAAAAGTAAAAAAATAGAGAGAAACATTTTGGCATGCCCGGTGGGACCCCTTATAGGTTAATAGTTTTTTAGGCATATAAATGCATTTATTTAAATTTAAATGATATTTATTTTTTTATTATTTATAAATTCTAAAAAATAAAATATTCTTCCCTTTCTTCTTTTCCAAAAAAAAGGTTTTCATCCTAGGGATAGGTTGCATTTTACATCTTGCATTTAAGTACATTTTAGTTATTCCTTGTTTGCATGAAAAGATACCAAAATATTATTTTGGGTTAAAATTAAGTGCATTAATTATATTTCCTAATTAATTATTAGCTCACCTAGATTAGTTAAATACATTATGAATTAATTGTAGAACACATATGTTGCACTACCAAACCACACACATAAATTAAACATCAAAACTTATTTGAGACAAGGCCCATTAGGATTTCATCACCCTTTAGATCACCTTACCCTACTTAGTGATCCCACTTGGAATTTATCATCAAGGGGAGGACCCACTCTATTCTTTGGCAGAGTATAAATTCTAGACAAATGGTATATATTGACTAAGCACCTGCATTGGCTGTGGGATCTTGAAGTGAGGGGAATAAGCCCCTAGTACCAAGCCATGTACCTAGTATAGTGTAGATTATTTGAGCACCAATATTCAAATATAAACCACCTTAGATGTATTTTATAGTACCTAACTGACAAGCCAATTTTCCCTTTCACACTTTTTAATAAGGCATAAGACAAAAATGATTTAAAATAAATCATATTATTAATAACACTTTTAATGTGTGATTTGTTTGATTTGGTTTTTTTATTTTTGTTTACTTATTATGGGAGGTGAGAGGTTCATTGTCCATTTCAAAATTTATCATATAGTCTTAACCAGATAATAAGTGAAAAACCAAAATAACCCACCACCATCTTCTTCTTTGTCTTCATCCATTAATTATACCTAAGATGTTGATAGATCATCCCATGCTTCACCACACAATTCTCCCCCACCTATGGTGCCTTCAACAATCTCTGAAGGTGATTCAAAAATTTCCACCTTTTTGGATAACAATCTGATTTCTTTATAACACTATCTTAATACCTTAGTCTACTGACTTTGACAACTTCGATTCTTCCCATAGATCCACCTTATGTTATGACACACCACCTCATGGTTGGTGTTGCATCATCCCACCCTTATATTATCCAATCTTCATCTTCTACTATTATTCCATCTACCACTACCACCCAAACACCTATTATCCCAATTAATACCTCTAATATTAGCTCAATTTTTCCCCTGATCACTTCTACCCTTTTTACTAGCACGGTGTCTTCTACACCCATTTTTACCATTCCCTTCACCTTAACCAATATACCAACCTCAACCCCCTTTTAGAACTTAGTACTCTCGATACCATAAGCACTTCCCCTTATTAGCACTAGGATCACTATCCCTCAACAACCCACAAACACTTTAGTATTACCAACCCAAACCATGCCCACATCAACCAACCCAAATGTGCACCTAAACTAACCATTATAAGTTCCTCTACAAGCCATTGTGGCCTCTTATCAATATATCTACACCCTGTTGGGATATATTTCACCTTCTACCCAACCCTTAATGCCCTTCAGTATTAAGGGGATACTGTACCAACCTCAAATTACCACATATGAATATGTACCCACTTCTATACCTCCTAACACATATAATTCATAGTTACAACCCAACCTCAATAAAACTTTCCACTGAATTATGCAGCTGCCCAACCCCAACCCGACCTGATCAAGGTGCTTATATATAAGATGACCTAACTCAAATCATCTATATTTGGGTCCCATAATCTTTAATCCTATGACCAAATATACAATGAACCTATTAACCCTTCTATCTTGATTCATGCTTATCCTTCTTAATGATGTAGACACCTAAAACTAGCCACCAATAACCTCTAACCAAGATTTTGACCAATTTATACCAAAAATGCACAATTTGGCTTAAAAACACTAAAATGCATTAAATAAGTTGAAACCAATGTATTCAAAGGCCAATTTTGGCCAGGGTATCCCTAAATGGGGTAGTGCAATTTATGAGCTAGCTAACTTTGATCAAATCATTTCGAGTCAAAATGCCAATTTTGCACCTAGGTGTTTTGGATTACTCTTTCCTATCAAATCTCTCACACAAGATATAGGTTTTTGTTATTTATTATTGGTAACATCCTAAATGGGATAATGGATTTAAATCATCTGACATCACCTTCCAATTCTAATCCAGTCAAATTTTAGATGAATAATAAGGCATTTTTATCAATTTGAGTAATTTGTGCACAAAATGCTTAATCATGCTTAAGAGCTAATTAACCAAAATCAATGCATAATTAAGAATTCCATGGAAACTTGTTAAATAATTATTTTTTGAAATGAATATTGAATATCTACATCATCAAGTGATCTCATTTCTTGGGAAGACATCCTTAGGCCATAAATGTCACAAATATCAGGATTCATGCTCCCCATGCCTCATTATTGCCTTCCATGATGCCCTCCATACCTCTTAATTTCCCATTATTCCAATTTAATTATGAGGATAATTATAAAATTAATTTCAAAAATTGAATTAATCCTCAACCACTCATCTTAATCTTAGGATGGATGGTTCAAGGTAATTATAGACATTCTCAAAAATCTATAAATAGGAGGCCTCACCACATGAGTTTTAAGTCTTGATAATGCAAATTTATAATGAAAAAATGATTCCAAAAGACATTGAAATTAGTGTTACCATTAAAAATTGATTCCAAGCCAAGCCAAAGCCACAAGGTGCCAAGGAGATAGCCAAGCGTCCTTTGATGAAAACTTCATGAGCATAAGCTGAGCAAGCTATTATAACAAGCATTTTAGAGCATCTAAGGGAGGTAAAAGAAGGTTTCTTTTGCATTTTAGTTGTGTGGTGGTATTTAGTATTTTTATTTCATTTTTAGAACTAACACCTTACTAACCATCCTCTCTTTAGTCAAATTCTTAAATCACATAAAGGTATACTTGATTAGACAAATTGCATCCCACACATGAATAAGATCATTTTGAAGATTTAAAATATTTATTTGGACCATTAAAAATATTTAAAATTGATTTTCTAACTTTATTTTTCCATTTTTTGTTTGCCACAAGTTTACACAGTAACTGACGTAAGCTTGTAAGATCACATCAGTTAGATAGCTTAACTGACATTGGTTAGTAAAATTAACATCGATTAGATACCTGCCATTGATCACATTGGTATAACCGATGTTGGTTAGATAACCATCATCAGTTAGAAAATGTAACCATCATCAGTTATATAATCAACGTCAATCACTGTGTTTTTCTTAAAAAATAGACATGAGAGCTCTTCTTTTGAAGTTCATTATTTCAAACCTAAAAGAGATTCAAGGCTAAAGGATATGCTAAATTTTTTGTTGCAGGACCAAGCTTGAAATTTGCTAAAAACATGTTTAGATCACCTTTTGCATGCTTAAAAATAAATTATAAACCTTGTTTTGGTGTTTAACAAAAAAACAAGTTTTAGATGTTTATGGTGAATGTTTTCAAAGTTTTCAACTAAGACCAAGGGATCAGATGAACACCACCTCATTTTCCATTTGGGCTTAGAAATTAACTCACCTTTTCAAAGATTTTTGTATTTACTTAGTTTTTTGTATTTAATTTTTGTTTAGCAAAAAGAGGGATGTTGCATGTATGCTCTTCCATTTGTCCTATTTAGGGAACCTTTGGAATTAAAAGCACCATTCCTATTGCAAGTAGCCTAATCCAAGGCTTAGATATAAATAAATCTAAAGCACTTTCCAAAAACTCATCAAAGTTTGGGTGACCTCGAAAATGACCCTAAAATATTTCTACTTTCATGTTTTTTTTATTTTTATACAAACTTGGCTTGCGAGGGGGACTTCATCACCTCCCATGAGTTCTTTAGGGAAGCTTTGACCTGGGGTTTTACCTCCTAGTGTTGAATTTTTTGCCTCCTAATTTAAGTTGCACATGGGATGTAGTGGAACTTTAGACATCGCAATACACTAAGTTAATAGTAGCATGTAGTGGTTATAAAAATGACTAGACCTTTTTGTAACAAGCCAAGTGATATAGACCCAAAATCTGTGCTTTTATTTTGCATTGTTTGGCATGAAAGTCATTGTGCAATAGATTCCCCTAGAACATTTGGAAACTTGTTAGATCTTAGACAAATCCCCACTTGCCATGGAAGTATAATTGGTGCAAGGTGTGCCTCATGGTTAGTGTTATAGTACTGCCATTTGAGAGAAGAGGGGTGTAAAAACCCTACTATATAATGTGCATTTACTTTTGGATGAACACTTAAAATCCTCTAAAATGACATATATTAATGGATTCCAACAATACCAAGTAACCTTGTCAGTTTAAGATCTCAAAGCAATTGATTATCTGGTCTTGACCTAGATTAAATTCTTGTTTGGAGTTAAAACTTGGTGTAAACAAATAATTCAAACCAAACACGTGTCCTAATTTTACTTTTAGTAAAGAGGTGTTATGATACCTGCATGAGATCATCAATTTACCTTGTTCAAAGTTCATCAAAAGATTGAGAGTCATATCATCCATTTTAGCATAGTTATGCTACCCAATTAAGTCTAGACCTTTCCTAAACTTGTTTTAAGTCCTTTACTTATAATCTAAATTTAGAATTACACCTTTATAAGTTCATAGGGTTGATGTGTTAAGTGGGTTCTCCATTTGCACAAAACTTGAGGGAACTTAGGTTTAATTTCCAATTTGGGTTAAAGGTCATTCAGGAATCATAATCATTATCACCATTTGATAGACTTAATCCATTTTGTGCTGAACACTTTCACTTTAAGTCTATGCACCAGAACATTTTGAGTCAAAAAAGTAGGGTTATGCTATCAAAATTATGGGAAATTATCTTTGCCTTAGAATGTTTTTGAAACAAACTTTTTTGTCACACCTTTTGGGTAGTATAGTGTCATTACACTACCCAAAATATTTCAAATATTATTTCATAGACCCTCTTTCATAGATTTCAAATTTGTTCTTACTTTTTTAGACCAATCCAAGTGTAGTTTTGTGATCTTTTGTCTAAAATAATTATACTGTTCACTTTTATCTAGCTTGTTTGTCAAAAGAACCAAGTTTTACACCATTTTTTGTGATAAAATAAACAATCTCTAAAAGGGCCTTTTGTTTATATAACTTATACCTAGTTGATCAAGTTCATGTCTAAGAATCAAATGCCTGGTTTTTTTTAGAAGTGTTTCAAATCTATTAGATTAAAACTTTCATCTATTTTCAAAGTCTAGCTTTTGACCCTATTTGGCCAAGAGTCCTAACACATGCCTTGTTTGAGCCTAGATTTTGATGCTACATTTGGCCAAAAGACCTGGCAACTTTGACCTTAGATTTTGGCATTTGATTTGTGGTCCATTTACTTGCTTATCTTTGTGTGAACAATGAAACATTAGATACTTCACACTAGCTTGTTTCCTCAAAAATCTTTGCATAAAGATTTTGATCCTTTTGATGAATCTAGACCAAGTTAGAACATCATTTATTTTAGACATTATATTTTTTAGAGTTTTTATAACTCTTTGACCTTTTATCATAAAACATTGACTATAGATCCCAACATGTATTCCTACACTCATAGTGGACTCATGTACAATCTAAATATTAGTAATGTAGTTATGGAGGAAGAAATGGTGCAAGACCCCTATATAGATATTATTTATTATGAGATGGATTCTTATCCCTCTTATAATACTCAATCAAGGGCATAAAGCCAAGATCTATTAGCTAACTATCTATTAACACATCACCTTATTTAGAACAAGACCAAAAACAAATCACACAATAACTAGCTATAATACCCACAATGGATGAGCCAGTTCTTCAATAGTCATATTCTACTAATATAGCTTCCACGTATTATCCATTTTTGTTTGAGTAACAATTATTAGATAACAAAGATGAGATTTTGGTTAGAGCCATAGAGGTAGGGGCCAAGTTTTTAGCAGACTTTCCACATGAAAATTTACCAAGTCTAGTAAGAGTTCCCCACAATATCATTTACAATCAATAGGCTTCTTCTAGAAATCATATGGATCTAGTCCAAAAAACATACCAAGATCCTAATATATCTAATCGAGGTAAAAATATCATGGAAGATCACTTTAACCAAATATAGACAACATATCAAACCTACCTAAATCTAGCACATGATTTCAATCAGATGAACATGGTGAGTAAGCCTCTCATTGACCTAGTTCCTTCAACAAGAGTGTTGATAGAGTTAACTAGATAAGAGAATTTAAATTCTGACCCATTCATATAAACCACTTTGATAGATAACTTAATGCATATGCCCATTATTGAAGAAATGTCTTTAGCCTCTACACATAATAGTGAACCAAATGTAGTAGACAATATAAAAACAACATCCAATCCCGGTCAAAGTGGTACTAACACAAAAATAATTAACCAACAACATGTGTGTATAGTTAATCCTATGAAAATATCATCATATCAAGGAATAGGAGTTTTTAAACCCCAACCTCAATTGGTTATTTCCTCAAGTGTACAACATATGAGATTAGGTAATCAAATAATGGTTAATGTCATGCCTCAATGATATAATGTAATAAACACTAATCTTCCTCAAAAAATAATGAGTAGTATTCCACAATAGAGGATAAATACATTACCATCTTAATTAAGGCAAATAAATGTTCCTCAACACCAAGTAATGACGAACATACCTCTTTAGTCACAAACTAATATACTAATTCAAAACCAAGAAATGACTAGTCAACAACATGAAAATATTGGTCAGTGATAGATGCTGAATTTTCAACCTATTTTCACTTCCTCACAAGGAATCATGCAACAAAGAGGTCTCTATGTTTCTCAAGTACATACTAGAAAACCATTAGTTCAAAATCTACCATAAATTTAGAGACAAGGTCTTGATCTATAAGTTCTCACTCAATAACAAGGTTTGATTAGTTGGTAGCATGTCCCTTTTCAACCAAAATGGACATAGTATAGTTATATCCCTCCATCCCAACCACAAAATCCATCAAAATAAACCTTTATTTCCAACCCAAACTAGAATATTACACAAGCTAGTAAATATATTAAAAAGTTCAAATTAGATGATGTATGTTCCTACCTATTCAACATGGAGTATTTGAAAATACCATTTTCTCTAGGATACGAACCACCAAAATTTGACAAATATAAAGGAAAAGGTGACCCTAAGGCTCATTTGACCGAATTCTTTGTCATATGTCAACTAGTGGCATATAGCAACATTTATCTTTTTATATTATTTTTAAGGAGCTTGGATGGACAATCTTTGGAGTGGTTTTTAAATATACCTAAAAATTTAGTAATGAATTTTGATGATCTTTCTGATAAGTTTGTGCATCAATTTTCCTATAATCTTGAGCATGAGATTTCATTAGTAGACTTAACACAAGCAAAGAAAAAAGATGGTGAGAGTTTTGAAAGTTATTTAGAATGATGGAGAGTCCTTTCAAGCTATTTCACCCTTAGTTTACCAAATAAATAATTAGCCACTGTGTTTATCAAAAAATTACACAGTGAGATAGCTTATCATTTAGAACTACAATGTGCATACAATTTCAAGGAAATCATCAATAAAGGCTTGTTGATTGAGTGATAACTCATCAATAAAGGAGTTATCCAGCTTAATTCAACTAATCAAACTTAAGTTACCAATTATGAAAATGACCAACATCCCATTCATGTGCCAATATCGCACTCAGCACACGCTAATAACCAAAAAAGACTAAAATAATTCAACCACAATAAGAATGTTGTGGGAAATGGAGTAACTAAATCCCATCATATCCCAATGGTTTAAACATCATCTACACCACCTTTTTATCTTACTCCTACCTAACAACCTCTACAACCAATTTTTCAAGCACAAAAACCAAGACTTGCATAATAAATATAGTAACCATTACCATTATAAACCCCTCCTCTTAAGAGAACTGTGCCTACACATCATGTCTTTAGTGACCTAGGAGAACATATTGAGTTTTTATTTTATAAACTTGCTACCACTAATCTAATTAGTTGGCTTATACCAAAGTATTATCCACAAGGCATTCCTTATCCTGATTGGTACCGTGAAAATGAATTATGTGACTATCATCGAGTTAATAAGCATAATCTACAAAGTTGTGTCTAAATCAAGCATTTAATTGAGAATATGTTGGAGAATGGGGAGATAAAATTAGATAATGGTGCTTCTAATTCCAATCAAACTCTTGAGATTTATCAAAACCCCTTTCCCTAACATAATAATAATCAATAGAAAAATAATCAGTAATAACAACAATAACGGCTAGTGCAACAACAAAATAAATAGTATCAAAATCATACGTTAAACAAGTAGAATCAACAAAATAAGTAGTAGAACCCACATTGATAGATCAATGAATAAAACTAGGGTAAAAATGGTAACAACAAATAAACCTACCATGCGGTTGCACATGACTACAATAGGGTTGTAAGTCATATTGTAGGGGGTAGCATTAATACCATCTCCATTAATCCTAGACCAAGCACTAATCAACCTAAACCATTTCTAAACAACAACATTCAACCAAATTACATGGATAATCCTTCTTTGACCTAGGAATACATATAGGCAAACCAAAAAATTAGGACTTCTCCTTTTATAACTTATATCGATAACTCATCCTTGCCACGTGACCACATGTGAGTACATTGATAACTGAGAGTTATCCTATCTGGTCCCATACCATTCACAAAACTGGTTAGTAATAATGGTCTAATATTTAATCCCAATTGTGAAATCACAAACTTGGAAGTCAAATATTACTATCCTAGGCCCATAACCATCCACTACTTTGCATATTATCCAACCAACTGTTCAACCTCAAAATAAACCATTCACTCTTGACAAAGACAAGAAGTTTGATATTATGGAACAACTATAGAAGACACTGGCACAAATTCCTATTTTAAATTTTTTATGAATGTCAATAATCCAAAAGAACATCTTGAATGATTTTTTGACCCAATCCACTGTTGCTAGTGACATATCCCTTGATAAATTTCAATCGTTGGTTGGACCCTAGCTCCAGCCCAACAAGTCATATTTAACTAAAGCGATCTATCTTCCCTTGGCCAACTCCATAATAATCTATTATACATAGAAGTTTATATAAGATGGCATGAAGTGAAACATGTCCTTATAGATAATGGATATGGCCTCAACATAGTATCTTTAAAGCTCATCAAGATTCTTGGGTACACAATGACAGATCTCTAGCTAGAAATAATAACCATCAAAGCCTATGATAATTAGGAAAGAGAATCATAAGGCACCATTATTTTACCTATTATCACTAGCCCTTTGACCCATGATACACTTTGTCATGTACTTGATCTTGAGTTATCATACAATATGCTTATAAGAAGCCCTTGGTTACATGTGATTCATGCAGTCCCATCAACACTCCACCAATGTATCAAGTTTTCCCACTCAAGGATATAAGTGAATATTCTAGGAGATTTACACCCATATGAACATTGCAAACATCTTGAGGCTGAATTTCAAAGCTATAATTATTAGGAAAACATGAATCCAAGTTCCAAGTAGGATAAATGAAAGGCTATACTTATTGATCCTTCACCACATAATTGCATATATCTTAATATCTTGGATTTCCTTTCTGAGATGCCACCTCCTGAAGCTTTTAATCATTTCACCATTTCAGATAATGGACTAGGAGAGTGTGTGACCCATGATACATTTCATATTGATAATCTTCCTCAAAATCTAAAAACCTTTGGGTGACCTAAAGTCACCCCACATATGTATTGGAAACAAAATAACAAAGATAAGAGACTTGCCACATTTGTACCAGCATCTGACCTAAAACATGACCCTCTTGAAGGGGATAAATCATGGTTATACAATGACAACTAAGTTGATTTTTATAAAAATTCAAAGTATCCTATTCCCAATAGGATCACGGAACATCCCAATTATGAAGGAAGAGGCCTCAAACTAAAAAACAAGGAACCATCGAGCCAATTTCCATGACTAAGTATGAAATACCTTATGGACTTTGTTTTAAATTTCTTGGGGGTGACCCCACATATCTTATTCAAACTCCATCACTAGCGACTAGTGATGATGATGCTAATAACAAATTAGAGTCTAATCATAGCACCACCTTTTATGACCTAGTTGAACCAACTTGTTTGATAATAATGCCATTTATACCCTTACCCTAGCCATTCATCACAACCCTTTGCCATTATATTATCCCCAACTAATAGATTGGGACCAATAAGAATCCAATCTATTGATTAATGAGTTCCATAATGATGAGGCATTATATGAATTTTTAGGCCTTAGAGACAATATATTCTATTGGGAGATCATAAATCAGGATTCTCAATGACATTGGATCTTGTAGCCTATTTTGGAGAGCGAGTGAACACCCTTATCCAAAAACAAATAAGTAAAACTTTGAGGTCCCAAATTGAAATCCTTTTTTAGGAACTTTTTCACTAGGGAAAAAGTAAAGATAAGGTTAGTCTAATGGTGCAAACCTATTTTAAGCACCATTAGATAGGGGTGTTCATTCTTTTTTGAATTTAGACAAGGAGACCACCAATGATGAACTTGTTTATGAATTTGAGTTTATCTTTGAGCAACAACAAGTATCTGATCAAATTCTTCAAGAATTTCCAATTGTTTTTTTCACATGATTAGATCTCTCATTAAGAGAATTAGATTCATCATGCTTAGGAGAAGTTGAAGAGCAAGTCCTAACAAAAGATCCTGACATATTTCCATAGTTCAAGTCATTGTTTACTATCCTAGAAAATGGTTTGAACTTTCTATTCAAAGATATAATATAGGTAAATATCATGACTCCATCAGACTTGAAATGGATAAAATTAGGTGCATCACTCATTGAGGAGGATTATAATGTCTTTACATCTCTATTGAAAGAATTGATAGATATCTTTGCATGGGCCTATTTTGACATGCTAGGTTTAGACCCCACCTTGGTTCTACACCACCTTGTGGTTAATCCTAATGCTAAACCAGTAGAACAAAAGTTACATAAGATGCATCCTCACATTGATGTATTTGTAAATAAAGATTTGGAAAAAATCTTATAAGCTAGATGTATCTAATCTATTGACTACTCAAAATGGATCTATAATATGGTACCTATTAGTAAAAAGCCTGACGGGATAAAAAATTGTACTAATTTTTGAGACATAAATAAAACTCATCCTAAAGATGATTTTCCCTTGCCTAATATCAACATGATTATCTAATCCATGGTAGATTATGAAATGCTTTCACTCATGGATGGATTTTTAGGATACAACCAGATCAAAATAACACTAGAAGACCAACATAAAATAGCATTCACCACTCCATGGAGAAAATTTTGTTATCATGTAATGCCATTTGGTGTTAAGAATGCTGGAGATACATATAAAAGGGCCATGACTATCATATTCTATTATATGATGCATGATATTGTTGAAGACTATGTCGATGACATATTAGGAAAATCTAAAACCAAGGCTGACCATCCAACAGTGCTACATAAGATATTTGAAAAATTATGGGAGTATAAAGTTAGACTCAATCCAAATAAATGTGTTTGGTGTAACTTCAAGTAAATTAATTGGCTTCATCATGTCTTGTAGAGGTATTGAAGTCAATCTAGCTAAAGTCTATGCTATAACTGAGATGCTACCACCAACTAATTTAAAGCAACTTTGTAGTTTGCAAGGTAAGATCCAGTCAATCTGATGCTTCATCTCTCAGTTAGTAGAGAAGTGCCATTAATTTTCACACCTTTTTAAGAATTGATTTTCATTTCACTAGGATGATCACTACCAATTAGCTTTTCAACAAATCCAAGACTATCTTGTTAATCTACCTATTCTATTACCTTTTATGCTAGGAAAGCCATTCTTGTTATACCTATCAACTACCGACCATGCTCTGGGGGTACTCTTGGCTCAACATGATGATAATGGAAAATATCATGCCATATAATACCTAAGCCATACCTTAGTTACATATTAACATAACTATGCACCTATTGAAAAATCTTATCTAGCCATGGTCTTCATAGCTCAAAAATTGTGCCATTACATGTTGAATAATAATACCAAAGTCATTTCAAAAGTAGATCCACTTAAATATCTTCTATCTAAAATATCTTTTCAAGTAGATTGGATAAATGGATCATGCTTCTCTATGAGTTTGACATAGAGTATGTCAATCAGAAGGCAATCAAGGGACAAGTTCTTGCAGATTAACTTGTTGAAGCACCTCTCATAGACACACAACTACTCATATTTCAATTTCTTGATGAATCCATAATGACCATCATTGACACACCCCTTAAGGAACATCCCTAGAAAATATATTTTGATGGTTCATTTACTACACATGGATTAGGGGTAGACCTATTGTTTATTACACCATAGGGGGATCTAATCCCTAAATCATTCAGAATCAACTTTCCCTATACAGACAACATGACCAAGTATGAAGCACTTGTTGTAAAACTTAAACAAGCAGTTAATTGGAATATATCTCATCTCCAAGTTTATGGTGATTCTTAGTTAATCATCAATCAGGTCACAAATCATTTTTAGACCAAAGATGACAAGTTGGTTCCATATAAAGCTATGATCGACACTCTTAAGCAATAAATTACCAATATTTAGTTTGAACACATATCAAGGGATAGTAACAGAACTATAGATTCCATGGCTACTATTGGATCTCTAATTTGAGAAATATATAAAACAAGAGAGTATTAGTTCCTCATCAAGAATTTATCAGCACTAACTTATGAACCTTCAACCATTGCCATGATTTGTGATATTGTTGGTCCTAATTCTATATGGTAATCAAACTCTTAAAACTATATTCATGACCAAGTTATGCCACCTAACCTATCTCAAAAACAAACTAAATCATTTATTCATCATTCTACTCATTATACTCTACTTAGATCCACCCTTTACCATCACAGTTTTGATGAAACTCTACTTCATTGTTTAACTTCGGTAGAGTCTACACTAAATTTAAGAGAAGTTCATGAAGGAGTATATGGAACTCATTCTAGTAGAGTAGTCCTATTCAAAAATCTCTTGCATATTGGTTATTATTGGCCCATAATAGACATAGATGCCACTGCATATATAAAAAAGTGTGACAAATGTCAACATCATGCTAATTTGATTCAAGCCCCAGTAAAAACTTTAAAACTGATGTTGACACCATGGCCATTTTCTACATGGAGACTTGAACTTATTGGGAATATTAACACCACTTGATATGAAAACCATAAACATATCCTTACCACCACTGAATATTTCACTAAGTGGGTTGAAGCTATACCCCTCACTTATGTGATTGGAAAGCAAATTTCCAAATTCATTTTCAATCATCTCATTTGCCACTATGGTATCTCCTCTAACATTATATATGATATTAGAGTATCATTCAAGAACAAATATGTAGACTAATTATGTATTGAATATAACATCACACAACATTTTTCTATAGCATATTACCCTCAAGTTAAAGGCCAAGCTGAGGCATCCAACAAAACCATTGTCAATATTCTCAAAAATATTGTCAATGATACCGATCATGATTGACACTTGTATATATTCCATTCCCTTTGGGCATACCACACCAATCATCGTAATCCCACAAAATCCATTGTATACTCACTTGTTTATGGTACTAAAGCCATCCTTCCTATTGAGGTTGAATTGCCTTCACTAAGCATCTGTTTCAAGAATGTCCTAGATGATCATGACTATCAAGTAGCTTACTTGCAAGAGCTAGACTTACTTTATGAGAAACACACAACTATGCTCAACAATTTTCAAGCATATTAAAACTAACTGAAAGGTCACTATAATCAATGTGTTAAGTATAGAACATTTGAACTTAGTGATCTTGTTCTTAAAGAAAACCAAAAGAATACCATGGCTGAGAAAAAACATAAATGCAAATTCAAACCAAACTAGATAAAGCTTTTCATCATTGCTATAGATTATGGATCAAAAGCATATAGGCTCACCACACCAAATGGAGATGAAATTCTTGAGCTAATGAATATTATTAATCTCAAGTGGTAATATGCTTGAGCACTAAGGCATAGTATCTTCAAGGATAATTTTAGTTATGCCATTTTATCAATATTCTTCTTTGTACAAATACCATCCTTACCTATCCTCTTCATCATATCCACTTTCTGATTTTGTTCTATCCACTCAGTGTGTTTTAAAGCCTAGCCTATTTGACCTTAGTTTTTTCCATTCATTATGCAATTTCAGCATCAAGGTATCTGATTAATTTCATTAGTTAGTTCAAGTCCTTTAGATAGAGATCATATTTTGGGATAGTATGGTAAAAGTTTTAAAATTTGTATCCTTTGTTTTTTATGCCTTTATTACCCTAGTCTTACTACTAATTATAACCATCTTTGAGAAAATTAGTACCATTTATCTATGTTGTTATGTCCTATTTATAACCACCTATGGGCAAACTAGGGGCAACATTAAGCCTTGACATACCAACTTGCCACTTCCTATGTCATGCTATGCCTTTTTACCAACTATGACTATTTTTTTTGAATCAACTACTACACTCATCAAATTCCTCTACTATAAGGACAAAACTACATTTACTTGAGGTCCTACTTTGGGACTATGTAGGTAGCTCTCGATACTTGTTGAGGTCAGCTCAGTCACCCTAAGCCATTCTCTCACCATTTTATGAGTAACCTAAGCCACACTCTCACTATTTTTTGAGAAAACTTAGTTTAAACACTCTAACCATATTTCAAGCTTGAACCATTTAGTGTCTCATCATTCTTGATTGAGTTGAGACACTCCAAAATAATTCCAACAACATTTGAAAATTGTTAGAAAATAACAAAAACATTGACCACTTATTTGCCTTAGAGATTCTGAGAACCCTTACTAAGTTACAAGCAAATCACTTGTCATTTAGTTTCCCCATCCTTTTGGCCTTTTTCTCTCATGCACTTACCATTTTGCAAGACCATTTCTCTTATTCTCTCACATTCTATTTTTTTTCATTAGTTATCACATTCTTCCCATTCCCTAGGAGAACTACATTTACCCTTAAGTTTTTTATTGGATATTACATCCATAGAACTATGTAAGTAGCATCCACTTACCTAGTTCATATAGAGACAACTCAACCACCACCTTCTTTTTCTTCTATTCCTCCATTTTGTTCATTTCTTAAGTTGTCACCTATTTTCTAGGGACATTGTTTGTATAGTTTTTATTACATTGTTTATTTGTTTCTTTTGCTTATTTTATTTGTTTGTCTGCCTATTTTTTTACTTTTTAGTAATGTTGCTTTGATTCAGTTTATGTGTGTTCATTAGGTGATTCTTTGCCCACACTTATACTTGAATCCATCCATCTTCATATGTTTACATTGTCATCATGGTTTCTATCATTGGTGCTTTATTTTCTATTGAGTATTGGATTATGAGAGTCAGTCCTCATGCATATTTTAACCAAGTCCTCATGATGTTATACCATGATGCCTAATGACACATTCTATAACAAACCTCAGCTTCAAGAAGTCTATTCAATAATGGCAGTATCAACATCTCTTTGACATTGACATCTTGATTCCATCCTAATCATATCCTAAATAGAGTAGTTAATCATGAAAGAATTTCAATCTTTTTTAGTTTGAATGAACATCTCCCTATTAGTAGGTTATTCCAATTCATTATTACCCTTTGTGTTAGGTTATCATCATCCTCAGCTAATTTTATCATGTTTTCCATAATTGGAGTCCAATTATTATAACCATTTATGGGCAAATCATTGCACACCATCCCACCTACATTTCTCAATGATTATAATCACCTTTGGGAAAATCATTATGTTATCACTAATTTAATTTTTCTACCTATACAAGGGCATGTTATTATCTTGTTTGTCTATCCTAACTAGGGTGGTTCCATCCTCTGAATGATTATAAGCACCTTTGGGCAAATCATTGTATTATCATACCACATTGCCACTATCGAGGTACAATGCTTATAACCACCTTTGGGCAAACCATTGTACATTGTCCCACTTGCATTATCAATTATTTTAATTACTTTTTTAGTATCATTATGTTTTCACCCCATCATATTTCTTTTCTTTGGTCCCCTCATTTCACTTCTTTATTTTTGAAGGACCATTTGCCAACCTATTTGTGCCAACCATTCCCTCAAGGGGGCATCATATAGTTAGTTTATCATCATTGCAGTTATAGGCATACATGAAATTTTCATTCTTTGAGAATATATTATTGTGATTATAGCTTGCAATGCCTTCCCAAACAAGGGCAAACTATATACACCTAAAATTGGCCATTAATAACCTCCAACCAAGATTTTGACCAATTTTCACCAAAAATATACAATTTGGCTTAAAAATATTAAAATTCATTAAATGAGTTAAAATTAACATATTCAAGTGCCAATTTTGGCTAGGGTATCCCTACATGGGGTAGTGTAATTTATGGGCTAGCTAACTTTGAACAGATCATTTCGAGTCAAAATACCAATTTTGCACATAGGTGTTCTATATTACTCTTTCCTATAAAATATCTTGCACAAGATGTGTGCCTTCATTATTTTCTATTTGTAACATCCTAAATGGTATAATAGATCTAATGCATCTAACATTGCCTTCCAATTCTAATCCAAACAAATTTTGGACCAATAATAAGGCATTATGATCAATTTGAGTAATTTGTGCAAAAAGTGCTTAATCATGATTAAGAGTTAATTAACCAGAATCAAGGCCTAATTAATAATTCTATGCAAAATTATTGAATACTTATTTTTGGAAATGAATATTGAATATCTGCTCCATCAAGTGACCTCATTTCTTGAAAAGACATTCCTAGGCCATAAATACCAGGATTCATGCCCCCTATGCATCATCAATGCCTTCCATGATGCCATCCATGCCTCTTAATTTCCCTTTCTTCTAATTTTATGATGAGGATAATTATAAAATTAATTCCAAAGATTTAATTAATCCTCAACCACACATTTCAATCTCAAAATGGACGGTTCGGGTTGATTCTAGACATTTTCAAAGATCTATAAATAAGAGGCCTCACCACATGAATTTTAAGTCTTGATAATTAAAATTAATAATGCAAAATTTATTCCAAAATCCATTAAAATTAGTGTTACCATTCCAATTTTATTCCAATCCAAGCCAAGCCAAATCCACAAGGTGCCAAGGAGAAGAGGAGATAGCCAAGCCTCCTTTGATGAAGACTTCATGAGCACAAGCCAAGTAAGCCACTAAAAAAAGCATTTTGGATCATCCAAGGGAGTAAAATAAGGTTTATTTTGAATTTTAGTTGTGTTTTTTACTCATGTTTGTTAACTAAGCTCTCCCTAGTGTCTAGGCCTAGAGATGTTATGCTAGTTAGTGTGTTTCTTTCATTTTGTTTTAATTTTTGGAACTAACACCATAATAGCCATCTTACTTTGAGTCAAATTCCTAGATCACAAATGGGAGCTTCCAAAATTATCTAAGTTTCAAGGGAAGGAGGATCCTCAACAACATTTGAGGGATTTTCAACACTCTTGTTACTTGATTGCCTATGATGATGCCCTCCTTCCCTGAACCTTCCCTATGTCTTTATCAGGGCTCACCTTGGATTGGTAAGTGACCTTCCTAGAAATTATATCTTCTCATTTTCCCAACTCATCCAAATTTTATCAGAACATTTTTCTATTAGTATATGTAAGAAGGTATCCATAACTAACCTCTACTCTATCAGGCAATTTGATGATGAATTAATTGCCAACTTCATTGCACTTTGGTGAGGCCTCATTAATCAATTATCCTTTTCACTACCCCAAATGGAACTCATTGAACTTTTCTCTTAGAGATGTGTAAAACACATCACTCCCACCCTTTAGGTGTAAACATTTAGAACCTTTGACCAAGCATTCATAATGGCACACAAACTCAAGAATTGAGCCATATATGAGAGTAAATTGAAATTACAAAATAAGAATTCTGATTTTAAACCCAATGACCCCTCTTCCTATAAAAAACCTAACCAAACCAATATTAAGGCTAAAACATCTATAAATGTGGTTATCTTGAGAACTGCCCCACCTCCATCAGTTAACTATCCATGTCAAAACACACCTTTGAATCCTTCTTACCCACTAAACTAAAATCAAATCTGAGTTCCCCCTAAATAATTCACCCCTATAATATTATGCCCCTGTATTGGATAAATTGCTAAAATCTAATGTTATTCAACTCCCACTAATCAATCCACCTCAACAATTTGACCCCTCTCACCCTGTGCCTAGGTGGTATATTAAAAATGACCATTGTGCTTTCCATCAGGTCATTAGACATGACATAAATCAGTGTAACACTTTTAAAAGTCTTATCCAAAACTTGATTGACAAGGGTGAATTGATATTTAACAACCCTAACATACCCCCCCAACCATTCTCTTGATATTTTTCATAAACCATTCCCTAACCATCCTCCACCTACCCAAACCCATGATAATCAATTTGAAACATCTTCATCTCATGAGGCACACAAGATCAATGCCATCATACATGAGCCCATGGAGGATGAGCCTCATATTCCCATTTCCTCTTCACTAATCTCACCTATGGAAGAAGCAAATTCACCTCTTACCCTTTTGGAGACCCAAGTAAAATGATCTATATCCCCCACTTCTATACTTGATCAAACCATATCCATGCTTACCTCTCCTTTCATGTAATTGACCATTGATCTAAGCACCCCTTCCTCTACTCCACCAAGTGAAATGGTAGAACTCCCATCTTTTCCTTTGGACACCCTATTAAAGGAAGGAGCCATGACCATACCTATATCCTCAATCAAACAAACATCCCCTCTCTTAATCACCCCACAAGCAACCATTATTTTGGAACTTTCTAGCTCAAGTAGAGATGAAGGAACCATCCCCTCTTCTTCACCTAAGGGCTTGAAATTTGAAACAACATATCAAGGAACACAACCTATTTATAAGCCCTTTTATTTGTTAGTGAAAAGTTTAGAATTTGTCTCATAACCCAACCTAGATAAAACCACTTCATGTCATCATTTGAGGCTCCCATACCAAAATAAAACCAAACCCTCAACTTCATTAGCATCCAATTTCAAACCTATTACCACCCCATCATTAAACATTTCATTTTCCCAAGATGCAAGGGAACTATATCACCCACCTCCACTTAGATCATCTCATAATCTTTTATCTATGCTAGCTAAGAATTTGGGTATCCTTCCCATACCTAGCATCACCCATCCCCCCATCAAATTAGGCTTGGCCCCCTCTAAGCCACCTAAAAAACCAATAACCAAGATGGACTGAAGGGTATTATTACTTAAACCTCATCGTCAAGTTAGACCTATACCACCTCCTTCTCATTTGCCATCGATTTTGGGACCCCACCCATCTACCATCCCGATCACTTATTCTACTTTAATTAAACCAACATCCTTTTTTATGCCTACCCCTCCACTACCTATGCCATTAACTTCTTCATCATTCTTAGCTAATGTATCCCCCTCTACTTTGCCACCTATTATCAACATCCTATCCTCTACTTTGAAACCATCTACCATTAACCTGATCATAGCTAAGCCAACCTAATTTAAACCATATACCAAAATTATCTGACCACCAACCCTCTTTAAGGTCAAGACCATGCCTAAGAAGGTTTTTATTTCCCCAACAATCATCTCAACACCCTCAACACTTCTAAATGAATCTTACTCTATTATTTTATAGAGGCTATTTCAAACCTCCTCCAGTAAACTTCCACTTATTAAACCATTTATCCCTTCTAACACCAAACCATCTTGGTTCAGTGATACTCAAATATATGTATACCATAGGACACCAGGATATAACACGAAGATTTAAAAATATCTCCAAGCTCTTTTTCATCACTTATATGAGGATTATGATCTATCATCAAGTGAACCACTTTCACCTACCTTACTAACCCAACTACCAAACAAACCAATCCAATCACTATCCAAACCTATGCTAACTTACTCACTCTCATAAATAGGTAAGGGTGAGGAGACAAAAGAATCACCTAGTTCAATTGAGCCCATTGACCATACCATCCACATAATTACCCAATATCAAGCACAACAAAGGGGTAAATGATGAGCTAATGTGTCCATTCCATAGACATATCCTTTAGATTCTTAGCCTCATAATCAGGACTAAATACCAACACCACCACCTAAGCCATCACCTAGACCTAGAGTATTCATCTTAGGTGTACCTCCCACTAGTTCCTTTGCATCCATTCAATAAACCATGCTAAAGAAACTTCATCAAACACTGATGAAGATGAACTTTTACGACTTGATCAACACCTCATCATCATTAGGTAGTAATAAATGCCCTACAATCCATTGAGGTTCAACTAGATGACCCTCAATCCCTTTCCTCCTTTATTGGGACCTTCCAACATTCTACTATTGTCACCTTCCATGATTCTAAGATACCTCCAACACACTCTGAGGAATCTGACCGACCTCTATTTGTCACCATATATATATATATCACATTTGAATCAAAAGGGTGATGATTTATGGAGGATATAGACTCAACATAATCTCCTCCCATGTTTTTGATCAATTGCATTTACTAAAGAATATCATGGCCAAAATCACAATAATTATTTACTCCTTCAATGACACCATGGCCATTAGCTTAGGGACTATTATTCTTCAAATATGCTTGGGACCTCACACCATCCCTAAGATATTTTATGTTGTAGAGGGTGAATTCCAATATAAAATTCTACTTATACATCCCTTGATTTGGGCTATGAGTTGCATCCCCTCCACTTTACACCATTGTGTTAAGTTTGAACATGAAGGGCAAGTCATAAACATTAAGGATGATCCTAGTTCTTTTACATGTTACAACATGATCTATAAGACTAATGATGTCCTTCTTCTACCTTCATCTCCCTCACAATCAACCAATCCTATTAACACAACTGTACCATCAACCATTGGCTACAGTTATTATACCCTTAATAATGATGAAGCCTCAACTAATGCATCTATCCCTTCTTCCCAGATTCCCTTTGAGGACTCCTTGACACAAACTTTCCAATGCCTTTCTCTAGGGGAGTATTGACTTTTAGCCTTAAATACCTTTCCCACTCCCCAAGAATATGAGAACCTTCAAAATGACTCTTTTTATGACCCCAACATAGATACCATCATTCCCTTTAGGCTTCCCAATAATTGAACATACTTTTTCTATGGGGGACTTGATTGACCACTCCTTGCTCTTATCACCACTCCATATATTTAACCTTTCACTTCTGATTTCTCCTATCTAAGTAACTAAGCCTTTGTAAGAACCTATCTTCACCACTATTCTTGGAAAGGATTTGGTATAGTCCTATATGAACAAGGACCTCATGAATTTCCCATTGTCAAGAATCATAAACCTTGTGAGTTCTTTGGGCTTGGGTTTGAACCACCAAAAGAACCCACCTCACCAAAAGCTATTGATATCCTCATAAAAGAGATTCCATATTTTCTTAATACATCTTCTCAATTTGAAGACTCTGACATCATCTGATTCAAATTTTATTTTTTATCAGTACCATTAGTTTAGTCCCACTGACCTATCAACACAGTGGCCAAACTAAAACCTTCCCTCTCATCTACCCTAAAATGATCAACTATGACTCACCCACCATCTATACCATTTCATGACAAGATGATAGTTCTATCCTCACCTACCTTGGTGTAGGAGAGTCTCCTATCCATGAATCTTTCCCTATGGAAACTAGACCATGCTCAATGAATCAACTATTGAAATTAACTTAGGAACCTAAGAGAATCTGCATATCATTAAATTGGACCAATTCTTGGACTCAAATGAGCAACATGATTATCCCACCTTCCTATGAGACTATAGCATCACATTATCTTGGTCTTATTTGGATATGCTTGGGATTGACCCCTCCATCACCCTTCATAACATCATAACCCATCTATAGGCTAAGTTGGTACAGTAAAAGATTGACAAAATACACCTTTGTATAACTCTTCTCATCAAGGAAGAACTTCAACATTTTTTATCTGTCAATTTTATTCAGCCCATTGACCACCTATAATGGGTCTCTAATATTGTTCCAATTACCAAGCCCACTAAGGGACTCTGCCTTTATGTGCATTTATGAGACCTTAACCTTGCATGCCCTAAAAATGACTTTCCTTTACCCAAAATTGACCAAATAGTTGACCTTATCACAAGTCATGAGATGTTATCCCTCATGGATGAATTTTTAGGATACAATCAGATCCTTATCACCCCCTTAGACCAATATAAAATTTCCTTCACTACTCCTTGGGGAACCTTCTGCTATTAGGTCATGCATTTTGGCTTTAAAAATGTAGGAGTAATGTATCAATAGGCCATGACCTATGTCTTCCATGATCTTATTCATAAAAGTATAGAGGATTATGTGGATGATCTCCTCAAAAAATCCAAACATTGCAAGTACCATTTATCTATTCTTACTATCATTTTCGACTGACTGATCCAATTCCATGTTCGACTCAATCCCAATAAATGCATTTTTAGGGTTTTGTCCAGAAAGCTTCTAACCTTTAACATCTCCCTTCATGGAATTGAGATTGACCCTACTAAAGTAAAGGCCATCTTAGAAATGCCTCCTCCAACAAACCTTAAGCAACTTCATAGTCTACAAGGAAAACTCTAATCTATCCATCACTTCATCTCTCAATTATCAGACATATACCAACCCTTTCACCACCTCTTAAAGAAAGAGACATCCTTTAGATGGACCAAAGATAATCAAAAATCCTTTGATTAACTCAAAGAGTACTTACTTTCTCCACCTATTCTTATCCCACCTAGGTATGATCAGCCTTTCTACCTTTATGTATCCATCACTGATCACTCTTTAGGTGCCATACTAGCTCATTGATATGAATAAAATAAAGAGAAAGCCATTTACTATATCAGTCACACACTTCTAAATTATGAGACATGATATACCCATCCTAAAAATCTTTGTCTCAATCTCATTTTTGTTGCTTCTAAGCTTTGTCACTACCTTCTTAATCATAAAACATATGTTATCACTAACACTGACCCACTCAAGCATATGCATTCCAAGCCATACAAAAATTAGCGTATGGCTAATTGGATCATGCTTCTAGCTAAGTTTGATCTTGAGTTTCTTCACCAAATATCCATTAAGGGGTAGGTCATTACTAATTAATTAGTTAAATCCCCTCTCCTAGATAACATCCTATTCCATTAACATTTATCGATGAGTCTATTACAACTCTTTTTCAGGGAGAACCCTCTTACCAAATGACCATGTTTTTCAATGGCTCTAAATGCCAACATGGTAGGGGTGTAGGCATAATTATCATACCCCATCATGGTGAACCCCATACACTATCCTTTAAACTTGACTTTGAATGTACTAACAATATGGTAGAATATGAAGCTTTGGTCATCAGTCTGCAAACTGCTCTCCTCTTAAAAATCAAAACCATTTTTATCTTCAGTGATTCTCAACTCATGATTAACCAAGTCAATAGGTCCTATCAGTGTTAAAATGACATTTAAAAAAAGTATAAGCTCCTCATTTATGAGATCCTAACATCTTTTAAACATTATCAAATATAATTAGTGCCTCGATCTACTAACAAATTTGTAGACATAATGGCCTCTCTTACATCTCAAATACCCTCTCAACCTATAAAATTAAAATTATTTATCACCATCCACCATTTCATTAGGACCTCATATATCATTTTAGAATTTATAACCATCTATATTGTGGAGGCATATCCTTCCAATGTCTGGTATGACTAAACCTTTAATTTCCTTAACTTGGGCATTTTGTGTAGGGCACCTATCATTATACCATACTAGGGGGAATCCTATATAAACATGCCTTTGATGGTATTCTCCTCCATTGTTTAAATAGTCATGAAATTCCTCTTGCCATCAAAGAAACCCATGATGGAGTTTATGGGGGATATTTTAGTGGCCTCTCTATTTCCAAAAGAATCCTATGCCTAGGTTACTATTGGCCCACCCTTAATTAGGACTGTTGTGACTATGTAAATAAGTGTGTCAAATGCCAAAAACATGTTAACTTACATCTTGCACCCACTCACAACCTTCAGGTATCCATCGATTATTGACCATTCTCATAGTGGGGGTTAGATCTCATTGGAGAAATCAATCCTCACTCTTCTCAATGATACCAATATATCATCACTGCTATAGAATATTTCACTAAATGGGTAGAGGCCATCCCCCTTATTTCCATTAAATCCAAAAACATTATAGATTTTATAAATCATCACATTATTTTTTGTTTTGGGTTCCCTTAAAAAATCATAATAGATAATGGAAAATCATTCAAAAACAAAAAATTTCAAGCCCTATATGATGCTTTTGGCATCAAACTTAGCCATTACTCACCTTACTATCCATATGCAAAGGGACAAGTAGAAGCCTCCAATAAAATTATCATCAAAATGCTGACCAAAGTTGTAAGTGTTTTAAGCTGGGATTGGCACATACACATCCCATTTGTTTTATGGGCCTATTGCACTAGTATTCAAACTACAATAAGTGCTACACCTTTTTCCATAGTTTTTAGTGTAAAGGTTGTTTTACCTCTTGAAGTCCAGATTCCCTCTCTTTATATTTCTTTACATGAAATCATTTCTAAAGAGGATTATTGTCAAGAACACCTTGCACACCTTGAATTACTTGATGAAAATCTCCTTGCTACCCTTAACCATCTTTACATCTATCAAGAGAGTATTACCCATGCTTATAACAAGCACCTCAAACAATAGGAATTCAATATCAGAGATCTCATCCTAAAAGAAAACCAAAATGTGACTAACATGGATAAGAGTAAATGAGGTAAGTTTGCTTTCAATTAGCTTAGACCCTACATCATTACCCATAAGTATGGATCAAGAGATTATCGTTTGTCCTCTCTTAAAGGTAAATCAAAACCTAAGCCTCTCAATGCTTTACATCTACATTAGTTTTTATATTAAAAAAGGATCAAGCTCACCTATTTGTCTAACTTAAGTTCATCCTTTGATTATGAGATTTTAACCTTCACCCACCTTCTTCCTCCAATTTTTAGGATAATTGATTACAACATATAACCATATGATTAATCAGCATAGTCATGGCCTAATCCTAAATATGGGTACCATGGATCTACCCATATCATGGTTCTCATGGATGATTTTCATCTCTAACAAGATGGAATCCCATGGTCATTATCTCTCAAAACCACACCCTTTCACATATCATTGACCTTCTTATGTAAAGTTTTACCCTCATAAAGGTAAACCTCTGAACCTAATTAGATTGGTCCATGTATAAACATATTTCATTTTGAAATAATTACTTAGGTTAATATCTTAATCATTGCAGACTACTCCCTCAAAAGATAACTACCCAAAAACAAAATAAAAATTGCTAAATGTAACGTAGATTACTTGCTTAAATGACAACTATCAAGATCATTAAATAGAGCCAATAAGATTAGACCACTCCCTTGAAGGATGGCTAAGTTCACTTTATCAAAAGTAGAGAAATTTATTGGAAGCTTCCCATATTGATCATCTTCCCACATATAGAAATAAAGCAAAAGACCCACTATCACAACAAATTTTAAAGCTACAATCAGCTCTCCAATAACATAATAAGTTGGAAGCCACAATCAACTTCCACATATAGACTTCCTGCATTGATCAATCTACATCTATCATATGACATGGACTTGTATATTACCATTCTTAGGTCACCTATATAAGGGGAAAATTAATTCACATGTGATTGTCATACATATCACCCATTACCCTTCACACCACCCATCACCCATCTTCCATTTAGACTATCTATAAATAAAGGGATTTAGAGCTTACTTGAGACCCTATGATCAAGATTTTTTTTTTATCAACTAATGACCACTCATGCATAATGTTTGAGGGGTTTACATTTATTAAGCCAATCCCACTTTAGGTATATTTTCAGTCCTTGTCAAAAATAAATCATTGTGACATGTTCTTAATGTCCTTAGTATTTTCCTCATGACTTTACCATCTAGTGTTGCAATAAAAATAATCATTATTTTTATATTTAGTGAGATTATAACAACCATAAACATAACATTAATAAGTATCCACACAACCTTAATCATGGTACCATTCGACCAGTGACATCCAACACATTTTATACATAACAAATTATGCAATATTTTATTTAATGTATGAGGAATTGCATGACACATACATAGTCATCATATTACACATGGCCTAAAACACATGCATGCATCGATATACCCTATGAAGAAGGCATAATTTATTTAAGAAAGTTTTCCTCATGAGCTAGATGGTAGTATTAGTGCAAGATGAGCAGATGGCACTCATGTTCATTGTTGCTATTTTTTTAAATGATGAATGTGGTTGAATATGGTAGTCTTAGTGCATAAAGGGATATAAACCATCATTTTCAATGGAAATTTGAATGATGATTGTGTGAAGTTAGATGTGCTCATGTGAAGGACATGATCTGATCTTGGTACTAGTCTTTATCATGATCCTTTAAATAGAATACTTGCCCATTCTTCCTCGTTAACCTAGTTCTCTATTCTACTGACCGAGAAGGTCATATATTGTCATTGATTTCATTGAATAGTATTCCAAATAGAAATAGTCATCTCTACCTACTTTTTCACATGGATACATCACCCTCAATATGATTGGTTGTCTTGATAAAGCCTTTATGCACCATCATGAAATCGTTTTGTTGCCTTTATCATCCAATTTACATCTAATGTCTTTTCTTGATTTATCATCTCATGACCCTTGTAGGCCTGGTGGTCATTTGCATAATTATCACCTTTGGCCTATTTTACATAAATTTACTTCTAACCATGGGCTACTATAATGATCACACCTTTTAAAATACCACTATTTATAGTGGTGGTAACTCATAAATCCTTTCCACTGTAGAAACTCTTCCATCAGAGGTGGTCCACCATGAGTTCACACTAATACATTTATATATTATTATCTACTCTACCCTCCCCTTACTACTAACCCATTATCATAAGCTCTGAATGTTAGACCCCAACCATTTGTAGTACCTACTCAAACATAGTAGTCTTTTGTTTTGTGCCAATTGAATATTCATTCCTAGCAATGAAACCACCATATTCTCTTGGCCACGTAGCTTCTTATTGGTTAGGCCTAAACTAGAAAAACCAATACGTAATTGGTTATATGGAACTAGAATAGAGGATGAAGACATAAACACCATTTATCTAGCCTACCCATGCAACTTTTAGGTTAGGCGAGGTCCATCCTTTCTCACTCACCATACTGCTAACTTCTTTACTTGTATAATCTACTTGACCATCAAAGAAATTCTTTACAAGTCATCACTTCACTACTACCCTTAAAACTTAGCTCGTATTAGTGAAGAACCTTGGCCAAAGTGAATTTTTAGATTTGGATAGACCCCTACTTCCTAAAACTCATCTTATAGCATTTGACACTATCTCCAAACTCCTAATCTCACATAATTTTAGAAGGTGTAACCTCTTAACAAAGGCATCTCTTCTTTGGATTATCTCTATTGAAGATAATTTGTGGTACTTAGAATTGTGTTCCCTTATAATTTATCCTACCTTTCCCATATGTATCTCTCATATTACTAAATATGGGATCATTATGGTAACTATTTACCAATCTACACCATTCACTTTCACTGACAACTTCACCTTCACTAAAACCCAAAACTATTATTTTACAAATCCTTCTCCCTCAGTCCAAACCAACCCACGTGGTCCATAAAATTAGGGCATACAATTTAAACACCACTCACCCAAACCTTACTGAACTACATTGGCCTGATGTCCATGAACTATGTAGGCACTGCTTCACTTTTAAGGGTAGCTTAACCACTAATAGCTAATTCCCATCCCCTTTTTCTTCTCACTCATTTCCATCACTAACAGTGCCCTCTTGCTTAGGGAATCTTACATCAAGAAATATTTGAATTATTTCTTTAGCATTATTATGTTCTAACACAATCTAATACTTTCTCTTAAGTTTTTTCTCTATTACTGGGAGAACTACATCGACATGAGGTCTTTTTGGACTATGTAGGTAGTGCTCAATTGCTGAGGTTAGCTTAGTTGCATCCTTTATTTTCTTTTCCCTTCTCACCTAAAATCTCTTCCTCCACTTCTCTACCTATCCCCTCACCACCTCCCTCCCTTCAGCTTGTCAATCTATTTTAACACAAGGGTTGATAGACTTCCTCATTGGCCCCTCTTATCTCCCATAAAACCACCACTTACTCTACCTCACTAGCCTCCCCATCACCTTTCCTTGAACATACTTCATAGCTCACTCCATTACCCACTTCTCATGTTTTTGGTCTCTCTCTCCACTTATTACCAACCTTTTACTTTATCCCCTTCAACTTCTTTCACTATCCTCATCATCTCCCCTTGCCCTAGGCTATTTATCATACCCTCTTTATCACTCTCTTTTCCTCACTAATTCCACATCATACTATGCATCTTGTAAGATTTATATTTCCTCTATTACTATACTTTTTCTTTATGTGTACCACCACTCTCTACCATTTGACCATTTCTCCCATCGTACCCATTTTTCATTCTTGTTTGCTTTTTTTCCATCCTTTTTGTCTTCTTTTTTTCCCTTTAAAACTAGTTTCTCCCTGGGTATTTATCCTTTGAGAAGCCTTCTATAATTTCCTCTTTTCTTCTTCTTCTCAGTTCTTGCCTTTGGACTTTTGTGTTCCCCTTTTCCTCTTTCCATCTCAGTATTCACTTGTCTTTTACATCTTTGTGAGTATCCTTGCTTTGTATAGCTAAATCAATTCTTCCTTTTTCTTCTTATCATCCCTAATATTTATCCTTTATCTTCATCTCATTTCCTTTCATTTTTTTCCACCATTCTCTCCCTTTCCTCCATTTCCTTTCATTTTTATCATCTTGAGGACATTCCTTATTCTTTCTAACCTTCTTTTTCTTCCTATATGACCATGTTTGGCTCCCTCCATACTTCTCCACCTTCATATTTATTTGTGACCTTGTTGTTTTCTCTACCTATTTATTTATCCATCTCTTGGTATGCCTTCACCCCATCCCTTGTTTAAAATCCTTTATTATCTCCCATTGGCACTATAGATTCTCACTCATTATAGTACAGTCACTAGTTGAACTACTTATATGTACATCTCCTTGTCTTCTTCCTCATGTCCTCCATGGCATTGCCTTAATGCACATAATCTGGTTAAGTTCATTACTTCAATTTCATCCCTTTATTCCTTTAATACCTCTATGTTTTGTGCTCAGACCCTCTTTTTTATACCTCTCTAGCTACTCCATTCACCCTACCTATCACCTTTCTCTCTTTTAAACCCTCCACCCATTTTGAGCATGCTACAGCCTCAAAAGTCTTCCACTTGATTTTGGTTTACTATGAGATATATACCAATATTAGGGATTTATGACATAATTATCTAGGATCATGGGCTCATATGACCAACTAACAAGCTTGAGCATCGCTAAGCCATTGGGAGGAAGATTCCTTCCCCACCCCCTTTGGTCTTGCCTATTTTAAATCCCTTTTACTCTGACCTTTAAAGATGTTATAATCAAAACTAAAACCACCTTTAAATGGAAAATTTGGGATACCCACATGGGGATGATAGCTACACCCTTTCATGCACTCTAACCTTCTAACCAATAATTTCCCTTGATTCTCCCTTCTCAGAGTACATCTTCTTACAACTTGAAATAGCCTTGTTATTTAATCACAATCCATAACCTTCTCCCTCATTTAATTAATATTATTATTACTCACCTCACTCCATATTCCAAAACCCCTTAGCATCTTTCTCTGAATTCCCTTAAAACTCAATGCTTACTTATTTTAGGGCCTCACTGACTCAAGGGTTAAGGGTTTAAATCTTCACCACTTCTCATTTACCCACCCTACTAATTTGCTTCACTAAATCATTAAATCATACCATTCTATATCTTGTTAACGACATTTTTGTGAAGTGTGCACAATATTATTTTATTTGGATGGTGTTAAAATAACCTTTCAGATCACCATGACAATTTGAGTAGTGTCAAATTTTCTAAAGGTTGGTAAAACATATATATATATATATATATATATGGTGAACAAAATTTCATGCTTGACCCTACTTATCCATGGCTATAGATTCCTTTTGCATAGTTGACATAATCATCTAAATGCATTGTAGGTAATATCATCCACTATTTCTACCAAACCAATAAAAAACTATTTGATACCCATATTTTCCACCCTTTTAACAACTCCCTTTCTCCAACATCCTTCAACTAGACCTAACTACATGATATCAAATTGGGACAACCAAGTTAACCAACACTCTTCACCTCAAAAGAACTACATTTGGTCTGATGTTCTTTTTGGATTCCTATCTATGGAACTATGTAGGTAGCATCCATTTGCCACATGCATCTAGATTCAGCTCAGCCATTCCCTTCCAACCCATACCCAATCCACCCATGCTGTAACCACATCCACCTTGACATTGGTTGTTTCTAACCTAGAACATTGTCATGTTTTGAAAAAACATTTGACCATAATGACCAACCTTAGCATGTTGAAATTTTCAACATTTTCACCACCTCGTGCATGAATCAACCAATTGTGTTATTTTTTAAGAGCACTTCTTACCCTAGATACTTGCAACCAACATCAAACCTATCTAGATGACTTGATAGGCCTAACTTGATCAGCCATGACCAATGTTGTGGACTAGTTATCCTTACCACATGTCTTTCTAGGATCAACCTTATTACCAACATTGGTATCTTTAATCTTTATGCAATATTGACTATTATTCTTAGTCATGTTTTGTACACCCATTTGTATTTCACATGCCCAACTACCTTATGGCACCACTTAGTGCCTCCTCACCAACTGCTTATCAAACATACACCCAATTCAACCTTTCATCATCAACTCTCAGTTTGAGGGGGAACACCTCCTCCCATAGTTAGATCACCCTAACCTTTGACTAAGAGATTTATTTTTGTTTTATAGCTTGTTAACTCAAAGTCATATAACAAAAAGGGGCAAAATGTAGACACTAGAAAATTGTGCACTTGCAATTTTTAATGACTAAATGCCTCAAGATCCCTCTAAAGAACCCCTAAAAATTTTTAACCCTTAAAAAACCCCTCTTAACCCAACTAAATCACTATTTTCCTAGTCACATAATACTATTTAAAAATACTATTTGAAATTATTATTCAAAATTACTATTCACTATCACTATTCATTATGGGACCCACTATCACTATTCACTATGACATGGTAAGTGGCATGACATGTGACATGGAAAGTGACATGACATGTGATATGGAAGGTGATTTGGGAGGTGATATGTTAAGTGATGTGGCTTGATGTGGGACATCATACCCCACCTAGGAACCTTCCCAAAGTGCTTGATGACCTCATTTAAGCATCACAAAGTCCCCCCTTGAAATATGGTGAATTTAACCTCAAGGGACCATTACTAAACATGTATTTTACATGAAATTAACCTCTAAAATAAGATACCTACCTCTTTAAAACAAAAGGCATCCATTTTTGACTTCTTAACTGAAATGGGACACTCACCAACCCGAATAGGAATCCCCACCCACCTCATTTTGACTAATTCATCCACCACATAAAAATGGTAACATACCTCTATTATTCCCCTTTTGGCATGACTCTTCACAACATATTCTATAAATCCCCTCCTCTTCTTCACCTAAGGTGAAGGGGGAGAGTGGTAAATTAGTATTTTTTGTTATTAACATTTTGTTGCAAGTTTTTGGAGGAGGTTATCCACTTAAGAAGGAGGTCATCCTCATCTTGGAGGAGAAACTACTCATATCATCGAATCTCTACTGGAATCAATCTAGGAATTCATCAACAATATCATCAACAACACCGTCATTAACAACCATCTCAAAGGTATCCTTGTTTATTTATTTCATTTCAACTTATTATCTCCTTTAGGCTTTTCTCTCTTGACTCCTAAACCCCATACTTGGCCTATTATTTCTTCACACCTAAACTATAAAAACTTTACCTCTTATTTTTATCCCTTTATCCCATTTATCCTTTTGCCACTTTACCCATTTGTCTATTTTCCCATATTTATTTTATTAACCATTTACCTCTTTTAAATACTTACCCTTTTGACATTTCAACCAATTACAAACCTCAAATAAACCATCTTTTTTACCCTTACCAAATTACTAAATCAAAATAATATCCCTTAACTTGGCCAATTTTCAGCATTAACATTATCCAAACTACTTGCTTAAGTTTAATCATCTTAGCAAAGTATTTTGGTTTCTTAATTAATTTAATGATTTTAGTCTCATTTTTATATTATTTTATGCTATCCCTCATTCATTTTATCAAAATTAAATTTTTTTAAAGTAGGTGTATTGACAGCCTCCTAGAAAGCTTTCGCTTCTAGGATCTAGCTTACATTAGGCAATCTACCCATCTCCTTGTATAACAAACAAGTGTGTGCTAGTGTTTTCATATTTACAAGTATTATTCCCTATCCAAAGAAGAGTTCTCCATAATCATTTGGATTCAATACGCACACTTTTAACATGTTTTTCTACACATCCCTTTTCACTAGTTTCTTCCAAAACTAAGAAAAAACAAAAAAATAGAGATAAACACTAGCCTTCACTGCCTTAGGTCTCCACATCATGTTTTAACTTTTGATATGATTTCTGGGAGTCTCTCCCTTATTCATATGACTTGAGGGATTATCAATTTTACTATGAAAAAGTCTATAAATATGAACTTTATTGTCATAAATGAAAGAAATAACATCATTCATACATTTTGATAAATTTGAAATGTGATCAATCTTTAGCCAAAAACTCCTATCATACCTCTATGAGTGTCCATACTTGAATGACTTATATATTCTTTAGCTCTATGACCATAATTATTACATGTATAAAAATGACAATGGAATAAACTATTATACCTTGAAGCATTTGGTTGTCTAATAGACCTTATTGCATTGCTTTCAAAGCTTGCATTCTTCTTAGCTTGCTCATGCTTGTTTACCTTGACAAAAAATTTCTCATGCTCATCTTGTGTTGAACTCAACTTGGCATTTGTCTCTTCTAACTGAGTCTTGAGATGTTTGCATTCTTCCTCTTTTGAACTCATGTTAATATTTTTAACTCTTAATTAATCTTCAAGATCCTACATTATCATCTTGTCTTCTTTGACTATGACCTATTTATGCTAATCCTTTAGGGAAACAATATTAGTCTTTAATTGAATAAATTCATCTTATTTAGCTCTCATGCTTGAAATTGAAGCCTATAATTGAATTTTGAGATATTTTATGGTTTCCTTATCCTTCTTAGCTTCTTTAGCCATGTCATCCTTTAATCTACATGCTTTCTCTTCCATAGACATAATTAGTTCTTGATTTTTATTTTCCTCTCTTATGGACTTGCTTGATAAAATCCCTTCAAGAGACCTAACTTGTTCTTCAAGACCTCTTATCATATTCTTCATTTTATGATTCTTCAATTCACAAAGTGTACTCATGATCTTAGATTCTAGATCAACTTCTTCTTCCTCACTATCATAGATAACTTATTCATCATCCATGGTGTTATTTTCTTTTGAAAAAAATTCCTTTTTACCCATATTGTACCTTATATCACTTTCAAGTTGTTGGGGATCAACCAACAATGGATTACACTTGTGAAAGCAATAAATGTGGAAATAAATCAAATAGATAAGTAACTAGAATGATAAATAGCACAGAACAAGAGATACAAGAAAACACCCTGAAAACTTGTATTAAAACTCTTTACAATAGGAATACAATTGAAGAAACTTCGTTCTTCCACACCTCTCTCAGATGCACACAAGATCTCTCACTAGATCTCTATTCCTCAAGAGCTCTCTCTCAAGTACACTCAAATCCAACAACCTGGATTGATGCAACTCAGTACTCTCCTTCAAACATTCACAATGTTCTACTCATACTATTCAACTCACTAAGCTAAGAAGATCTTTCCTACATATAGAATTAGGAAACTTGAGCATGCTCTTACAACAAACAGTTAAGCCACTTCAACAAGGGCTCTAAAAATAATATTGCTAATAATAGAGATGCGAGCTTGAGTCTACAACTCAAACTCATCATGCAAACACTCGCTTCTATCCTCGGAAATCGCTTTCTAGACACACAGGTAACCGACGTCGGTTCCTGCCTGTTCGCCTGTGACCATCGCTGGCCGACCATACCGCCGACGTCGATGCCTCTGAAACTGCAACTGACCGATGTCGGTCGCTCCTGACCGACGCTAGTGTCTGTGTAGACCCAAACCTATTTTGAAGTCTGCTCCTTGGTGAAGCTTTTAGCTCCACACCCTAACAATCTCCCACTTGGAGATAAACAGCTGCACCAGTACCTATACAGCAACATCTTCTAGCTCCTCCATCTTCAACTCAATCATGAAGACCAATAGAAGTTGAATGAAGATTCAAATTCTCCTTGGTAACCGGCTTTGTTAGCATATCAGCAGGATTCTTGTCTGTATGTATTTTCTCCAGCTTCAACTCACCATCTTCCAATACCTGCCGTATGAAATGGTACCTTAGCTATATGTGCTTGGTTCTTGAGTGAAAAGCTGAGTTCTTAGCCAAATGGATTGCACTCTAACTGTCACTATACAATCTGCAACTCCCATGCTCCCTTCCAAGCTCTTCCATGAACCGTGTCATCCATATCATCTCCTTGCTAGCTTTTGTGGCTGCAATATACTCTGCTTATGTAGTTGACAAGGCAACAACCTTCTGCAACTTAGATATCCAGCTAACCGCCGTTCCACCTACAGTAAAAACATAACCTGTAGTGCTTCTTCTGCCATCCAAATCTCCTGCCATATCTGAATCTACATAACCATGTAGAGAAGTATCTGAACCTCCATAGCACAAGTGTCTACTGTTGGTTC
The DNA here is from genome assembly GCA_037957365.1 of Torreya grandis. Classification (NCBI taxonomy): domain Eukaryota; kingdom Viridiplantae; phylum Streptophyta; class Pinopsida; order Cupressales; family Taxaceae; genus Torreya; species Torreya grandis. The sequence goes on along the minus strand of JARHVA010006756.1, from coordinate 752,639 downwards.
CTCTTAGATATCTAAGGATCCATTGAACTGCTTTCCAATGTTCCTTTCCTGGATTGGCCATATACTTGCTTACTACTCCCACTACTTGGGAAATATCCGGTCTAGTACACACCATTGCATACATCAAACTTCCTACCGCAGAAGAATATGGAACCTTACTCATGTACTCTACCTCATCATGTGAATTAGGACATTGTTCTTTACTCAACTTAAAATGTCCAGCCAAAGGTGTGCTTACCGATTTAGCATCCTGCATATTGAACCGTTTCAACACCTTGTCCACATAATCCTATTGAGACAATATCAACCTGTGATTTTTCTTGTCTCTCTTAATGCTCATGCCAAGGATTTTCTTTGCTGCTCCCAAATCCTTCATAGCAAACGTTTGAGCTAATTTCACCTTAAGCTCAGAGATATCCTGCATGTGAGATCCTGCAACTAGCATATCATCTACATACAACAATATAATAATATATCTACCATTATCAAATCTCTTAAAATATACACAATGGTCAGATTGACATCTACTGTAGCCATGCTCAGTCATAAACCTGTCAAATTTCAAATACCATTGCCTAGGAGCTTGCTTGAGGCCATACAAGCTCTTCTTCAACCTGCACACTAACTTCTCCTTACCTTTACCTCAAATCCTTCTGGCTATTCCATGTATATTTCCTCATCCAAGTCTCCATGAAGAAACGTTGTCTTAACATCTAGCTGCTCAAGATGCAAATCCTCAAAAGCAACCAAAGACAATACAACCCTTATAGAAGTCATCTTAACAACAGGAGAAAAAAATCTCACCAAAGTCAATACCTGGTTTTTATGCAAATCCTTTTACAACCAATCTGGCCTTATATCTCATCTATCCATCCTCACCTTCCTTCAACCTGTAGGTCCATCTGTTCTTCAGTGTTCTCTTACCAGCTAACAATTCAACCAAATCCCATGTTTGGTTCTCTCTTAAGGACTCCATCTCCTCAACCATGCCACGCTCCCACTTACTCCTGGACTCCACCTGTAATGCTTCTTCAAAACTCTCTGGTTCTCCACCATCAGTTAGCAATAAATAATATAAGGGGAATATCTAATTGGAGGCTTACTTACCCTTTCAGACCTCCTGATGGGTGTCTTGGACTCGTTCTCAACACGCTGTCCACCCAAATTTTCTGACAGTGACCGACCTCGGCCACCTGTAGACCTGTTACTGGCCGACGCTGGTTCTTCCTGGTCGACGTCGGTGCCTGGTCTGCCGACATCGGTCTCTATACGACTGACATCGGTTTCTATACTGCCGATGTCGGTTCCTAACCTGCCAACATCGATCTCTGTGTTTTCCTGTAAGTGATTATTTCTTTTTCTTGCGAGCTCATTTTGGACCATAACTTCATCCAATTCACCATTGCTCTACCCAGATTGATCCAGATTCCTTATCTGATCACTGTACATCACTCTTTCATTGAAAACAACATCACGGCTCCTAATTACCTTGTTAGTTCCTAGATTCCAAAATCTAAAACCAAAATCATCTGAGCCATAGCCAATAAACGTGCACCTCATAGACTTAGCATCAAGCTTCTTTCTATTTTCCTTATCTATGTGCATAAAGGCTTCAAAAACAAAAACTTTGAGATATGAGAGATCTACCTTTTTACCTGTCCATGCCTCTTCTAGAATCCCACCATCCAGAGCTATAGAGGGTCCTCTGTTAATCAGGTACACTGCGGTGTCAACTACTTCTGCCCAAAACTCTAAGGGCAACCCAGCATGCAATCTCATACATCTTGCATGCTCCATGATAGTTTTGTTCATCCTTTTAGCAATACCATTCTGCTGAGGTGTCCTTGGAACCATCCTTTGCCTACAGATTCTGTGAGTGTAACAATACCAGTTAAACTTAAGACTGTAGAACTCACCGCCATTATCAGATCTCAAGCACTTTAATCTTCTGCCTGTTTCATTCTCAACCATAGCTTTCCAAATCTTAAAAGTCTCAAAAACATCAGATTTATTTTTAATACAGTAGATCCATACCTTTCTTGTGGCGTCATCTATGAATGTAACATAGTACCATGATCCTCCAATAGAGGCTACCTGAGCCGGTCCCCACACATTTGTGTGAACAAGCTGTAACTTCTGCCTTTTCTTAGTAGACCCAGTCTTGAGAAAACTAACCCTTTTCTATTTTCCAAATACACAGTGCTCACAAAATTATAGATCCATACTTTTCAAATCTGAAAGCATACCTTTAGACTTAAGAATTGACATCCCCTTCTCACTCATGTGGCCAAGCCTTGAGTGCCACAATTTAGCATCCACATCTGAAGTAGATAAAATTGAAGGAGATTTGTTAGTAACACAATTACACAAATAGAGAGTACCTTCTCTCTTACCTCTGGCCATAACAAGTGCACCCATGGTCACTTTCCAAGAATCTGCTGTGAGAGTTACTGTACAACCCTCATCACCTAGCTTACCTGCAGAAATCAAATTTCTCTTCAAACTAGGAACATGCATCACATCTCTCAACACCCATGTGTTGCCATTCTGCATCTTCAGCTGCACTTTACCTTTGCCAATAATCTTACAAGGCTCATCATCCCCTAAGTACACTATTCCAAAATCTCCATGGATATAGTCACTGAAATATTCTCTGTTAGGGGTAGCATGGAAAGATGCACCAGAATCTAATACCCAAGATTCTATATTATTATGCAAAGAGAAAATAAGAGCATCCTGTGCAATACCTGCAACCTTTGCCTCTTCGTTTCCTTTGTGCTGATTCTCCTCCTTAGGCTTTGACCAGCAATCTCTGCTTATGTGCCCCAACTTTCCACAGTTCCAGCATTGTGGCCTTCTACCATTTCTGGATTTGGATCTGCCTCTTCCCTTAGACTTAGATCTTGATCTCCTCTTGCTCCTTTCTTTTTGCCTTCCCCTACTCTTGAGATTTAAATCATTCCCATATGTCTCTTCTGTGCTTTTCCTGCGAATTTCCTCATTCAAGATAACACTAACCACATCCTCTACTTTTAAAATATTCGAAGCAGAAGCAGTATTAGAAACTGCCATCACCAAGCCATGCCAGCTTTCAGGCAAAGAACATAATATTAAAAGAGCTTTTATTTCATCTTCAAATACAATATTGACTGAACTTAATTGGTTAACAATACCATGGAAATCATTCAGGTGATTAGAAACAGATCCACCTTCTTGCATATGCAAATTAAATAACTGCTTCATAAGATATACCTTATTTGAAGCGGAGGGTTTTTCATACAAATTTGCTAACATAGTCATTAACTCTACCGTAGTTTTAGCCTGTGACAAATTGGATATCATAGTGGATGCAAGACTCAGTCTTTAGACCCCAAAGCCTTTCTGTCAAGAACTTCCCATTCTTCATCCTCCATGTCCTTGGGCTTCTTTGCTATCCCACCTAACGGTAAGTAAAGATCCTTCTGATACAGATGGTCCTCTATCTGCATTCTCCAATGTTGATAGTTCTTGCCATTAAAATTTTCCATTCTCAACTTACTTTCTTCTACCATTGCTTCTCCCACTCAAACAGAAATCCCTGCAGAAACCCCTGTGAGCAACCTGTAATCCAAACACACTACACAGATATGAACCACCTGTTAGTGAACCTGAGCTCTGATACCACTTGTTGGGGATCAACCAACAATGGATTACACTTGTGAAAGCAATAAACATGGAAATAAATTAGATAGATAAGTAACTAGAATGATAAATAGCATAGAACAAGAGATACAAGAAAACACCCTGAAAACTTGTATTAAAACTCTTTACAATAGGAATACAATTGAAGAAGCTTCATTCTTCCACACCTCTCTCAGATGCACACAAGATCTCTCACGAGATCTCTATTCCTCAAGAGCTCTCTCTCAAGTACACTCAAATCCAACAACCTGGATTGATGCAACTCAGTACTCTCCTTTAAACATTCACAATGTTCTACTCATACTATTCAACTCACTAAGCTAAGAAGATCTTTCCTACATATAGAATTAGGAAACTTGAGCATGCTCTTACAACAAACAGTTAAGCCACTTCAACAAGGGCTCTAAAAATAATATTGCTAATAATAGAGACGCGAGCTTGAGTCTACAACTCAAACTCATCATGCAAACACTCGCTTCTGTCCTCGGAAATTACTTTCTAGACACACAGGTAACCGACGTCGGTTCCTGCCTGTTTGCCTGTGACCGTCGTCGGCCGACCATACCACCGATGTTGGCGCCTCTACAACTGCAACTGATCGACGTCGGTCACTCCTGACCGATGCCGGTGTCTATGTAGACCCGAACCTGTTTTGAAGTCTGCTCCTTGGTGAAGCTTTTAGCTCCACACCCTAACACAAGTGGTTAAAATTGTATAGAAGGTCTTGCTCTGATACTAATTTTTAGAGGTACAAGATGATTGAGAGGGGGTGCTAAATTAGTCAACTAATATTTCACTTTCAGATCACTTATCATTCATTCATTAACATTCATGAATCAACATAATTAGCATATGCATCAAGATTACCATCAAAGCATGAAATAAGAGAATCACATCATAACACAACATCTAATGTGGGAAACCCTCATAGAGAATAAAATCCACTCTCAATCTTACAAATACATGGACTAAATATCCTATAAGGTATTACAAACATGGGACTTTAGTGAAACACCCATTTCATAAGGATTACCCACCTCAGGATGGTCACATCCTTCTAACTTGGATTTAGTGAAACACCTACTTCACAAGGAGCACCTGCTCATAGGATGGTCAAGTCCTTTTGACCAAACTTTAGTAAAACACCTATTCCACAAGGATCACTTACCCCTAAGATGGTCTAGTCCTTTTAACCTATATGTTGATCACCCTCCAAAAACCTATGATATGAACATCTCCTCAACATTGATTGCCTACCATTCTGATGGAGATACAATGTATATCAGCCCCCTTCATTTCTTCACATAGCCATAAACATCCAAAACCACCTTTTAGATCACTCTACACTTCTCTGCAACAAATCTATCACAACCTAAAAAACATGACCAAATGGTCATACACATAGTCAAAATTTTGATTTTCCTCTTAAATCAACCACCAAGCTCACACAAACATCATCTATCCTTCACTTAAGCTCAAGGCATCCAAAACATCCTTTTAGATCACTCTAGACCTCTTCACTCATCCTCAATCTTCAAACCTACAAAAACACTATTTTTACATCATAAATATGACCTAGAGGTCATATACACAGTCATCAACCTACTCTATTCTTTAATCCATCCACTAAGCACCCTTAACCTCCTTCACCTCTTAACTTTATACTCTTCCTCCACTTAGAGCCCCTTCTCACAAGTTTAGAAATCATCATCTTTGATTTCACTATTTATAGAGCCTTCATTATTATTATCTTATAGGTCATACATAATAATTTCCTTAGCCCTTAAAGCATCTATATATCTCAATTATATCTTCATAGGTTGGCCATAGCATCTATGGGTCACAATTAAGTAGCTATGCCTTTCAATTAGGCCTCATTAGCCCTTATAGGTCTCATGAAAACCCATCCATCTATTTGACACTTCTCTAATAAAACTTAGAACAAAAGAAAACTAAAAAAATATATATACCCATGCCACATGATATATAGGTCCACCTTGAGTGACAACATCCATCACAACATCCTTCTACTACAACAAAATTAGCCCAAACATCATTCTATACATACAATCACCAAGAATTAACACACAGTCAACTTATAAGCATTTATTCATAATAAATATATATTATTAAAACCTCCAAAATCCATATATATAATCCTTAGGTATTCTAAAACATGATCCAATAATTATTTCATCCAAAAACATCAAAATACCATTAAGAACAACTCAATTACCCTTCTTAGGTTACTTGTAGAGTATGAACATATACATAATAAAATTTGGAGCTCTATATATTTAATTGTAAAAATAATTATACCTTATAAATAGGTTTTATAGATGCACCATGAAGTCCCATATAACTTTTCCACTTACACCATGATAAAATTTTGCATATATCAAAAGTTATAGCATAAAAACTATAGACTAGTCTTCCCTCATAAATTCAAATATTTTAATTCCAACAATCACTGAGCAATAGTTAAAATTAAAACACTTTGTAAACATATGATTCCCTTTCATAGCTTGAATTAATATTCATCATCAATCCCCATTTAAATTAGCTTTATATTTACCTTTGCTTACTGTTAAAATTAAGCACTTGTCATCATCTCACTACTTCCTAACAATTTGGAACAAACATGCTCCATCAATCTATGAGGATTAACTAGGTATTTATCTTGAAACACTCACCATTGATCTAAGCTCTAATATCCCATGATTATGCCACTATAAATATTTGTGTTCCTTATACACATTTTTCTCTTTGAATTCTACACACACTATCGATCTTTTGATAGAATGAATGCCTGTGAACTATTGATCTTCTTTCCAAGCTCTGTGAATGTGACACATGTCACTAGCGCGCTCATTCTTTAACATATTAAATTTTATGTGCACTATTTGATAAATATCTATGATTTAATGTGTAACAATATATATAATAACTATATGACCTTAGACTTCAACCTAGTTTATCTTGATGGTCTCTAGCCCATCATAGTTTGCAAGTGCAAGTTTGAAGATTTATATCTCGAGCTAAAAAACACTTCAGGACTCCAAATCTTTAGGGTGCATTATTGGAACTATATACAACATCACCATGAAAAAAATTTCCCAAGTTTGAATTTATAAGTACTTGAAATAAATTTAAAAACTTTTTGGATCATACATGTCTACATAATGTGTAATGATGGTCTGACTAAGTATAGAAACTTAATGAACTTCTGTCTTAGAGGCCAACTTTCTACCCACATATCTTTAGTTACGCTCAACCTCATGACATAAAATTTGAACCATATTGTCTAATTTCATAGGATAATCCATCTATATATCAATATAATCTTAAAACCTTCACATGTGTGAAATATAATGTCATCATTCTACTTACATAGTTTGATTTTCCATAAGACCAACGAGGCCTAGATGGCCACAAAGAAGAACCTAATGAACACCATGCACTATAATAATAACTTTAATTAATATTAAAACCCCATAAGACCTTTTTAACATGATCTCATCATCTATAACATTAATCAACATCTTATTCAAGCATATACTAAAGATCCATGCTTACATATTAGGCTACCAAGCCTATGCTAATACAATGTTCACATGCTTGTATTCTCTACTTGATTTGAAACCACATCAACATGATAGATACAATATGATAAACCTAAGAAAATACTTATCTTAACTTGTATGCATTCAATCTTACCTTACACAACTTTAGGTTCAAACTCATCATCATCATGACATCACCACTTTATCATTACCTTTGACATTAATGACAACACTTGCCAACTGATTTTAATTATTAACCTCATGTTATAGGTCTGTGGTATTGACACTAGTGATTATTACCCTAGTAAAATTTATATTTAGATCATTAATCTAGTTTATAAAATTAATTTAAAACTTGTGTTATAACTTTATTTTTATATCTAAAAGTGTGTATATCACTCTTATTGGAAATCCTTTTAAGGTGAGTGTAAGCTACTATGTTTTATAACACTACATACTTGTGATGTTAAATAATCATCTTCATAAATGGCCATGTGTGTGTAATTATGAGGAGGAAATTATGCTCCTAAATCTAGACACATGTAATCTAGTGTTGGGAAAGCATTCAACTCCCCATATGTTCAATATGATGTTATGAGATGACATGTGAACTGATAAGACATTCCTATGGTGGGATGTGACTATCCTTAGGATAATATTTAGAATATTTGAAAGTAATTTTGAATGTTTCCATGCTAGGAGTATGTTTTATCCTCATGTCTTATCGAGAGGTAAGTTGACTATATTTTTATTGGGTTGTGTCTTAGGTCTAAATACCCCATTACTATTATTTTATACTTGATTGGGTCAACCTTTTTCTCCCACCAAATAGGTCATTTGTAGCTGCTATTAACCCATTGGTTCAACATGTTTAGTGTAGATCTAATTGACATTCCACTTATTATTATATCTAGTTATTATGACTTAGATTTATGATTTTGATTATCATGATTATTAGTTTGGACTGGCTTATTATTGACATGGATGCATATGCTTAAATTCAATGTAGAAATGTTTCATATTCTATACATAGTAAATTTTATTATTATTTTTATTTAATTTTTGAGTAGATATTGTTGATGTCTTGCATTGGTGGTTATAATAATAGGTCAAGTAAGCTAGGATCAGTGGTAGACTTTTACAACTTAGACAATAAAGGGTAAGAGTTATGAATATTCAGATTAGTACTAATAGGTAAATTTTAAGGTGACATAGGTTTAAAATTCATGATTTATTTCGGTCCTCTAACTTGTTTTGGTCTATCCTTATTTAATTACTTTTATGTTGAGTGGATTTTGGATTATGACATCCTTGTGTGGGTGAATCTATTTTTCATTATTCTTTACATTGGGTTAATTGATTATAAGACTATTATTTCTCTTATTATGGTTGTATTTATGTTTAATTTCTTTCTTGAGTTTAGTGTTATAGTCTGGGGGTTGAACTTAATTTCTATTGAAAGTGATATCTAGCCTTGTGTTTTGGACCCCATTTTTGTTATTAGTTTTGTTTCCATGTTTTAGCTTTGTTTTAATGGTGTGCATTTTGCTTACATGGGTCATGACTCAAACCCTAGGCATCTTGACCTAGCTTGCATAGAGGGGTTGATTGATGTTTGGACAACATTTAATTTTATGATCATGATTTAGTTGGCTTTACTCCATGCCAATAATCTAGGTGAAAGGTTTTATTGGGGATTATCTTTTTAGATTTTAATTTATTTCCCAATGCCCCATTATTATCATTATTTATTGCACTATTAAATTGATTTTCACTCCACAGAAAAGGATGGAGGTGGAAGTTGTTGTTATCTTTTTTTTTCATTGGGGTTTTGTTTCTAAAATGCATAAATATGTAGTTAACATAACACCTTTTTGGTTAAATAACTAGTAAAGGATTTACCAGCTAGTTACTTTGTTACTGGGTACATAGTTGTTGATATTTTGTTTCACAAAATATTGTAAGTATTTGATATATTTTTTAGCAACATGATCCATGGTTGTTTAAAATAGTCAACGAGATGGCTCCTCTTTAAGAAGGGGAGGATGTCACAACCCCATTCAATCTTTAATATAAAGTCTTGTTTGTTTTCTTTTCTTTTAGAAGGAAGTGCATTATTTTTTTGGTTTGTGGATTGTTTTTCCACACATGAAAAAGTGAAAATAAATAAAACATTCTATTTCCCTCCTTTGATTTTCAGTCAATGCTAGAGTAATATGTATACTTTTTTTGGATAAATAAATGGTAATTGTAGGAAATAATATATGTTTTCTCTTCAATGAAAGACCTAATGTTCAGTGGAACATTTTTTACTACCTTAGATTCCTATATGGCTATGGGAGATGAGTGCAATTATGAGCCCATTTGGAATAAAATAAAATCTATGTTATATTATTATTTTATTGGTCATATATATTATGAGTGGCATGTATGGTTTGTTGGGCAAGCTAATTAATGAGAAAAAGGTATTATTATTATTATTATTATTATTATTATATACCTTGGGGGATTGACTTTCATAGCATACCACATCTGGAAAAGGGGTTATTGACTTGTATTTAGGGAGATGGCATTTTAGTGGAGGGAGAGTAGATATAATTAATAAAGGAAAGTGGATTATTATTCATTTCTTCTAAGAGAAGATGCAGTTGCATAAAAGGGTTGTAGACCTGAAGTCGATGGGGGGGTAGAGAGGAGATATTTCATTACTATTATTTTACACTCATGGAGGTATTAGGAAGGGTATCGAACCCTTACCTGGAAGGTCCAAAGACTACATAGCATGATGATTTTTGGCAAGAAGATAACTATTTTTAGATTGGTCACTCTATCTCAGTAGATAAGTGATAATCTATTTCATCTCTATAAACATACTGCTAGGCTTTTTAATTTTTGATGGAATTGATTTTAATGAACCCCTTATGTACCTAAGCTGACTTAGTCGATTAGAATCTTTTGATAAGTTGGAAATATTTTTTATTACATTTCCCATATATATATATATATATATATATTCACCCTGGATCAATTTGGCTTTAACATAAAAACTTCATATCAGGCTTTGCCTCCTAAGACTATGTAGTACCCTAAGTTGCTTTTCATTGGTTAATAGTGAAATTTAATGATATATATATATATATATATATATATATATATATATATATATATATATATATATATATTCACCCTAGATCAATTTTGCTTTAACATAAAAACTTCATACCAGGCTTTGCCTCCTAAGACCTTGTAGTACCCTAAGTTGTTTTTCATTGGTTAATAGTGAAATTTAATGATTTTGTTGACCCATAATTGTGGGTGTTGAATAGAAAAATTTAATGGTGATATAAACCCCTGCATATCATATTAGTATATCTTATGGGTTTCACCTATTTCCCTTCTTTTGCCTTTTAGTAAATAATGTTTTGATAAATATATATTGAGTTGGGGAATTCTAGTAATTTAAGGGTTGGGGAACTAATTTGACTACCATTAGGCCTAAGTGTGGAGGCATGGATATTCTATTTATTATTATTATAAATAGACCAAAACTACTTTTTTTCATTTGAGTATACACATTACTATGTTTTAATTCGTTGATGGCAATCATAAATCATTGATGAATGGTACTTAAGTAGAATACCTTATTATCTTCCTTATTTAAAGGTTTTATATTTTCAATACATAATTATTGTTTAATCATTTGACCCAGTGTGGGACAAGGAAGATTAGAAACCATTTTTAATAAAATATCTTAGATTACATATTATTTTCCATAGTTGAATGGCTATAAGTAATGATATCTCTATGAATGGACTGAATGCTTTATATCTGAGAAGGTATATACATTGGTATGCCTCTATTATTGTTTTGAAAAACCACTATTGATCGTACCTTATTAGATAATGTTGTGTATTCATTTATACATAATCTTACCTCCTTTATTAAGTGTGGTTCCATTTAAAAAGGTATATAGAAAATTTATACATTTGTATGTGGGAGCAATACAATGCTGATTTAAAATCCACCAAATGGCTTAGTTATTTAAATCCTTTATAGCCCATTGGTTGAGAGGTTTAAATTTGTGAATCACCCCCAAGTTGGTTGGTAGTTCATTGGCTAAGATAATTATTTGATGGTTCATTTCATTTATTGTAAAACAAGGATCGATGGATTCCAATTAGGAAATATATTGTTGTCCATATATTTTGATAAGTTAGAATTTGGGCTACCCAACTTACCTCATTTCATATGAATGAAAAACCCTAAATGAATGGGACTATTCTTGGATTTTAGATGTTGATTATATTATGTGTATAACCTTGTAGCTGCTTATTTGGTGGTTGGATGCCATGATTGTGTCATATGAACATTGATGGTTCTCTTTTGTTGGTTGATTATGTATGTGAGTCATGAATGAATTAATACCTTACTTAAACCTTTATGATGAAGGCTAGTTATTCTTGTAACTGTTGGTTGTGTTTGAACCTCCTCCTCATCATTTACCTCTTCTATGTTTTCCATCTTAGTTATTTAACCGTTATGGAGTTGGACCATAGATTATGTCATTATATGCTCATTCTTACTTGGTAAAATCTGGATACCCAATTATAACATCTAGTTGATGGTTGGGGTGGTTAGGGCCATCGATGGTTAGGCTCATCTAGTTGGGAATTTGGGTTTACCTTATGTAAACTAATCACTTATTTTATTGCTAGTTAGACTAAGTGCTTGTATCTTGTTTGATTTCATGGTATCCATTGTAAGGAATAATTGTTGAGGTTATAGAGTGTTCTTAGCAAATTTATTAAATGCAATTAATTCTTATGTAAACTTGATTTTTATTCATGGTAGTATGGTTTTAGACCTTATCTTATCTTTGTATATTTTGAAGTAGTGCTAAATTAGCTATAGGTTACACTTTTATTGGTAATGGACATGTAATGAGCCTGATTATGTACTATAGTGCTATGTTGGACCTAAGTTCTCTTAATTCCCATTATGGAATGTTGTATGTTTCAAATCTCTGCATACAGGTGTATTATTTTGATATATGAAACTTTATCTAAAGATGGATATATTTAACATTTATTGGATTGGGCACTATTAATTCAGTTGTTATAAGAATGCACATGGTCACATATAAACTTATAGTTATTACCATTCAAATAATGTGTTAGTTTCATACTAATGATGTTAGGGGAAACCACACCAATTATTGAGTATAATAATTATGATCAACACCCTTGTTAAAGTATGCTCATGGTGGAATGTATCTTATCGTGTTATGATTTTTCTCTATGAGAGAATCAAATGTGGTTAGAGGAATACCTTAGTTTTTATCATGAAAATTTGGGTGCATCATTAAAAAAATAAGAGTTAAATACTATGACATATTTCTCTTTTTGATTCATGGATAGTGTGTACTTCATTTTATTAATCAAAGGATTGGATGTCAAGTGAGAAGTGTTGTTTCTTTCTTAGTGGGTATGATAATATTACAAATTTTACCTTGAGTACATATTATTGCATAAAGCAATTAAATTCATGAAAGTGTTTTAAGTATGAGAAAATTACTTAGGTTGGAATGTTAAGATTGGTAAATGTTGTAATGATATTAAATTTAACCGGAAGTTATTGTTTTAAACAATGGTTGCATAGTCTTGCATTAATTACCTTGGTTGAGTTTTTGGGTGACTACATATAGCTTAATTAATGCTAGAAATTAAAGTTAGTGCATAACATAGTTGGGAATAAAAGTTTAATTTGTCATGAATACCTTGCTTTAACTTATATAATAATTCACTTAATTGTATGGATAACCTATGTAATTGATCTTTGTTACTTCTCTCTCATGTGTATGAGACTCAGGAAAACTTACTATGTCCAAATTAATATTCTTTGATGGTAACTTTTTTAATACATATTTACTTTATACTCCAAAGGTTATATTAAGCCATAATGGATATTGGTTTTGATACTGATGGATACCATTAAATGCCATATCTATAATTCATTGTGAATTTCCATTGCTAAAGTAATGAAATTAAAGAATAATCAAAGTGAAGAAGTATGTAGAACTAACCAATTTGGTGTAATGAAAATCATGAACTCCTTAGTGGGTATTTAATTGTGTTTTGAGAACCTATTGTCAATATTGTGTTCACTCTTGGCATGTATTTGAAGGATATTAGTTTTGTTATGTTGTACATTGAAACATGATTTTTAAATTGACGCTTTGAAGCCTATTTTTCATGTGGTTATCATGATATGGAAAGAGATATTATTTGCCTTTGCTAATCGCATGAAATATCAATTGTTATTATTGTGAAGGCTTTAAATCTAAAAATGTTATTTTGAATAACCTCATATATATAGATGAAAATTAAATTATGAATCATTGACTAATACCACTAATGTTGTTGTGGTCAAACTATTGGGTTAATAAACAAAGGACCCGATTAGTGTCTCGTAGAGAAAAATAATGTCTATCCTTATAATATGTTTATGTTTGGGATTCCTCTTCCTAGGTAATGGCTATCCTTATATTTAATGTCCTATATATGTGCTTGTATGTCATGGTTGGATGTATCATGGTGAGTTGATGTATGTCATGGTTGGCTAGCTATTCTTATATTTAATGTCCTATATATGTGTCTAACATTCAACCTAATTCTCTTTAGAGACTGTGATGAATAAGTAGTGTTATTAGATAGTTAGACAGTCCTATGAGGGGTTTCATCTTTGAGTAAATAATTTGGTGTATATTGGTGTGCATGCACACACTCATACATACCAAACTATATCTTCCATTTTTATGAAGAGATCTCTTATAGAACCTTTTGATGATGTGGTAATCTTGGTTGAGAGTTCACTGCTGCATAATAGAGTGTTAGTTGAAAGAATGTGAGTGTGATTCATTTTAGTATGTTGTCTCTTGACCTCATTTTGTGTGAGGGTATTTTCACATAATGTTGTTGTGTACTCTATAATTTATCAACTCCAAAAAAAAATTTAGGTTGTTTTAAGCTTGTGTGTGGTGACTGTTACTACATTATAGTATAGGGTTGTGCTAAAGGCCATTCCATTATTCAAAATGTGTTTTGGTGGTTATAGTGGCTATATAGTTTTCCATATGCCTATCTATCTCATAATAAATTTATTTTAAGTGATTAGCAATATTCTAGATAGATTGGTAGTTGTTTCTCACCCAGTTATTATTAGTTGAGGGGGGAAGGGAAATACAAAAAGTACAAGTGTTTAGAGAGATAGAGGTAAAAAATTAGGCATATATATAGTGGGTTGGTATTTTTTGGATTGAGGGTGGTATGTATAGATTATATCTATAGCCATATCTATACCTCTATTGTGGGGTGTGTCATAAATCCATCAGATTAAAATCATTATGTTATGTTTGATTTTTATTAACTTGAGTAGGCCATATCCCATATCCATGTCCATTATGTCATGACAATCGATATTTTTGAATGAGAGGGAACAAACCAAATTAGGTGAAAGGTCTTCCTAGGGTAGTTTACTATCTCTAGTTTTGTTTCAATAAAAATGAATATATTGATAGAAATAACTATCCTATATATAGATACTATATAAATTAGCTATTTTAGATTGATCCCTCTATCTAGATGGTATTTGGAGTGTATTGATTGATTGGAATCAACATGTGCACCCTATATATAGATGGAGAGACAAATATGGTATATTGAGACATATCCCTTTATTTAGATTGGGAGCCTACTAATATAGAGGGATTGAATGGATATATTGGGCCCTCTATCTAGATTGGATTGAGCATATAAATAGTCCATGAGATTTGACTAGCTATACTTGATTGGAATACCAAGTACCAATTGGAGACATGGCTAACTATGAGCATCTAGGATTGATTTAACATATAGATATTCCCTCAAATTTGATCAGCTATTAATGATTGGACCCTCTCCCTCCCTTCCTTTCCTTTCCTTTCCTTTATCTAGATGGGGATGGGGATGGGGATCCTATAAATTCATATTGATAAATATTGACTTGACCAGATATGAGGCTATATATAGTTGACCAAGCTTACTAATTAATTGGGATAGATACAAATAGATATGTTTGATTTGGATTAAGAGAGATAGATTAGATTTTATCGATTTGGATTTATTGGCTATGAAGATATATATATTCAACTATAAAACATGATTCAAAACTTCATTTCTCATTATATCTATCATGAAGTAAGCTTCCCTTGCCAAAAATAGAATCTTAGGTGGGGAAATAATATATGCAAGCTATAGATCAGGAAGAAATCTTCATTTGATAGCTAAGAATATATTATATAAATGAAAATTAGGTATGATAAGAAAAAATCTAATTATCAATAAGGAAGCTTCCCTTGCCTTAGTCAGTAGGGCATAACTAAGTATGTAGGGTAAGAACAAATCTATTTATTAGAAAGTAAGCTTCCCTTGATAGCCATGCCTTAATTTAGATAATAGGAAGGCAAACCTACCTTAATAGTTTTTCCTTCCTCAATTGATATCCATTGAGAAGGAAATATTCCTTTGATATTTTATTGGGTGAATAAAAGTTAGATATCAAAAAGGCAAGCTTCCCTTGCCCTAATCCTTAGCATGGATGAATTAGGTAGAGAAATATTCCATTGCCTTAATAGGTAGGGAAAGTTTTATATTGGGGTAGGGACTTCAAAATGGTGCTTCATGTGTGTGTGTGTGTGTGTGTGTGTGTGTGTGTGTGTGTGTGTGTGTGTGTGTGTGTGTGTGTGTGTGTGTGTGTGTGTGTGTGTGTGTGTGTGTGTGTGTGTGTGTACACACACACACACACACACACACACACACACACACACACACACACACATATATATAGCAGGGTCTCCATTCCCATGTTATCCTTTTATATACTATATTATAGATTGGGGAATACTCAGAGTATGGTAAGAACCTAGTTTAGAATTTAGGGCCCACCAATCCATGTAGAAACTCTAAGTGGACCCTCCTCAACACACATGATTAAGGAATATGCCCTTAATTCCATTTATATATCAAGTTGGGTATATATTGGGTTGGGTATAGATTGAGTTAAGTTGGGAAACACTTTATCAGTTACTAGATTGGAAAACACTCTATTAGATTGGTAACCACCTATCTATCTATATAGGTGTGGATCACCATATATATATTTGAATACCACTAAACAAAAAAATGATATCTCTAAGTCTCTTATTTGTATGAAAAAAGATGAGTGAAATAAGATTTTTTATTGGCCTTATTTGATTGAGTAAAATTTAGAATTGGAACATAAACCAATTGAACACAAGTGGGAAACTAATGTACCCACCATCAAGGTATTGGAGTGATTGATAAAGGATGAGGAGGTGATGTAGGAGAATCCATAGTCTTGAACAATCTTGAATGACAAAAAATATATTGCATTCTAATTTTTGTCATTTTCTTCTTTGTATTATTTTTGGTGTGCTTTGTTGGGGGAAGTTGCTTCCTCAATGTCCATGTTGGCCATTCTCATTATGTCTTGTTTGTGTTGGTGCTTGAAAATTTGGCTTTCAACATTGATTCATGCACAATTATGTGTGTCTTGGATTTTTGGTTAAAAAATTCCACCTATTATGTTGGTTGGTTTACTCTTTGATGATAAATTATGAATTGTGCCTTTTTTATTTGGATTGCATTGACCAATTTATTCTTGGTGAAATATTTTTTTCACTTGATATGCTATTCAAGTCCCATTTATCTAATTATAAATTTGTATTTTCTTTTTGGACTTGTGTCTTTTTCATAATCCACAATGCTATTTGGTAAATGAAAACTTGCATGGGTTTATAGATGATTTTTGTGTTACTTGATAATGGTAATTAAAGTGGTGAAGCCCACATAAGTCTTAAAATCTCTTTTTTAATCATCTTTGGTGATAATGTTTGTTCCTTATATGGAGTATCTTGATGATGCAAGTAACAAGTGAGTATGCTATTTAGGACTGAATACATGCATATGTCTATGTTCAAAGATAAGTAATCAAGTAGTGATTGATCAAAGCTTAATTCCATGGTAAGCCTTGAATGTGATAAGTTGTTTCACATAGTGGTATGTAGTAATATAAGCCATGATTGGGTTAAGAGGAATAAATATGGTGTTTGAATTTTTTGTTGTAAGTTTAGAAGCCCACAAACATCTTC
Organism: Torreya grandis; assembly: GCA_037957365.1. Taxonomy (NCBI): domain Eukaryota; kingdom Viridiplantae; phylum Streptophyta; class Pinopsida; order Cupressales; family Taxaceae; genus Torreya; species Torreya grandis. The sequence continues at coordinate 735,188 of JARHVA010006756.1, read as the reverse complement.
TATACATATAAGTTTTTTCACAATGGTAAACTAGTTATGAAATCTTGATGGAGTCATGAGCAAGGAAAATGTTTTGATGTAGTGATATGCATCATCTATAATTGAATGGGTTTCATATTTATTCATATTGACTCTTAGTTCCTAGATCAAACCCAACAAGTCTAAATTATGTATAATACTTAAAAACT